>OZ023265.1:72744223-73344223 GCA_964006375.1 Tillus elongatus
CAATATCAACACAGAAGTCTGAACTGTTTCTTGAACTAAACATCAACGAAGTCAGAATAATCACAGGTCTTTTAATAGGACACTTTCCAGTAAGGTATTACCTTATGAAGATGTGTAAGGCGCATAGAGAAAACGGCAGATACTACACTGAAGCACCAAAAACAACAGAACACTTGCTATGCGACTGCATGCTGTAAAAGGCTCAAATACCTTGGGGGATGTCATTTATACCCCAAAAATAGGTAAAATTACCCCCAAAAATATACTGGAAATTTTGGGAAACTCTTAGAAAAAAGAGTCATACACAAAAAACCTATGGTGGTCGCAGCGCTAAGAGCCCAACCACCTATACGACTCATCTTTGTATTTCAAAACATATATATCATTTTCTTAAATGTGTTTTGGTTTAAACTTAACTAGTGGATACTTTAACTTTACTTTAACGTTTCCTCATGTATGTATCACTGTAATAGCTTTATTTTCTTTATAGACTTGTTCCGTTCAGCAGCGGAGGCCGGTCCCCGCGACATCCTAAAGCTGTATAACTCCGAAGGTCAGCTCTTGAACATCAGCAGCGACTTACCAGGCAACGGACCTGAGTCCAGGTACCTTCTACAGGTAGTGGCTGCCGCAGGTCTCGACATGCTGCAGGAAAGCACTGGGTCAGATCTGAAACAGCTGGAAGCCAGGGTAGCTGCCATCGAAAGACAACTTAAATATGAGTTGCCGTTACCACCTGACGTCCATCAACTTCAAAGAGAGGTAGACATGTTCAGGGAAAAGCTGGAAACATCGGAAAGTCTGAGCTGGCTCGGTAAGTTACGGCTGGTTATTATATTATAACATAAATAATCTATTATTATAATAATATATATATATATATATATATTATATATATAATATATATATTATATATATATATATATGTATACATATATATATATATATATATATATATATATATATATATATATATATATATATATATATATATATCCTCGAAAATTGACAACAAAATCTCTCAAAATACCAAGACGTCTTAGACCATAGAAGCAAGCTTGATTTAAAACTAAAAATATTTTATTCTTCAACATATTACTTCCCAATTCAATACATTTATCACAGCGAGCGTAAACGCCTCTAGACCTTTCAATTTCTTTGTTTAAAAAAACCGTTCTCACCTTTTACTTAAAAAAAGGTAAAATCATTAAAACGTTTTGAATTGACAGAAGGGACCATGGTCTGTCAGGGCCAGATCCAGCAAATAAGCTGGATGTTTAAATTTGAGTACGCTAAAGTCATGGCAAGATTTAATTTGTGCTCGGGAGCATTGCCTTACAAAAACAAATACTTATGGTGAGTTTTGCTTGACTTTTCTTCGTGGAGTGTTCAATAAAGTCTAATATTAATTTGCTATTATTCTTGCACTCTTATACAAGTAGTCAATTATCATTACTAAAATTTAAACACGAACATTGTAAGCTGTGGAGAATCGGAGTGTCTTTATTCCATAAATTACTGCTTTGTTTTTTCGTCATAAAAATGTACTTAATTTTGATCCACATTTACAATATAATTTAAAAAGTTAGCATCTTCTTTAAGCTGGTCACAGATGGTTTATGTAGAAGAAATAATGGCGTGGCTTCCAGTTTCCGCTTTATTCGCCAGTGTCCTTCATTTTACTAAAATATTTGCACAAAATTCATTTCAAATAGCAAATTTTTGGAGAAAAAATTCGTTGTTGGGCTGACTGCGACTTTCGAATTTTGAAAATATTTACTCAAATGAGTGTAAACTAGGCCAACTAGAACTTATAGTAGGAGTCAGTTTTAGTTTTTATATTAGCGAAGTTTTCGTGGAACGAAAAATTCGCTAATGGGGAGCTCTGTGTTTATATATATATATATATATATATATATATATATATATATATATATATATATATATATATATATATATAGATATATATATTACTCAATCTATAAATTTACTATGTGACTATTGAGGCCCGTCATTAGCGCCGGCGACAAACCAATAACCGCCGCACATCTTTTTTAAAAGCAAAAACGTCTGTTCGCACACAATGTTAAGTTTAACAGAAGATGAATATTCTAACTAAAATTCTACATAAAAACAAGTAGTAAAAAAAGAAAGGGGGATTTTTAAGTGAAGAACTCAACGTAGAGCCTAGTATCTGTATAGACCGGCCGAGTTATTGACAATACTTTATTATTCTGCTCAAAAGATTAGGTGCGTTTAGCTGGTCAAATGCAAAGTGAGGATAAAGGGCTTGAAATCAAAGGTGCCGCACGGTTTAATGACGTTTTGTTCTTAATCAATCTTTATATATATATATATATATATATATATATATATATATATATATATATATATATATATATATATATATATATATATTCTCTTTCATAAGCGTCAAGCATAGTTTGATGTCTAACATGTTTGACAAGTATCAAATTTTCCTTGTCAATGTGGTGATTATTATCCCATATATGTTGTGCCACACATGATTTGTCTACCGTAAATGTGAGAGATGTTCACGAAATCTGGTGGCTATGTTTCTCTTGGTTTGACCCACGTATTTAAGATTACAATCTTTGCAACCTATCTCATAAATACCCGACATTTCAGTGGCTTTCTCTTTCTCTTTCCTATTGGCCAACAGTTTTTTTCCTAACAAAATATAGTATGTGACATTTGTATTCGAAATTGTATTATGTGCATACACAAGCTTCGTTTTTATGCATAATACGATGTATAATTTATTTGCCAATAATATATGACTATAGTACTCACCCATGTCGCATGCGCGTGACAGTGCAAAAACATGTAGCCGCATTATGATATTAAGTCTCTAGTAATTGTGTCATGTCAGCTAAATTTGAGAATCAATTTCTTCTTCTTTGTTTATGGCGTCTGTTTCTAGTAGCCTAAATTGCCAATTTGATATTGACATTTGACAAATGACAACTGATTTCCAGCACGAACGCACGAAACACGAACACTGAGTTCGTGGAAACAGACGCAATAAACAAACAAGCAGAAGAAGAATAAGAATAATGATGATAATAATAATAATAATAATAATAATAATAATAATAATAATAATAATAATAATAATAATAATAATAATAATAATAATAATAATAATAATAATAATAATAATAATAATAATAATAATAATAATAATAATAATAATAATAATAATAATAATAATAATAATAATAATAATAATAATAATAATAATAATAATAATAATAATAACAACAACAACAACAACAACAACAACGTTGTCAGATAGAATAAATTATAATTGGAGCAATAAGTTAAAGATTATGAGAAATGGGTAATTCGAAATTTGCAGATATTAAATAAAGCTGTGGATTACGGTATTTTTTTAACTAATTGATAAAATTAATATTTATTTTATTATTAGAAGTTGTGAAACTTTAAGATGTTTATACATGAAAGGTTTCACTACATGAAATTTCTAAAGATCTCGCAACCCCTGTAAGAAATAACTACATTTTGACAACTTGCAATGATTGTACCTTCCATTGTTTAGATTTATGTCTACGATTTAAATAGTATGGCAGTACAAGTAATGGCATCTGTCTTTGTCCAATATTGTAGATATTGCATTACAGAATTGGAAGCGATGTCGAGGATTTTAATATTAATTTCGAATAACATTTTTTTTTTTCAAAAGACTTGAAAATTGGTACACAACCATGCCTATTTATGTTGTTTTAACTTGTAAATTTTCGTTTCAATCACTTAAACAATTTGAAATATACTGCGTTTAAAAAACATTTTTTTTTGTTTTTTGTTAAGCAAAATTGGGCGTTAAGATCTGATGAACGAACTCATCCAAACCATTAACAAAATAAGGCTACCTCTCAAATTTGGTTCAAATCAGTGAAGTATTTCTTGAGTTATCTGTTATATATATATATATATATATATATATATATATATATATATATATATATATATATATATATATATATATATATATATATATATATACATAAACTTTTTAACTGACCCTAAATATGGGTTCCAGGGGCCCTAATTCGCGCGCACTTGAATACATTTTACGAAAGCCTTACCATCGATACCTCTATATTAGTGAATTTTGAAATTTCACTAAAAAATTCGAGATGCAGTTAGTGCATTTTGGGAGCGAATTTTCATTAAATGCTTCAAATTTCAATAACTCAATTTGCTTTAAATCTAAGGTTCGTCGGCTAGGAAACCAGTTTTTTCGAAAACATTTTAAGTTTATTTTCGGAAACTTTGTGTACATTTTCAAACAATAAAGTTATTTTGATAAAATATGATACATTGTTTCCATTATATAGGTTATACCGGTTACCGAATTTGATGCCGGCTGGCATCAAAAAATTGCTATTAAACATATTTTTATGAAAATTCACTTCCATAAAGCACTTGCTGCGTCCTGACTTTTTTAAGCAATAAAGGTATTCTTATAAAATATGCTACATGGTTTCTACTGGAGCCTCGGTGGTCCAGTGGTAAGAACATGTGGCTCTGAATTGAGGGATACTGCGTTGGATTCCGAGGCTTTTCCTTTCACTTTTTCAGTACATACTGCAATAAATTCACACCAACCGAGGTTCCGGCATTGTATTTGAGCAAGTTGAATTTCTGCAGGTTTCGCCCTTCTGAGGGGGCTTAAATCCGTCGGTCCCATGTCCATGCGATGTTGGGCACGTTAAAGATATCTACCTTTTTTACAGAAAGACAGGAGTTCGGCAAAATTTTCAGGATAGTGAGGTGAAACTGCTCCCTGGCGTCGGTGATTGGCCATAGCCACGGAAATAGCCCGACGTTAAGTTAAAAAAAAAATTCTCTACCAGAAAGCACTTTCTACGTCCAGACTTTTGACGCCATTTTTCAACAAAAAAGAGCGCATTATATGATGTTCTTTACATATTGGTTATAAGAAGGGAACCCCGCCAAAGCAATATGCAGAAGGTAAAAATTGTGCATCAGTATCCGGCACAGAATCTTAAATACCTTCGATATAAGCTGCATTAGTCGGAAATCTAGAAATCTTTCAACATTCTGCCTTCTGCAGGAAAAACTACCTACTCCTGCCTCGCCAGCAGAGGCCTCGATGCTCCTGTAACACGTACAGCCTCGAGCTTCTTACTAATTAATCTTATTCTCTTTGATCTAGAAACTCCTGTCTTATTAATTCACTTACGTAGCGCTTTCACAATTCGTACAACATTCAGATACTCTCTATCTGCCTTCTTCTCTCTGCCTTGCAAAGCTAAATTACAGGTGTATAGAGAGAAAGTCGTAATGAAAGGCTGCTCTCAACACGTAGCTTTATACAGGGAAGGTAGGGGTGATGAATGGTTATTATGGTTTCAGTTTAGTATAACTATAGCATAACAAATATTGATGTATTGGGGCACAGGGGTATTTATGGATTCCCTTTAAGCGTATTTGTAGCTTTTTGACAGTGCTGATGATGTAGAAATAATTTTCATAGACTCTTTGAAGATTTCGTGTTACCACTGCGACAGTCGGATCATCTCTGTATCTGCGATACAAATAAGCAAATATTTGCTTAACAGGGAGTTTGACACGTAAACGATGTCTTGAGTTGGGAAAGCATTAAATTAACTTCGTTGTATTTTATGGCTTATTGCTGAAAATTGTACTTGGTTGGTAATTAATTAGTTTACGAATATTCACTTTAAGGTATTTCAAAGTTATTGTAAACATTAAGCGCTAATGATGCTTTGGAATAAATTATAAGTAAACAGTAAGCCTATATATTTCTGTTTAATCAGACGTTTTAAAGGTGATTATGCTAAACATTTTTGGATACTTACTAGTAGGTAAGGTTTATTTAGACAATAAAAAACCAAGTTCCTTTTTATTCCACCTTGTGTTTACCTAGTTTGTCCGCAGGCCTCCCAGTCTGTTAGAAAGTCACCATGACAGGCTGCATTGGTGTGAAAAGTGTCCCCCGTATTCATCCTGTAAAAAGTTGTTTGCTGCCATTAACCTGAACTTACAAGGACTGCCTAGGAAAATAGATTTCCTAGAAAATTGTTTAAAACTACAAGATTGCTGTATAGCTTTCTTTACAGAAAATTGGCTGACTAATGACAACGTAAACAAGATCGTAATACAGAAAAGCAAATTGCTTTACAAGACAATCAACTTCTCGTGGTGGTGCTATGATACTGGCAAGAGAAGTAGTGGAATATGAGTCAATTGATCCGATACCTAACCTGTCTGTTGAGGGTTATATAGAAATAGCTGCAGCTAGATTCCCAAGTCTATGCTTGACAGTTCAGTTCACTCCCCCCCCCCCCCCCCCTCCGGGGTGAGCTGACATTCAACTTTCTACAGACAAAGCTGACACTGCACTGGGTACTTTAATAAAAAGTGGCGTTAATAACGTTTTCGTTACTGGAGACTTAAAGGTCAATATTTAGGAATCAACAATAAGGAGAACCAAGCTTCATCATCTCTTTGTGTCGTATGGAGTTAATAATCTGTTTTTATAATCATCTATAATAACAAAAACACTGCAACTTGTATAGACAATTTTTATTCAAATATAAACCTAAACTGTCTAGCGAAAACTGTGAATTTGCGCTTGTCGGACCATCTTGCGCAGAAAGTTCTGATATATGAGGACAAATAACAGTGATAATATTCAGCTTTTCATACACCAGTTGCAAAACATTGATTGGAATTCACTTGTGGTACCGGATGCTGAAGAATCTTATGTTCCTTTTAATGAGACGCTAATGGAAAACTTTGAGAACAGCTTCCCTGCAAAAAACAAAAAATATCACTGTTAAAGAACACATTTTCCGGGGTGAAATTATCAGAAAATTTAAGAATAAGGTAGATGCTGCATATACAATCTTTAGAGTAGGTTAGGTTAGGTTTGAATGTGAGTGGTCCATACCGGACCTTCCACCGCGACCAACGGTCTATTGTGGCTCACGCCTAATGTTTATATTTCGCCCAACAAATCCAGCCTCCTGCAGAGGTCGATAACCTTTGTGGGCGAAAGTCGATCCAGATCCTCTGGAGCAAGCTTTACCTTGCCAAAGAGCAGGTGTCTAGTCCTATCCGCTGCCGGACAGGAACACAGCACGTGCTCTGCTGTTTCGTCATCCTCCATACACAGTCGGCACTCGGTCTCCTGACCGATTCCAATACGGTGCATGTGATGCCGCAAGCGGCAGTGTCCTGTATATAGGCCGACTAGAGTTCTCAGTTGTTGTCTGTTCAGCTGTAGTAGTTTCTTAGCTCTTGACTCAGACAGGCCATTTATGAAGGCCTTGGAGTGAGCTAATCCTGGAAGATTTTGCCAATATTGAATTGTCCTTCTATCTGTCCAGGTCTTTAAGGTGCGTTTTGCTGTGCAAGATGTTATTCCCAGCACCGGTTCTGGTCCGATAAAGCCGCACTCGGCACCACTCCTGGCAAGCGCGTCTGCCGCAACGTTGCCATCATGATCCGAGTGACCCGGTATCCAGACCAGCGACACCTCATTACAGCTGCCCAATTCGTTAAGGGCAGATTTACAACTCCATACCGTCTTTGAATTGCACCGGTAGGAACCAAGAGCCTTTATTGCAGCTTGGCTATCTGCATATATCTTTATCGATTTGTTTGTGCATAGGTCCTTTAAACTTTCCCTTGCACACATCTCGATGGCATAAACTTCTGCCTGGTGTATGGTTGCGTACTTGCCGAGACTAGCTGATAGTCTAGCATCGGTGCTGCCCCCATAGGCGCCGGCTCCTACTCCCATATTGGTTTTGGAGCCGTCCGAGTACCAGCAGAGGTCCGCTCTCAACAGGGTCGATTGGTTCCGGTCCCAGTCCTCTCTTTCCGGGAGGACGGTCTTGAAAGACAGATCTCTGCTGATTTTTGTAGGCATCAAGTCTGAGACCATTCCCAGTATCCTGTGACAATCACTGTCATCAAGGAGTCCGGACCCTCTCAGATTGACTTCCCTCGGCTTGTTATCTGCCGTTTGTATTAGTCTGTACGTTGTCCACCTCGCCACCCTCTCCAACCATATGTGAAGTGGGGGAATATTGAGGAGGACCTCCAGAGCGACTGATGGTGCGGTGCTTATCGCTCCCGTTATCATCAGACATGCTTGTCTCTGTAGATGAGCCAGTTTGGCCCTCGCGGTACCGCGAAGTACCTTAGGCCACCAAACTATGGCTCCATATGTTATCATAGGTCTGATAACCACTACATAGAGCCAGTACATCTGTTGGGGGTTTGTTCCCCAGTTGTTCCCACAGATTCTCCGGCAGGTCCACAGGGACATTTTAGCCCTGCGGATAACATTTTCTAACTGTATGTCCCAGTTGAGCTTCTTATCTAGGGCAACTCCCAGATATTTTGCTTGGTCCGAAAATGGAATCATTTCCCCCATAAGAGTAGGTGGTTTTAATTTGTCCAACCTTCTTCTTCTGGTGAACGGGACAATGATCGTTTTACGAGGGTTCACAGACATCTGTTCCCTTCGGCACCAATCATTGACTACATTTAGTGCTTCTTGAAGAGTACTAGACAGTTCCTCCTCAGACTTGCCTCTAACCATTATGACGAGATCATCCGCATACGCCTGGACCTCAACCTCCCAGAGTCCGAGGATAGCCAGCAGGTCGTCCACAAAGAGGGACCACAGCAGGGGGATAGAACGCCCCCCTGAGGACACCCTCTCGCAGCCCTAACGCTAACCACCTCTCCCCGTAATGAGGTAATAATGGTCCGATTGTGCAGCATGTTTCCAATCCAGCCACAGATGGTAGGTTCCACCCCCCTAGCGATAGTGGCCTCGTAGAGGGAGATCGGTAATGCATTATTAAATGCTCCTTCTATGTCGAGGAATGCCGCCACCGCAACCTCTCCATTTTCCAGAGAGTGTGTGATCTTCTCGACGAGGTTATTGAGCGCTAACTCAGTTGATTTGCCAGTTTGATAGGCATACTGGTGGGTATTTAGGGGGTTCTTGGGTAAGATGTTCACCCTAATGTGTCCGTCCAGTATTTTTTCCAATCCCTTCAGGAGGAATGATGTAATACTGAGAGGTCTCAGTGAAGTGGGTAGGAGGTCATTACGTCCCAATTTGGGAATGTAAACCCCCTAACCACCGTCCAGCTGGAAGGAATATAGTTCCAGGCCAGACTGGCTCTGAACAGCCTGATAAGGAAGGGTAGGAGAATTTCCAGTCCCTTTTGTAGTAGGACCGGTACCACCCCATCCTTCCCTGGCGACTTGAATGGCTGGAAATGATTCACAGCACACTCCACTGCCGAGGCTGTAACTATTCTCCGAGCAACTAGCCAGTCCTCCCTTTGGGGACGTTTAGATCGTCCCTCAGATAGTAGGACCTCACCGTTGCTCAGGATCAGACAATCTGGGAAGTGTGTGTGTGCTAAGAGCTCTAACGTTTCTTTCCGAGATTCAGTAAAGGAACCATCTGGTCGTTTTATCGATCCCAGTTCCTGTACACGGTCGCGTGAGAGAATCCTGTGGATTCTGGCGCCGCTGGGCACACTATCAATGTCCCCGCAGAACCTCCTCCAGGACTCCCTCTTTGCGTTCCTAATCTCCTTGTTATACTGTGTTAGAGCAGTTTTATATTGTTCCCAGTTGCCTGTAATCTTAGCACGATTGAAGAGACGTCTAACTTCTCTACGTAGTTTTTCGAGGTTATTATTCCACCAAGTAGACCCCCGACTGTCTCTCTTTGACCTCAGTGGACAGTTTTCGTGATAGGCAGAGACCACAGCTTCCCTAACCTGTTCAGCCGCAAACTCTATCTCATCACGATCCCTCACTGTGGGGATAGTGGACCCAAGTCCGGCGGCGAGGGACTGCTTGTACCCCTCCCAATCCGTCCTCCTCGGGTCCCGAAACTCCACCACAGGTCTAGGGCCTGTTTCAATCTCAAATAGGATATGGGCATGGTCTGAATAAGAGGGCTCAGACGACACCCTCCATTTGAGGATTTTTGAGCTCAAAAGTCTTGAGCTGATCGTAAGATCTAAAACCTCTCTCCGATTAGCTGTAAGAAAGGTGGGTTCCGAGCCTATGTTGTTTACCACTAGCTCCTCCCCTAATAAGTATTCAAATAGTGACTCACCTCGCCTGTTAGTGTCCGTGCTCCCCCAAGCCAAGTGATGGGAGTTCGCATCACACCCCAAAACGAGGTGATAGTTGTTCCTCTTGCAGTAGGCGATCAATTTCCGCACCTCTGCTGGAGGTGGTTGTTCTGCATCTCTGTCTCCAGGGAAATAGGCCGAGCAGGCCACTACTTCCAGCCTGGTCCCCCCGGATGTGATCACGAGATGGATGGATGCCATGTCCTTGGTGCAGTATTCTGAAAGTGTAAAATACTGCAAGTTGTTTCTGATCCAGATACAGGCTCTGGGGTTAGTGCCAGTGCCCACCTCTACTATCTTACCAGAAGTGTTACCCAGCCCTTTAGTTCGTTCCGAATTGGCGGTCCAGGGCTCTTGGAGAAGTGCAATATCTATTTGCTCTTCCTTTAATTTCATGCCAAGGAGGTATGTCGCAGCCTTAGCATGATGCAGATTTGCTTGAATGCACCTTATATTAGTAAGCATGGGGGAAGGGATAGGTGTTCGTGAAGGATAAGGATGAAGGTTAAGGAGCTCGAAGGGAAAAGGATTTAGGGTGCTGGTTCCTCCTCCTTTTTAGAAGCTCGATAACCAAGCTTCCTAGAGGAGGGTCTACCTTTGGTAGGTATCCCAGGGGTGGACTTTTCTTTCCCCTGTTGTATTACCCTGGAGGTTCCAGTGGAAGGTTGAGTCCTGCCACCTCCTCTCTTGGGGTCAGTTTTTTTTTGGTGGAGCTACCACCCACCACGGTGCCACTACTCGAGGGTACTGACGGGGGGACTGATCCCCCACCACTCCCGGAAGGGCCCGCACCTGTCGCCGATTTACAGGCTACGCTGGTAGCAGAAGCTGTGGGTTTAAGCTCAGTCGCAGACCCCCTAACCCTCGGCCGGAACAAGACCCGCCCGAAGCCAAAGAATGGTCTGAAGCCAATTCCCTCCAGCGTATTCATGGACATATCGTCGACCGAAAATGTCCATGTCTGTCCTGATGGTCCCGTCGCTACTCGGTGTAGTACGGTCCACTCCCGAGTGTTCAGCCCACCATTCATTCGCCTCAGTCTGGCGAGCACATCCTCGGGCGTCAGTGTTTCCACCCCGTCCGGAAGATATGCCACACAGACATGAGGCCTGGGGAGGTCCTGTCCTCTCACCAGCTTAAGACGAGCCCCCTCCCACGGCTGGAGCCCCCCAACTATTCGCTCCTGCCAGTGCGAGCTGGTCTCGTCCTCGCAATTTATAAGGAGCCATCCGGGTCGATTTGCGCAGCCCCGGAACCTTATATTGGGTTCTTCCTCTGAACTGCTCTGCACAGCCTTCAGTATGGCCTCCTGCAGTAGCAGCAGTTGTTCGTTCTTCAGTGATGAGGAGGGATATTCAGAGTGGATAATGCCCACTCTCACCCCTCCAGTCACCTCACTGAATGTTTTTCTGCCAGCACCCTCACGGGGCTTTTTAGCCCTCTGCTGAGGTGTGCTGCCGTCCGACCGGAGTCGCTTCCCGCTGCCGGCCCCATCCGTGGAGGCCCCAGGCTCCCCGAGACGTTTAACCGTCCCATCTGGGCCCCCAGCCCCCACCCGAGATCGGCGGGACTCCGTGAGTGCCTGACTCAAGGCGGTTGAATATGGCACCCCCGCCTTGAGTAGTCGTCTGAGCTGTCTCCTTGCGGATCCAGGCAGCCGTTGTCTTTTACCCCGTCCCTCTTTGGGTCCCACGGGAGACTTTAACATCTCCCGCTCCTCATCGGAGGACGGAGATGCAGAGGATGGGGACAGGATTGTCCTTGCCCCCCCCCCCCCCTCCATTGGTTTATCGGTAAGAGAGGGGACTACCCCCATCTCTACCTCCATGGGTTCTCCAGTTTCCTGGAGATCGAGAGCTTTACCCATCTCGTTTGGGTTTGTATATGTCGTGTCTATGTTGTTCCCACGAGCAGCAAGGGAAAATCAGCCTCCATGGAAGAGCCCCGCATCCCATGGAGAGGCATGTTCACAGGGAGGTCGCCCGGTTTCCCTGGGGAGGGTAACGCTAGAGACAGGACTACCATCCTGCCAATGCCCGGCCACAACGGCCAGAAGCATCATCGCTTCGGCACCAACCCTCCAACGACCTTGCGATGTGGGTTTTTTATAGAGGACTCTCCTCGCAATGCCGGCCGATTAAGGCAAGCATTCCCGGCCCTCCTAAGACATGACTAGGAGGGGTTACGGTCTGGTTAGTTCATTTAGTTCACGTCTAATATTAGACGCTATCCAGGGTGCACCACGAGGAGGCGAACTAACTTTACACCCCATCTTTAGAGTAAAAGACACGAAAACTCCAAAACTCTTTATGAAAGACTAAAGAAACAACTGAGGACACAAATTGGCAAATAATAAATATAAAACCATCTGGAAGATGATAAATTCGAATGTAAAAACCTCGAGGATTAACCAATGAGCAAGTACACTGGATGTGGACCTTCTAAATTGCAATTTCTTCAAAATTGGCGAGAATAATTTGGTGCCAGTAGAAGACCCGTGTCAAACTACGGAACAATAGGTCAATGTTTCTCGAGGATACATCCCCGTTGAGGGTGAAAAATAAGTCAGCTTGTGACATTTTTGGATGAAACCTAATACTATTAAAAAGGATAATCCATGTGATTGCAGACCCACTGGGGAAATTATCAATATGAGTTTTGCTCGGGGTATATTTCCACATCTATTGAAGTTTGCAAAGATAATTCCTCTTCCAAAAAATGGCTACATGAACGACTGCAACAATTATAGACCCACTTGTATTCTCCCTATAATCTCTAAAATTTTAGAAGTACTTATTAAAGAGAGAGATTTATTTATTTTATTTATTGATACGCAGAAAATCCTAAACCATTCCCAGCATGAATTCAAAAGAAATAGGTTAACAACTACAGTGATGACATATATAGCTGATTTTATCTGAGAAGTACTTGTTAACCAAGAAAATTCCGAGCTATTGTGCTGTGATCTGAGCAAAGCCTTTAATATTGTAAACCACCAGATTCTTATCGCTAAGTTGGAATATTATGGAATGGGAGGCAGAATAGGAACACTTTTACAATCCTATTTAAGGAACAGAGTGCAGTTGATTAGCTGGCAAAATATCACTTTGAATTTTAAACACGTAAACTTGGGAGTACCACATGGCTCTATACTGGGACCAATGCTCTTTCTATTATACAATAACGATTTGCCCGAAAACATCAGAACAGCCACAATTAGCATCTTCGCAGATGACACGACAATAATTAATAAAGCAGTTAAGAGCTTATACAACACAGAAGTGATCCATCCAGCAGGTGGAAGCATAGGTTAAGGCAAACAAGTTATTGTTTAATGCAAAAAAAACATCAAGGCTTCTCATAACAACCAGGGATCATTTACAGAACTCAGGCGAAAATAATAAAGTTTTAGGCTTTCATATAGATGGTTGTTTAAGCTTAAAACCACACATAGACCAAATGTGTAAAAAATTATCTTCAACCATATACTCAGTACGTAGAATAAGATACATCATAGATGAAAGCGCCACAAGGGTTACTTACCATGCTCACTTTCAAAACATTGCAACCTATGGAATTTTGCTGAGGGGATTCTTGTCACATGCAGAGCGTGGATTTTTTCAACAGAAAAGAGCCATCAGGGCGATTGCTAATGTTCCTCAGGACCACAGTTGTAGATAACTATTCCAGGGGTATAAAATACTTACTTTACCAGCAAATTATATGATTACTTGCCTTCTTTACATTTATGACCATCGAGCTAGTTTTATATCCCACGAACAGGTTCACAGTTACGAAACTAGAGGTAAAGTCAATCTGTAATGAAAAGAAAATTAATAAAGAAACCTATATATTTAGTTGAAGAATTTAATTCTTAATTAGCTATTGTGTGTTTTTGTTAGCTCATTTTTTATTTTGATTTTATTTTATGTACATTGTCACCAACTATTTTTCATGTGTAAGTCCATTATACAACTATTTTATTTCTGACGAACCATGTAAATGTTGATGGTTAAATAGAAGTTCTGTTATGTTATGTAATGTAGTATGTGGCGTATATATATATATATATATATATATATATATATATATATATATATATATATATATATATATATATATATATATATATATAGGGTGTCTTATCCCTTGAACACTCACGTATATCCCGGAATGAGTCCCCGTTTCTAGAGATATGTAAGGTTTTAGGTCGTGCGTGCTTTTAAGACTGAAACTATGCCGGTATTAACAATAACTATATTGTTGAACTCTATAAACATAACAATGGTGAATTAATTAAATTACAAGTAATAGTCTATCGTCTTTAGTTACGGGATACAGCTGTTATCGTTGTCGTCGTCCTGGATGGCCTGTCACACCGTCGTTGAGTACCCCTGCGTCGTCTAGGTACTCTCTTGTACTTGTCGCGCACTATGTTCACTCAAGCTCTCTTCACACTCGACTTTCGACTCCGACCGTCTCATACGAACTAGTCATGTGTCACACTGTGTTGAATGACACTTTTGTGCTGACACCTTTCTATGTGTCATGAGTGTTTTTTTCAACGTCCGTCATTGTAATGACACTGACCCACTACTAACTCCCTTGTCCCTCGACACACGTGCGTCACTCTGTAGCGCCCGGACATCTATGCATATCGTTAGCGGCAGAACGTTTATGCACACAGTTGTTGAGATAAAATTAATTCCCACAACTCGGCTCTCCTGACCATCATCCGCCTCGGATGATGAACCATTGTCATCTGAACACATTTTACGTCATGACTTCATATATTCGGAACATGTAGAAGTGTAGGTTGGACCCTCGTGGAGACCTTCTTTCTTGACATCGTAGGTATCGTTGGTCTTGACCTTCACGACTCTGTATGGACCTATGAACTTCGACTTCAACTTCGATGATTTTTCCTATCTTGATTTGAACTTTATCTTTCATCTTGACACCCATCAGCAATTCAAATGGCGTGGTTCCAATGCTTCTTTGGTAGGTGGAGTTTATAACTCTCTGGACACGATCTACGTAAAGGTACCATTTTGCTGGGTCTTCTAAGGATATCTTGGTTAGAACAGAAATAATAATAGAGTTAATTCGTTCTATCTGACCATTAGCTCTTGGTAGACCAGTAGTAATCTTATGATGCTTTACGGCATTCTCGTTACAGTAAGATTCGAATTCTTCAAAGGTAAAGGCTGTGCCTCTGTCGGAAATAATGTTAACAGGATTTCCGAAAGTCTTTCTTTGGATCTCGAGTTTGGCAATAACTTCTTTCGAGGAGGTGCACTTCGTCGGATATAACCAAACAAACTTCGTAAATGAGTCAATTATGGCAAGAATATATTTGTAATTCTTGTTCGTAGACTCAAGAGGACCGAGGTGATCAATATGGTATGTCTGTAAAGGAATGTCATCTTTCTTAAGTGGATGTAAAAATCCTTCCTGCTTTCCATGCTTCCTGTTAGATAAGATGCAAGGAATGCAATTTCTAATACACCTCTCGATATTTTTCTTTACTTTCGGTATGTAGTATTCACTCTTTATTAAGTCTTCAGTTTTTCTGACTGCAAAGTGTCCTTCTTCGTGTGCTTCTTTAATTATCTCTTGTTGCAACTGCTTGTGAATTACAACTACTTCCCTTTCGTCTTCCATTTTGTAAAGTAAGTCGTTTTTCAAGATATAATCTTTATACGGCATTTCTTTTAAAATTTCCTTGATCGCCTTGATTTCGCCGTCTTCTTCTTGACTATTTCGTATAGCTTGGGGAATGCTAGTACAAACCAACATAACAGGGTTTCTACTTAGAGCGTCTACATGCCTCATTCTGGTGCCTGATTGATGAACTACGGTACAATCGAAATCTTGAAGTAGTAAGGCCCATCTTGCAATCCTTGTTGATAAATCTCTCTTGCTCATAGTCTTCTCAAAGGCAGAGCAATCTGTCACAATATTAAAGCGTGTTCCAAGTAAGTATACTCTAAACTTGTTAAGTGCTTCGACTATTGCTAAAACTTCTAACTCATAGCTGCAATACTTCTTTTCGGCGTCCGATGTCTTCTTACTCATGTAGTAAATTGGATGCATCTGGTTATCTTCATAGGAACGTTGGAGAAGAACGGCTCCGTATCCTTCCATTGATGCGTCTGTATGCAATTCTATCTCGGCATCTTGGCAGTAAATATGTAGCACTGGATTCTTAGCTAATATCTGCTTGAACTTCATAAATGCATCTTTTTCTTTGAACCCAAATTTAAAGGGACGATCCTTTTTCAAAAGATCGGTTAGCGGCGATGCTATCACTGAAAATCCTGGAATGAATTTTCTAAAATAGCTGGCAAGTCCCAAAAAGCTTTGTACTTGCTTTGTCGTCCTTGGTTCTGGAAACTTGGTTACAGCGTTGGTCTTTAATTCTGAAGGGTAGAGCTTGGCTTCCTCTATCCTGTGACCTAAAAATTCGACAGTTCTTTTAATAAACTGACATTTTTTCTTATTAATCTCCAATCCATATTCTTCACCGGTCTTGAAAAGGATTTTTAATCTTTCCAATGCGTCTTCGTCATCCTTGGCTGGAATAATTAAATCGTCCATGTAGGGCAGTACAATTCCTTTGTTTACTAGATCTCTGAAAACTACGTCGATGTATCTCATAAATACGGATGGACTTATACAAAGACCAAAGGGAACTTTCAGGAATCGATATTGACCTTGGTGCGTCACAAATGCTGTATACTTTCGGCTTTGTTCTTCTACGGGAACGTGAAAAAAACCATTCTTAAGATCAATTGTGCTAAAAACACGATCTTTTTGCAGCTTGTCTAGCTGATCTTCTATAAGCGGCAGCGGAAATCGGTCTTTTATTATCTTTTGGTTAATTCTTCTATAATCAATGCATACTCTTGGTGTCCCATCTTTTTTCTTGGTTACTACCACTTGGCTAGCATATTCAGAAGTGCAGGGTTCTACTACACCATCTCGAACCCATTCCTCAACTTGATGATCAACAATCTCTCTTTCAAAAAATGGTGGTCTTCTAGGACTATTGTAGATCGGTTCTTCGTCTTTGACTAATATCTTCATCACAACGTTTGCAGTTTTGCATTTTCTTGGTTTATACGTCTTCACAATATGTTCAACTTCTTTTCTTATACGCGCCGGTACTTCATTTCCAATATCAACTTCATCAAGTACATCTACTTGCATTATTTCTTTAATGCCGTCGCCGTCGTCGATCTTCTTGATGGTCATCCCACTTGGATTAACCGTAAGTTCAACATGTTGGAGAAATTCATGACCTAGTATAGCAGGATTACTAGACATATATTCACCGTTGACAACATGCATCTTGGTATCAACCAGTACGTCATCTAAATCGATCTGACAGTTAAAATAGCCCAAAGGTTTCACTTTTGACTTACCGAAACCATTTAAAACTATTTTAGAATCATGCATAGTTGGTGATCCAATACGTCGGTATACTTCTGATCCTATAAGGTTAGCTTGGCTTCCGGTATCTACCAGACAAATAATATTTTCATTATTGATCCTTATAATTCTGTGCATTTTGCTCATCTTGATTACTTCAACGTTTTGCACATTCGACGTGGTGGGGTTGGTTGGAGAAGCGCCACTCTTTTTGTTTTGAGTTTGACATTCAAAAGATTTATGTCCAAACTTATTACATCTGAAACACTTGGTGCCTAGATTTTTAGATCTGCACTCATTCGACTTATGGCCTTGGTTGCCACAATTAAAACAACGAATTTTTGTCATCTGCGTCGATTTGGCATTTGACATATCTGTAAAACTGGAAGCTGTCGTTTTATTTTTCCCTGTGTTCGGCTTGTAAGATTCCTTTTAGTTTTCATTTCAGCGTATATTCGCAATTTTTCCTTGAGTTCTTTAAATGACTTGGCCCCATACAAAAATATTTTATTCGATGGTTCATCTATTATACCATCTATGACATAATGCATTAATGCTTCATCTTCAACTCTGCCTCGATTAGCAATCTCCTTCATTATTAAGAAATACTCATGAATGCTTTCGTTTTTCATCAACTTTCTTTCAGATAGTGCTTTATGCAGTTGGGCACTATTTAATCATGAAGAGTATTCGTCGATTAAAACTTCTGTCAAAGATTTCCAACATTTTATATTCTTTTCTCCTTGTATGAACAGCTTTGCGAGACCTGTCAATGATTTTTTTGCAAAAATAAACATATGCAGCTGATTCCATGAACATAGATCAGCCATGTCTTCCATATCTTGAATCCATTTTTCTATTGGGTAGCCACTGCTTCCATCAAAGCGTTGAATCGAATCTTCTACGTCCCTAAAATTCATAGCAAAGAACGTTTTTCCATTCGATGAAGAGTTTGAATAAACAGAACAATTTTCTGAAAGATGATCTGCCTTCTCGGCTTCTTTGTCTTCTTCAGTCTCGTCGTCGTCACGCATAGACAGTTTTGTAATGTCTACTAGATTATCGCAAATGTTTTTTATTAAAGCGTCTTTATCACAATTATAGTCCAAACACAAAATATTTGCAACCGACGTTAGGTCATTGTCCGAAAAATTAGCACTGACATAGGTGATTTTGTCTTTATATTCCTCAGAAAACACAGCGAAATCAAAACCGTTAAACTCACGCAGTCTTTGTCTATTTTTTCTATCACCTTCGCTCTGAAAAATAAGTTTATGCAAGTTCTTTATAGCACTAGTATGAGCCGACTTTATATTGTTCAAAATAATGTCTATATCTCCTAACGTCTTCATATTGTTACCACAGCATAGGTCTTCTTATGCTGTGTTGTTACCTCAATTCTTAGAACGTGTAGTGTGACTTCAGGTAGGTAGAACGTCGCTTACGTCTAGCTGTGGCTGCGGCCTTGCGTCTTAGGTCGAGTCCTGGCTACTGTAGATTTCCATAATACACTGTACACACTTATATTCCGGCAAGAAACTGTCTTTCAGCTAGCACACTGTTTATATCTCGGCTTGAGCCTCCATTTATAGGGTGTCTTATCCCTGGAGCACTCACGTATATCCCGGAATGAGTCCCCGTTTCTAGAGATATGTAAGGTTTTAGGTCGTGCGTGCTTTTAAGACTGAAACTATGCCGGTATTAACAATAACTATATTGTTGAACTCTATAAACATAACAATGGTGAAGTAATTAAATGACAAGTAATAGTCTATCGTCTTTAGTTACGGGATACAGCTGTTATCGTTGTCGTCGTCCTGGATGGCCTGTCACACCGTCGTTGAGTACCCCTGCGTCGTCTAGGTACTCTCTTGTACTTGTCGCGCACTATGTTCACTCAAGCTCTCTTCACACTCGACTTTCGACTCCGACCGTCTCATACGAACTGGTCATGTGTCACACTGTGTTGAATGACACTTTTGTGCTGACACCTTTCTATGTGTCATGAGTGTTTTTTCCAACGTCCGTCATTGTAATGACACTGACCCACTACTAACTCCCTTGTCCCTCGACACACGTGCGTCACTCTGTAGCGCCCGGACATCTATGCATATCGTTAGCGGCAGAACGTTTATGCACACAGTTGTTGAGATAAAATTAATTCCCACACATATATATATATATATATATATATATATATATATATATATATATATATATATATATATATATATATATATATTGTGAGGGGTCAAATCGGGATAAGGTTATCTTTCCCTAATATGGGGAGGTTTCCACTTGATAACCTTATCAATACGGCTTTCCTACGGGAGTTGCTCAGGCGCCAGCAGCGAGGGTTTAAAGGAAGTCGCTGCGCTCCCTCAGAACTATATATCTTTCTTCGGTCGCTATTTACAGCTACCCGGGCCCTAGGTAAACTACAGTGAATACAAGATTCACCTAAGTCTTCAGGCCAAGTCCCTCAGGACCCCTTAATTATGGCCTGTGTATTAGAGATCAGAATGTTACGTGTTATGTTGGGGTGAATTTGTTAAGAAGCATTGAATGAAACACCGTATTAAACAAACAATCTATTTACAAAAGTATTCGTGGCAAAATATTTACAGAATATATACAAAGCAATATTTACACAAGGGGTTCTGGCGAAATACCACACGTTTAAACTAACTTATTGGATAACAAATTAATTTATTATAGGCCAGGGGCAGAAACAGTCATAACGATTCTGACTGGAGCAAACATTCGGGAGCTATACGGGCGGGTCACGAAGCGGGGTTGTGAATACTAAGCCGATAAGCTAGTAGAAGCGTCACGGGATTACCCAAGGAAATGTATCGAGCGGGCGGTCGATTTAAGCATGCATGCAATATGCGAACTAAAAGCCAACACTAGGTGCAATATCAAGATGAGCTAACGGCTTGTTATAATTTCTACTATCGCTAATTAATTACGGACCCTCGGGCATACGTTGCAGTCATACAGAACCTTCACGACCTAAGGGAAGTGCCTCCCAAGGGAGGTGGGAGTTTCCCGTCGTCAGTATATGAACAATGTCTCTTTGAAGTAACCGGGAGACCGAGGCCGCCAGACTGTTTCGATCGCCGTTAGGGTGGAGACCTACTGCAGGCCGAAATATCCCAGCTGTCGTCCAGTACCACGACCACGAGTGCTGCTCTATGGGCGACCACGTTGGATGACCTGGTCCTGACTAGGCCGCCACGGGGTCCAGATCAACTCGCAGTCAGCCGCTTTTCTAGTGCGCTTATGTTCTCTGGAAGACTCCAGCTCAGGAACGCAACCATTTGTATCTCCCCAAAGAAAATAAAAAAATGTCTTCCTACGAAGTTGGTAAACGGCAAAACCCTCAAACAATGCCGCTCGAACTGTCGGGACCCCGGGTATTGCCAAGCTGTTTCGATCGCCAGTGAGAGTGGAGACCTACTGCAGTCCGAAATATCCCAGCTGGCGCCCAGCACCAGGACCACGAGGGCCGCTCTACGGGAGACCGCTTTGGATGACCTGATCCTGACTAGGCCGCCACGGGGTTCAGATCAACTTGCAATCAGCCGCTTTGCTAGTGCCCTTATGCTCTCGGGAAGACTCCAGCTCAGGAACGCAACCCTTTTGTATATCCAAAAGGAATAAAGAAAGTTATTTCTACGAAGTTGGGGAACGGCAACGCCCTCAAACAATGCCGCTAGGACGGTCGGGACACCGGGTATCGCCAGACTGTTTTGATCGCCAGTGAGAGTGGAGACCTATGCAGCCCGAAATATCCCAGCTGGCGTCCCAACACCAGGACGACGAGGGCTGCTCTACGGGAGACCGCTTTAAGTGACCTGATCCTGACTAGGCCGCCACGGGGTTCAGATCAACTTGCAGTCAAACGCTTTGCTAGTGCCCTTATGCTCTCCGGAATACTTCAGCTCAGGAACGCAACCCCAGCTCCGCCGAATCCTCCGGTGAACTCCACGGAGTGAAACGGTTGTTCCCGCAAGACAAGGTTCCTGCACACTACGGCCCTGAAGATTATTTCCTACCCGCGGTCTGACAGTCACACAGGTTACACATATATTCTCGGGGGAAATTACCCCATACAGAAGGCATTCATAACTCTGGACAACCTTGTCTATGGAGACGGAAAATCGCTAAGCGCTCCTCCTCAAACAGTGCCCTCAGGACGACCAGGAGACCGAGTATCGCCGGACTGTTTCGATTACCACCACTGTTGGAAATCTACCGCAGACCGAAGAACCCTTACTGCATGACGAGACCGCAGAGGCTGCTCTACGGGAGACCGCTTTGGATGACCTGGTCCTGACTAGGCCGCCACGGGGTCCAGATCAGCTCGCAGTCAGCCGTTTCGCTAGTGCCCCCACGCTCACAGGAAGACCGCAGCTTTGGAATGCAAGCCCCGGTTCCCCAGGTCACCCCGCTGACACTGATAGAGGTGGATGGTAACCTTCTCCGGCCGCTATTTCGAAAGATGGACTTATTTATGCGAAGCTCCGTTGCTGTCGTCTCTCTTAAATAAAACCACTAATAAACACAGCAACATTCAAAACCTTTTCCACACCTGGACTTCTAACATCACCTCTGGCGTAGGCCACCAAGCGCTCCAAGGTGTCCGCCGACAAAGAGAGACGCCGATCCGTGGAAAACCATTTTTATACAGGCCCTGTACTGCTATAGAAACGGCAATCTACCTAAAAGAATCGGAAAATGAGCGGCCCGCTGAAGACGGCGTTCTTCACTGGTCACAGCTGCTTGTTCTCTTAGGCCGGTGCACCTGATAATGGCGGTATACAATTCTCTCACGGCCGGTCTGTTGGATTCGCTACTAACACACAAAGCCCACAAAACAAAATACAAAGACTGCAATCGAGACCGAGACCGAGACCCGGTGGCTGCTTACTCTCTGTGTCTCTAGTTCGTGTGTGCGTGCCTGTGTGTGTGTGTGTATGGATGTATCCAAGCGATAACTAAAAAAAAAACTCAACTGATTTGAACGAAACTTGGCACATATCTTCATTGTCTTAAGACTGCGGACGAGTTCATATATCAGCTATAACGGACATATTTTTCCCCTAAAATATACAAAGTATTAGAGTAACTGGAATGAGACTTTACATGTGGCTATAAATGGTGAGAATAAACCTATCTTGTGAATTTTAAGTAATTTGGTACACAATATTTATAATTTTTACAAATCAAAAGTAAAATCTGAAAGACATGCGTTTAAATGACTTTATGGTTAAAGTCAAATACCTGACAGACGGGGTAGTTAACTGCCTTGCGTAGATTGATTAATACAATAGGTATAGACCATGCATCAATGATAACAAAACAAAATAAATAAACAACACGCTTAAAACATACTTCTCGAAACAACAATCGTGCAATCTCGGGCACAAGTATCGCAAATGACAGACGACATGAACTAAAAAATTTTCCAGGTGATTGTTATTTAACTGGTGGTTTCAATGAATGTTTAAAGTACACTCTATTTGTAGCTTTATGAACGTCCCCCCCCCCAGTTTTAGACTGAAAGTGTAGCATAATATAGTATAAATGTAAAATTAAGACACGTCTCTATAAAAATGATTTTAAAATAGTTTATTTTTTATCTTTAAACTCAAACATATGGCGTCATAAAGGATCGAAACAGTCGTTGAATGTGTTTCAATGGCAATTCTACTAATACTGTAATTAATTAATACGTATACTTTCAATAAAATATAATATATCCCAGGCATGAAGTTGGTGTCAAGTATTATGTAAACAAAACGTTCGTTAACGTATCCTTAGATAGCTCGGTGGTAGCGTGCTTGTCTTCTAGGCAGAAGGTTGGGTGATCGATTCCAGCTCGATGATTGTATGTTTTTCTTTATTTTAGCATTTGGAGAAACAATAGTGTACAAATTTCATACGTTTTGAACAAAATCTCATTTTTGTTTAAAAGGCCTGAAAAACCTCAAACACCTTTGAGTATGAAATTATCATTTTCAGCAAATATTTTGTTTTTGTTGATATTGAAGAAACCGGTTTGATTAGGTTTTCTAAAACGAAATCATCCTGGCGAATAATAAGGCAAAATAACTGCTGCGTTTATAATTTAGCAGATAGTTTACTTTTTAAGTTACAAGTTTCTTTTAAAGAGACTTACACTATCGATAGATATAGCAAAATTTAATTTTTGAGCTTCATAGAAAGTTGAGTTTAAGGCTCTTTTCTCAAAAGTAGTTAGAACACAAGATTTTTTTGATAATAAAAATATATCTATGGTAAGACTTTCGAAAGACTTCCTCAAATTTGAGCGGACTAGGACCTCTGAAATCGATCTTCTAGGTCTGTGTAAGTTTAAGGTATTAGTTTTAGTAATATGCCATATAATAATAGTGTACAATTCTTATGAAAATTCGCTACTATAACGCACTTGCCACGTCCCGATTTTTTTACAACTTGTTTATGCTTAGTTTTATGATGTATAAGTTTTGGTTTTGTATCGCTGCAAATCATTGGAGATTTCCTCTTTGTGTTGTGTGTACTCACAAGCTATTAGTATTTACATACAAGGATTTTTCTTCAGTGGGTGACTAGTTATTGAAAACGATACGTTTGTTAAGTGCGTGTTTCTTTATAATTTTAGTTCCTGTTTTTTTTTTTGGCTTCTCAATAAAGATTACTAATTCTATAAAAATTTTAACTCACCTTCGAAATGGGTTCAAGGTGTCCCAAATCGCGCCTATTTGAGGCAAAGTGTTTTTACGATAATTCGCTAAAAAAACGTTACAATTAATAAATATTCCTTTAAAGTTAAGCATTCGCAAGAAACAGAAATGTAGATCAATTTATCTTTCAATATCGTCTGTAATGGTATGGTAGGGGCCATGGCAATACTTTATTCAAAGATGAAGGATTTCCCTTTGTGAAACTGAGAGTGCGAGCTAAAACCACAAAGCTCTCTTTCCCCAAGTCTTTAGCTACCTAAAAGCTTTGTAAATACAGGCGCGGAGTGTTTAGGGGACTATATCAGTTATTACGCTGCTAGTTCAAACCAAAGGATATGAACAAAGCCTAAATGATCCGTCTGGAAAAAGGAAATTTTTTATGCATATAATAAATTGAAGGAGACAATCCATTACCAAGAGTGGTATATTTAAAAGCGTATAGGTTGTTAATACACATAAATAAAAATATGTTTATCTACAAACTCAAGAACGAATATATTAATATATACCGACTTTCCCAAAAATCCGAACGACAAGAGTCGACCAACTGCAATTGATATTTTTATACTACTCTCTTTTGTTTCAAATAACAACTGACAACAATTCGGAGAAAAAAAATTAACAGGTGCACACTATTCTCACTATCAATTTTATTAAAAAATTATCTGCTTAAATTTGCGTTTCCTTCAGTTTGAAGCAATATTTCGTAGCGACTTGTGTTCAGTTTATTAAGTCCTTATGCCCAGGCGCAGCTTACGGAACAATTACAACTATTTAAGTGAATTAGAAAGGGGTCGAATTGTTGGTACGCGGTAGCTGGTTATTCAATCAGGCAAATTTCCGACCACATAGGACCCAGTGTGTCACCAGCGTTACGCTGGTGGCCTGAAGAAGGAACTGTAGTCGTGGATCTAGACGACCTCGAGCAACTTCAGCATGAAGAGATGGTCATTTAAGGATTGCGGCTTTACAGACAGAGTTTTTAGAACGCGGTCGATTGGAAATGCTTGGTTGGGAGTCTTTCAACAAAGAGTCTCTATGGCACCGATATATCGCAGAATACGCGCTTATAGGCTTCGTTAGTTCGAACCAATTTTTATGTCTCCTACTGACATCTCGACATCTAGCTGCTCAGCTTGAGTGGTGTGGTCTAACGGCAGATCAAATTGGGATGGTGAGTGGAATCATATTCTGGCCTATGACGAGTGCAGATTCTATCTTTGTGTTCACCATGGTCGCAGATACACTATAAATCATCTAATTGCAAAATGCCTCGCAGAGTTATCGAATGCATAAGAAACCGCGGCCGGCCCAGTCATTATAAAATAACTTTGTTATTTTTTCATATTTTATTTTGAAAATGTAATCATTTTTGATTGATGTGAAAATCTGTGTTTATATATATATATATATATATATATATATATATATATATATATATATATATATATATATATATATATATATATATATATATATATATATATCGTACCAACAACTCGAAAAATAATGGTCCGATTTTTATGAAATTTGGTAAGTACCTTAATTTTGCAAGTGGCTTGGATAAGTTCGTTAGCCAGGAAAATCGGGCCAGCCTTTCCGGAAACATTTTGGGTTTTCTTCCGGAAATTTTTTGTATCTCCGAAAGTCACAGAGCTATAACAACCAAATTTAGCATCTATGTTTCTAACATAAGCTTACCCCGAATGCCGAAAGTCAGTTCTCTATGTTAAAAGAAAAAAAAGTTATAGGCATTTAAAGAAAAAAGATTTGGGTGCCACTGGTGATCAGAGGAAAGCACAAGAACAAAATCTTTTGTGTGACTAACAAAACCAATTGAATATTACATACAAAAGTTAAGTTTTCTTGGCGCAAAAAGGTCAAAAAGTAGCAGAAAAAATTGTTTGAACATTTTACAATGTTTCTTCTTAAAACGTCAAAGTCGCGATTTGAAACGTCAAAATTTTAAATTTTCAGACAACGAATCTGAAAGAAATATGAATTACGTAGAAAAAAATTCTTAATAAATGCGTTTTACAAAGCCTTAAGTTTCAGCTTCAACCATCATTGTCCTTTATTTTACTAAAATGTTTTCGAGAAATCGATTCACATGGCCCCTCTTTCTGATGCTTTGCCAGTAGTTTCAGCTATTCAGTTTATGGTTGAATAGTCTATATTTTAGCAAATTTTCGTAGAAAAAAATCTGTTATTGAGAAGAATTGTAAAAAAAAATTATTAAAATGAGTGTGAACTAGAACCCCTAAAACCCATATACGGGGTCAGTTTCAGTTTTTGTCTGTTTACACATATACAGCTTAATATATCCGTTATGATACAAAATATGGCAAAAATTATATACGTTAATTATAGGGTGTCTCGAGCTGCATCTTCTAAATTTATTTTGACAATCACAGGCTGGCGATACACACGTTCCTTTTTTAATAGAACACCTCTTATGTTCTTCCATTTTTGTATTTTCCATCGAATTATAATGCATGTTTTGTGAGGTAAAAAAAACCTGATATCATTCATCGTTTTTGAGTTATGTCAATTGTTTTGCAACTTTTCACGTTTTTGGCACATATCACAAACAAATATCACAAATTGTGATACGGCGTTTTTACCAATAGATAGCGGAGCCCCAAGGAAATGACGCATTCATAGAGCTTTTTGTTTGTATTACTCATTGAAAAAATCGAGCTACCGTATACAGGTAGTCTCAAATAGTGTCTGAAATTGAAAAGTTTTCGCAGAAATGTTTTTATTGTTTCCCTAGAAATCATTTTTTGTAAGATTTTTGTGACCAGTTTTTTCTGGAACGTTTTAACTTTATTTTTGGTAAATGTTTGTACTTTTTGAAATAACAAAGCTATTTTAACGAAATATGGTAAATTGTTAGTACTATATAGGTTATACTGTCAACTGAATGACCTTGTTTTAAAAACAATGTACATTTGCCATTAAAAACATTTTTACGAAAATTCTCTACCGTAGCGCATTTGCTGTATCCAGATTTTTAAGTTTGATGAAACTCACATTATGTATAAAATTTATTTAAATTAATCAATTATTCAACTCTTACTGGGTGTTCGTTTTTTTTTTTTTTTTGAAGTCAGTATAATGGTTTCGCACTTTGGTACCAGATTAATTATCACTGTGTATGTATACACCAGGATAGGTGTGCCTGGGTTTCAACAAATTTTTGTGGCATTTCTTGGTAAATAAAGTATATTTGGTAGCTTCCTGTATCGGTTCGATAACTCGCTAACAATAGAGATTCATTGTCAAGAGTAAACGAAAAAATTTGCAACTGCATTTCTGCTTGATTCAGCTTTTTATTTGGTAATGTTTTAAGCTTCTTTTTATTTAATTTTTTTATTTTAGACATTCTAATGATTAAAAATTAAATCAGAGCGACTATAGCAAAGCATTAAAATTAAGGACAAAAATCTCAATTCAATACCGTGGTACCTAAATCTGAAAAGGGTTTGGGACAAAATACATCAGCTACAAAAGTGTGATTTTAAAAGTTTTACATTTTGCAAGTATTACCCGTCTGGTCACGGACGACGAAAAGTTTCACCAATAATTTTCATTAAAAGTTTTCTTTTTAAATATTGGAGTTATCTGCGGATAGGCAGCGAAGAGCTGGCACTAAGCTGTCATGTAAATTCCCCGGCAGACTATAAACGACCTAAAGCCAGATCCCCTGCCTTCCGCACCGGTCTTAGTAGGAATTAAATTCAATGCTGAGTAGTAAAAAGATATATAGGGCTTTATCCGCACTTTTTTGCAGTACTTGCTAAATGCTTGCCAAGTGAAACCGAAAAGTTTACAACAAAAAAGTCTGGACGCAGCAAGTGCGTTATGGTAGTGAATTTTCATAAACATATTTTTAATGTCAAATATGTGGGATTTTTTCGGATAAGACGCATGAAATTTGGTATAACCTTTAAAGTAAAAGTAGTGTACCATATTTTATCAAAAAAACTTACTTTTTTGAAAAAGTACAATCATTCTCCGAAAACAAACTTAAAATGTTCAAGAAAAAAAGTGGTCCGATTTTCCTGGACAACGAACCTTTTCAAGCTATTTACACACCTGCCCAGGTAAATTATCCACAGAAAAGCTTTTTGACAAAAATTCAACAAAAAAATTACGTAAAAATTTGCAAACAATTTCTTTTGCAAAAATTTGCGAAATTACACGAAAATTATGCTTTTTTAGGAAAGTTTTCTAAACAATTATTTTTCACAAAAATGTTAAATAGTTTTCTTTACAATAACTTTATTAAACATTTATTATCACCAACACTTCAAAAAAAAATCCATAAAATGATTTCTTCACAAACGCTAAAATAAAATTTTACTTAATATTTTTTACACCAACATTTTTTTAATTTACCTTAGGTGCATCTAAATTTTTGTATGTAATTCACATTCTATAATATAAAACCGCGTACCAAATTTGGTTGCCATAGCTTTGTTATGTCCAGGATTTTCCCGAAGAGACCCTGAAAGTTTCCCGAAATCGAAACCACTTGCAAAAGGAAGTTCCTCAACCAAATTTGATCAAAATCAGCCCCCTCACCCAAAAACACAGGGGGTTGTCCTTCCCCTTGTGCATGCATACAACCACCTTCAAAGCATATAGCACAAGAAAAATTTCTTAGGAGCAACCCCCCAAGAAAGTTACGGGACCTGGGGCTAATATGGGTGTTGTGCGGGGTAGACTGGGTTTAAAAGATGTATTGCTGCAAAATGTGAAAAAGGCATCATTTCAAAGTCCGACTAAGTGGTTTTTTTTATAATCTTCCGCTCATATTTCCTCCCCACCCAGCACCCCTATTCTTTCTTGATCCCTTTTTTGGGGATTGTTTGCAACAAATTTGTCTTGTGGCTTGTGCATCTAAAAGGGGTTCTTAGCATGTTTCTGAAAAAATATATACAAAAACCCTCCGTGCAGTAAACTGCAAATTTGCCCAAATTACATTCCACTTCGTTACCTATGTCTTTTTCAGATACTATAGAATACCCCACTAAATTAAAGAGGTTAAATTTTTGTATTACATATATAAGCGGAAGATAATTATAATTAGGGGGGGGGGTCTTAATTAATATGGCAGCAATTGAAAGGTAGAGAACTGATTCAGAACTCGTAAACAGTCACAAACTTGATTTTCATCATCATGTCACGGTACTAGTCTGATCGTAAAAAAATACCTCTAACTGTATGCACACAAAAATTAATAAAATACATTTATAAAATCTAATAAAAAAACAACAGTTTAGTAGTTTTTTAAGAGGTTTTGAGATGTGATGAAACGTCAAACTCACTGTACCGCAGCATTAGCATAATTATTATTATTATGTTGCAACTATCTGTATCTTGACAGTTGTATTCAAAATTGTATTATGTGCATACACAAGCCTTGCTTTTATGTATAATACAATGTATAATTTATTTGCAAATAATATATTACTATAGTACTCACTCCATGTTGCATGCAAGTGACAGTGGAAAAATAGGTAGCCGCATTATCATGTCTCTCTAGTAATTGTATCATGTCTAAAATCTAAATTTGGAGCAAAATTTCCAATTTCTTCTCCTTCTTCATTGTTTATGGCGTCTATTTATACTAACCTAAATTAACAATTTGATATTGACAATTGACAAATGACAGCTGAGCTCCAGCACAAACGCAAGAACGTTGTTAGACTGCGTTCGTGTTCGTGCTGGAGCTCAGCTGTCATTTGTCAATTGTCAATATCAAATTGTAAATTTAGGTTAGTAGAAACAGACGCCTTGAACAAATAAGAAGAAGAAGGACGTTGTCAAATGGAACAAATTAGGATTGGAGCGATAAGTTAAAAATAATGAGAAATGGGTAATTCCAAATTTGCTGGTATTAAATACAGCTATGGGTGACGGCATTTTTTAACTAACTGATAAATTATATTTTATAGAGTGTTTTCTTTGTAATCAGAAGTTGTGAAAATTTGATATGTTTATACATGAAAGGTTTAACTACATGAAATTTTTGAAGATCAAGCAACTCCGGTAAGAAACAACTACATTTAGACATCTTGCAATGATTGTGACTTCCATTGTTTAGATTTTTATCTACGATTTATTTATTTGGATAGCAGTACAGGAAATGTCATCTGCCTTTGTCCAACATTGTAGATATTGCATTACAGAATTTGAAGTAATGTCGAGGATTATTTTAATATTAATCTCGAATAATTTTATTTTTCTTTGATTAAAAGACTTGAAAATTGGTAGACAATCACGTCTATCTGTGTTTATAACTTGTACATTTTCGTTTCAATCACTTGAGCAATTTGAAAGATATGGCGAAAGATTTTTAATGAAAATTCACTAATATGTAGATTTTATTTTAAAAATTTAGCCATAAACAACAAACTTTATTCAATCGCTGATTCACCCTGTATGTTCTTACGGTTTGCTGATGGTTAGGCAAACTGACGAGAGATTGCAAATATTTGATCTCTATGCGGTTGTGTTTCTGTTTTTTCCGTTCCTGATTATTTCATGAAATCCCGTATCAGCAACGCAACCGAAATGTTGTTTAATCTGCTGCTACAGCATTCTGACTAAACTCCGCTTGATTAATTTAACATTTGTACAGGGAATGGTTCATTCTGAAAGGCATAATAACTATGTAAGAAATACAACGGCTATTTTATTGGAAAAGTTCCACGAAAAGTTAGAGCGAATCCGTGGTATACCAACATTTTTGATATCACGTAATAGAACCTGACAAGCCTCCTACCTTGTGGTCGTCTCGAGTGACCCCATAAATTAATTAAGAAAACAAACAGGAGAGCCACAGTTACTACTTCTATGTACTCAATAACTGGCTAAGCAGTCGGTAAAACTAAACTGAACAAAGTTAATTCGCCAGAGTTGGACAAGCTTAACGGACCATTATCACAAAAGTCGTGTCTCGAGAGGCCACTGATTGACTTTTTCATTTCGTCAGCCTTTCGATTCGCTCTTCTGCACGATATCTTTAATTGCCTACTAGAAAAACAAATTTAGCGGAAAATTTGTGTTCACCCGGAAGTTTTCTATTCCAAATACAGTTTAGATTTATTGCCTTTTATATAGCGTGGCGTTTCATTATGAAGATTTAAAACCTATGGTTAGCTATGAATGTCGTTTTACTGAAAAGAAATTATGACATAAGAAACTTATGTATATAAGAAAGGCTTGCAGTTTTTTATGTACTGCTTTGAAAACTAAGGCTATTAACAGGATAGATGATGCAACAAATTGGGATGGGACACTGATGTTTAAATTACGTTTTTAGCGATTTTTCAATGACATTATCTTTCCACGAAAAATTCGCTAATGAGGATATCCCAACTCAAAAAATAAGTGACCGATTTTAATGAATTATGGTAGTTACATTCTTCTTGCAAGCATTGGACCGGTGTTTCCAGAAAAATTTTAGGTCTTCTTTTGAAAAATTTTTATATCACCGGAAATAATAAAGCTATGGTAACCAAATGTGGTACGCAGGTTTACATTATAAAAACTCTAGACGCGGCAAGTACGTTATGGTAGTGAATTTTCATAAGAATTGTACACTATTAGTAGGATATATTATTAAAACTAATTCTTTAAATTTAAATGGACCATGGAGATCGGTTTTAGAGTCCCAGTTAGCGATTATTTGAAAAAAAATATATTTTATATGGAGCTGCTCAATTAAAATTTGGTCTTAGATAGGTATAATATGTAAGTACTGAAAGTGCCTTTAAAAAAATTGTGTTACAAATTTTATTAAAGTTACAAATGTTTTTCAGAAAAAAATAATTATTTGCAGAGGGAATGTACCTGTCGAATTCTAAATATAACAGGTATTTTTCCATATTAATTGCTTGGATGGTTTTGTTTTAGTCAACCCATCCAGTTTTTGCAAACAATAAACAACAAAAAAGATGTTTTTATGTTATGGTAGAAAATTTTCGTAAAAATGTTTCAAATCTGAAAGCTCAATAAATTTCCCATTAAGCCAGAATCTTCAATCTTGAACCTTAGTAACACCTATGTAAACGCACGTGGGTAATAAATTAAAGAAAAATAACATATTGAGCTTCGTTTTGTTTTAAAAAACCTTTTTTGTTGTTTATTGTTTGCAAAAACTGGATGAGTTGACTAAAACAAAACCATCCAAACAATTAATAAGGAAAAATACCTGTCATAATTATAATTTGATAGGTACATTCCCTTTGTAAATAATTAATTATTTTCTGAAAGACTTTTGTAACTTTAATGAAATTTGTAACACAATTTTTTTAAAGACACTTGCAGTATTTACATATTATATCTAAGACCAAATTTTTATTTAGTAGCTCCATATAAAATATAATTTTTTTCAAATAATCTCTAACTGGGACTCTAAAACCGATCTCCAAGCTCCATTTATATTTAAAGAATTAGTTTTAATAATATATCATACTAATGGTGTACAATTTTTATGAAAATTCACTACCATAATATACTTGCTGCATCTAAAGTTTTTTATAATTCGACAGGTACATTCCCTTTATAAATCATTTATTTTTTCTGAAAAACGTTTGTAACTTTAATGAAATTTGTAACACAATTTTTTTAAAGGCACTTGCAGTACTTACGTATTATATCCAACACCAAATTTTAATTTAGTAGCTCCATATAAAATATATATTTTTTTCAAATGATCGCTAACTGGGACTCTAAAACGGATCTCCAAGGTCCATTTAAATTTAAAGAATTCGTTTTAATAATATATCTTATTAATAGTGTACAACTCTTATGAAAATTCACTACCATAACGTACTTGCTGCGTCTAGAGTTTTTTGTGATACTGGAACCAATAAGTATAAGTTAGTATTTGTTTCACTTGCCAGGTTATTAAAAATATTGAAGAACACAAATAACGATAAGCATGTGCTACTTACATTTGATCAACAATTATTGTGTCAGAAACTTTAGGACCAAATCAAAAGAACACTTTTTAATAACAACTCTAACATAATCTGTAGCGATATAATATAAAGAGCTTTATAACACAAACGTGGCTAGCGGCTACTACTCCATGGATGCCTTGCAAAATATAACCATAAGCAATACTAACGAATCTTCGAATGTTTTGAGGTTAGATTGATATTGAAGAAATATATTTCTTGATTATAATGCTACTGGCGCTGAAGCATCGGAAATTAGTACTGACCTTATAGTTTTAAACCATTTCATTGAAGTGAAACTTCCATTTAGTATAATATTCTGTAATATAACAAAGCATTTCCGTTTTAATAAATGTAAATAACACGTCGAGTGTCTGACGTTTCAGCGTCGGCAGTCGGCGACTTTCGTTTAGCGGTGACAGTTGGCCTACCATGCAGCGGTGTCAGATTGAGTAAATTAAAATTTATGATAAATCAAATGAGAAATTATTGATAACTCAACATTTATTAGATGGATTAATTTTTTTGGCGAACTTTTATTTGTCATTAATAAGTACAAATACGTGTTATTACCCTATGTTTTACATTTTAAGATTTAAATGAAATTTTATCAAATCTGACAACCCGGATCCTTTATATTTAATTGTCAGGTGACTGTGGCTCTATTTGAATTATCTCTTTAAAATTACGCATTCACAGTCTAACCATCAGTATCAACATTGAACCTGGGAAATGCTGTATAGAATTTGAACTGATACCTTAGACTGTTAATTCATTTATTATTTTGATTTTTTAATAACTCCTGTCCTCGTATGCCATTTAATTTGAAATTTGGTTAGCTGTTATATTGTAACGTCTCCTATATATGTGCAAATTTTCATTCGAAACACTTCAATATTTCAAAAATATTTCGTTTTCAAAATTTTCTTTACACTTTTTTCTAAGAAAAATTAGACGCTCAGTGCCCATCTACGAACTCATCCAAGCCATTAACAAAATCAAGGTAATTCCCAAATTTGGTCGAAATCGCTCGAGTATTTTTTGAGTTAGCGGTTGGATACATACATATATATATATATATATATATATATATATATATATATATATATATATATATATATATATATATATATATATATATATATATATATATATATATATATATATATAAACATATAAAAATTGAAACTGACCCCGGATATGTGTTCTAGAGGCCTTAATTCGCGCTCATTTGAAAAATTTTTCCAAAAGTCTTACCATCGATACCTCTCTATTAGTGAATTTTCTTAATGAAAATTCACTAAAAAGTAAACTGTTTACCAGGATCTACATGTTAAAAGGAACAAAGTTATAGGCATTTAAAGATTAACAATTTGGGTGTCACCGGTGATCACGAAAGCGTACAAAATAGTTGAAGTCAAGTCTATAAGACTATTCTAAAATCGTTTCTTTTATCTTTAAACTTAAACATAAGACGTCATATAAGACCGAAACAATCCTTGAATGTGTTTCAGTGGTAATTATACTAATTTTGTAATTAATTATTACGTGTGATTCTCATATACTACCCCGGGGATGAAGCCTGTGTCAAGTATCATGTAGACAATGCTGGTTGACGTACTCATATAGCGCATTGGAAGCGTGCTGAACTGCTACGCAGAGGGTTGGATGATCGAATCCAGCTCGAAGAATGTATGTTTCTTTTATGTTTTATTTTGACATTTGGACAATTGGCAATTATAATTTTCAGCAGACATATGTTGTTTTCGTTGATATTGAAAAACCTCTTTGAATGGGTTGACTAAAACGAAATCATACTGGCGTTTAATAAGGAAAAATAACTGCTACGTTTATAATTTCGTAGATACTATAGTTTTCTAAATATGAATTAAGTTTCCCTCTGGAAATCTTTTGTATAACTTTAATGAAATTTGTAATACAAGTATATTAAAGAGACTTACACTATCTACAGATATAGCAAAATTTAGTTCTTGAGCTTCATAGAAAATTGAGTTTTGGGCATTTTTCCCAAATGGAGTTGGAACAGAAGCATTTTTCGATAATAGAGAGATATCGATGGCAACACTTTCGGAAGAATTCTTCGAATTTGCTCGTACTAGGACCTCTAAAATCGATCTTCAAGGTATGTGTAAGTTTAAAGTATTAACTTTACTAATATGCTGTATAAAAATAGTGCACAATTCTTATGAGAATTCTCTACTATAACGCACTTGCTGTGTCCCGAATTATTTTGTAGCAGGCGTCTAAGTGTTTTTTTTTTCGTGCAGCGAAAGAACAGGGCCTAATTATATGTCTGTAAGGATACAAATGGGTGATAATACCGACACGGAGATAGGGAGAACGGATAAAGTCAAATATTTGAGTACATATATATATATATATATATATATATATATATATATATATATATATATATATATATATATATATATATATATATTTATTTATTTATTTATTGACGAGCACCTAAAATGGAATGAGCAAGCCGCTAAACTGGTGAGAAGTCGGATTCCAAAATTCAGAGAAGTGAGAGAAATGCTTGCGGAAAATTATTTGAACCTTGTGTACAAGTCGCTGGTGCAAGCACTTTTGGGCTATGGCATACTTGCCTGGGGTGCTATCGCTAAAAACTATTATATAAAAAATGAAAGAGTACAGAAAGAGGTCCTTATGGATCATGGAAAATTTTACGGAAGAACATTTGCTATCCCTCAAATAAATCGTTTGAGGAGACAGATCTCTGTGATTGTAGGCAATTATATTTATACAGGCTAAAGATTTATCTTAAACATAATAAGTCACAGTTATCAGGGGTGTGTCATCTATATAATACAAGGAATAGTGAGTGTAGTGTATACTTACCGTATGCTAGACAATTGGTCAAAGAGGGTTCACATTTCTGGGTCCTGGGCTATTTAAGGCCGGATGATCTAAAGCAGGGGATGTCGTTAAATGTTTTTGCAAAACGTTTGAAGCACTGGATTACAACACTCACACGTGTGACAGTGCATAGTATGATGGAATTTAAGAATATAAGAATATTTTCATTGCCTTGCGCGAAATGGAATGTATGTAAAAAGGAGGAAAAAAAGATAAAAAAAGAAAAGATTGTTATAGGTTGTAACCTAGGTCAACATAGGATTATGTTTGTCATTTTGGGCTATTAGTGTTTAGAGTACATAGATATGTGTGTTGGTGTGGTGAGTGCGAGTATATACTCGTTTGAGTGTGTGTGTGTGCGTGCGCGTGGATGCATGTGTGCGTGCGTTTGTGTGCGAGAGAGTTCGGTGTGCGTGCGCAAGTGTATATGTGGAGCCTGTATGGGTTGTTTGTGGGAGTAGGTAGGCATGCATGGATTTGTGTATGGATGCAAGCGTAAGTGCATGCACATAGGCGTGCGTGCACAAGTGGGTTTGTGAGGGGGGGGGGGTATGCATATGTATATGATATCGTCTGCGGATAATTGTAGCAAGAGCCCTTCTCTGCACCGGCTGAGCCAGATGTGATGTAGTAAGATCGGGAAGGGTGTGCTGGTTATTGTTTGTGTATTGTGTGCTCGGAGTTTTTGTGTATTTGCCAATATGGGCGTTTTTTTTAAATTTTATAACTGTACACTTTGTAGAGCATATCCTCACGCGGTGAATAGTTTGGAACCCACGCACAAGTTTTAAATCATTTCTATGGGCAAAAGTGTGTATTGTGTGCTGATTTGTTTGTAAAACATTACCTTGTTATATATTTTTGTACAGAATCATTAAATATTGTTATTATAGTTTTCGAGTTTTCAATTATTTTGCCGCTCTTCATGCTTTTGGTACATACAACAAATTGTGAAAATGATGCATTTAGCCGAGGTTTTGTAGAGTATATTCTCAAATAGTAGCTAAATTAAAAAAAACACACAAATTGTATTTTCAACTTTTCTAAACTTAACAGCTTGTATTTTATGTTTCGCAAGTGGAGGGCGTGCCCTCTGATTTAACATTTGTGTTACACTTCATCTACCTGAAGACTCGAGTTTTAAAAATATTTACAATTTTCTCTAGTCTGATGATGTCGTCAAGCAGCTAAACCGTCCACAGAAAAGAAAACAAACATTTGTTAATCCAGATAAATAGTATCTACGTTTGTATTTATAATCATATACCATGGTTCTCAGCGGGATCAGTTTATAAAAATTGTTTTTATTAAGTTCTAATGCCCTATCGGATTATTTAGGGAATTTTCGAAAAAAAATATGACATTGTGGAGGCCGATACTTTATGTAAATCCATTGTCAACTTAAATAAATAAACAAATTGATTTGCACTATTTTATTGAATGTATAACTGCAGTTTCGTTGACAAAGCTGATAGTCTAAGATCCGGCTGCTAAATTAGTACATTAATAATCTAGATTATCAAGATTTAATTTTTAAGTATTTTTACAACTAGGAGAAGTCACTTTTCATCAGGTGCCAATTAAAAATTACCCGCCAGTATTATTAATTAAAATATAAATAATTTACTTTTAGAGAAACATTTCGTTAACATCTTACGGAAATAAAACCTACACAACTTCACAACAGTGTATTTAAAATATCTGAAACGTCATAGTTGCTGCTGATTGCTTAACCGCTACCTCTACGCAGCCAGGTGTAAACAGGTATAATTTTATTAAAACTTTTCGTTCTTAACGTACATTCATTTCATTTATACCACATTAAAGCTAATTTTTTTCTGTAGTTAATGATATAAAGGTGCCTATATAAAAAAAAACGCAAATCAAAGTTTCCTACCCTAAAAGATGCTAGGTATGAAAAATAAAGTGACAGAGAGTGATCGCGCGACGCTACTTGTTAGACAAGGATGCTCAATGCCAGCTGAACGTATTTTTTGAGCTATTGCGCATGCTCTGATAAATAAGGTTCTCAACTCAGACTCAGACATTTTTTCGATTTCAGCTTTGCATAAACAATAGTAATATCACAATATTAATTATATTAATATAAGATTGATTATTAGATAAAAACAATTAAAGTAATACGTATTACGAGCACCAAAACAGTGTGGTTAGAATTTACATTAAACATAAACCTCTGCCCAGCTGCTTGACTGAGAACCATATTTATCGGAGCATGCACAATAGCTCAAAAAATACGTTCAGCTAGCATTGAGCATCCTTGTCTAACAAGTAGCGTCGTGCGATCACTCTCTGTCACTTTATCTTTCATACCTAGCATCTTTTAGGGTTAGAAACTTTGATTTGCGGTTTTTTTTATATGGGCACCTTTATATCATTAACTACAGAAAAAAATGAGGTTTAATGTGGTATAAATGAAATGAATGTACGTTAAGAACGAAAAGTTTTAATAAAATTATACCTGTTTACACCTGGCTGCGTAGAGGTAGCGGTTAAGCAATCAGCAGCAACTATGACGTTTCAGATATTTTAAATACACTGTTGTGAAGTTGTGTAGGTTTTATTTTCGTAAGATGTTAACGAAATGTTTCTCTAAAAGTAAATTAATTATATTTTAATTAATAATACTGGCGGGTAATTTTTAATTGGCACCTGATGAAAAGTGACTTCTCCTAGTTGTAAAAATACTTAAAAATTAAATCTTGATAATCTAGATTATTAATGTACTAATTTTGCAGCCGGATCCCGTACTATGAGAAATTCACCGAAACTGCAGTTATACATTTAATAAAATAGTGTAAATCAATTTGTTCATTTATGTAAATATTAGAATATTTAAATTAACTTTGATACTAAAAAGATAAAAAATAATTATGTTGATAAGATTATCTTCGTAGGTAGTTGTGTGTTTTGTTTCTTTAACGTCGGTCTATTTCCGCGACTATAGCCAATCACCGACGACAGGGAGCAGTTTCCCCTCACTATCCTGGAAATTTTGCCGCACCCCTGTCTTTCTGTAAGGAGGGTAGGGGTCTTTAACGTGCCCAACATTGCATGGACACGGGACCGACGGCTTTACTCCCCCTGCGAAGGGCGAAACGTGCAAGCATTCAACTTGCTCAAATACAATGCCAAAACCTTGGCTGATGTTAATGTTACAGTTTGTACTGAAAAAGTGAAAGGAGAATTCTGGGATCGAACCCAATACCCTTCGGTTCAGAGGCACCCGTTCTTGCCCCTGAACCATCAAGGCTCTATAGGTAAATATAGATAAATCGTTTTCACAAAAAATTTCAATTGAAACTTAAAAGTGGCAGACCTAAATAACGTTCTTATTACCGAGAGCTTGTAAAATGAAAATACATAAAAATATGTATTTTGTCAGTTTTACCAGAATTTTGTAGTGCTTTCGCAGGAATCATTTTATGTCCAATTTTTGTAGAAGGTTGGTAATTAATAATTGACGTTTAATAAGTTATCGTGAAAAGGATGTTTCCGAAATCACGTGGAAAAATTATTTTCGAATTTTCGTGAAAAAATTGTTTAGCCAGCTTTCGTGTAAAAAACTTTCTTAATATCTTCCGTAAGATTTTATATATTTTCCGTGTAAGATTATTTATGCCCAGTTTCACAAAGCTCGATTAAATATTCAACGGCCGTTTAGTTAATCAAGGCTTCAGACGACCAATAACAGCTTCACAATATTTGCTTGTCATGGCAAAAACCCTATTCATACTCTGTGGTTGCTCACCTGAAGACTTGATTAGCTAACCGTCCGTTAAATATTTTATTCGAGTTTTGGAAAAAAATTGGCAAAATCTTTTTTTTTGAGAAATTGTTTCAAAATTTATATGTAATCATTTTTAAAATTTTTATCAGAAACCTTTTTGTTAATAATTATAACTTAGCAGGTGTAGTTTTTTGTAAATTGCTTTGATGGGTTCTTGGCCAGGAAAAGTTTTACCAGTTTTTTCTGGAACATTTTTGTAGTTTTTCAGACAATAAATTATTTTGATGAAATATGGTACATGATTCCTTCTATAAAGGTTATAAAATATAATTCTCATTAAAAAGTTTTGTATGGAAATTCGCTACATAACGTACTTGCTCCGGTCAGACTTTTTTCTCTTTTTTCTGTGACGTCGGTCTATTTTAGCGACTATGGCCAATCACCTGACGCCAGGGAGTAGTTTCACCTCACCACCCTTAAAAATTTTGCCGAATCCCTTCCTTTCCAAAGTTTTTCCTTGAACTATTTCTTCCCGTATTTGTAAGTACGTGTCTTGTATATTATGTTGGCACAATGTTATTATGCCTCGCAATATGTCCTTTCTTCTCTCAATGTCTTCAGTAAGCATATTTATTTTCTCGTACACGTTTATTTGTTTGTATATCCGTATACCTTGTCCTTGTCATTTCTTTCTTTCAAAATAAATAAGCTTAAATTAATGATTGTTGTTGCCCTTACTTGATAAAACTGGTCCATAGTACATACAGACTTGGAGACTACTTCTCTGGCTTTACTGTTGGGTTTCGTTTCTGTAAATGGAGGACGTAGCCAGCCCGTAAGCGAACTAGAGCAAGTAGCCCTTCTGAATTCTAAATGTGCTAGGATGTTCCTCAACGTTCCTGTAACCGGTTTAGCTGCTTGGCAGCGTCCTCGGGCGGATAAAAATTGAATTATTATGAAATCATGACAACTACAAATAAAGGCTCAGTTCCAGCTTCTTTAAAAATTGAAATAAAATCAAACAAAAATGACGGATGACGCCCTCAAAATGACTACGGGATATATGTCAATATTTAACTAACGTATAACAGTAATAACTATAATAACCACTACAACAAACAAATAATGCTGCAAATTGAATCATAACTTCCTCATAGCTGTGACAATCTACTCTCTTTAGAAAGAGATTATCATAAAATGAATTTAGGGTCCATGACTTGTCCACGACGAAAATATTCATATTGCTGTACCCATAAACTTCTGAAACGTTATGTTACTCGAGTTTTAATGAAAAAATGTCAATTTGCACCACATCACCCCTCATTTATCCGCTACTCCCTGAAGTGATCTTATCCAAAAACATTTCAAAGCGTTCCTTTTTTGGGTCCTAATTGGATACCAAATTTAAAGATGATATCGCATTTCGTTCGAAAGTTATTGCGCTTACAAATAGACAGACCTGCAGGCCAACAGTTCGACCAACAAAATTATTTCGTTCCAGAACCAAGTTTTCTTTATGTTTAAGACTTTTACATCGTTTTAGACAAGAAATATTCGAAATTTCTGTCACCCCCACACACTCAACCCCGTATCCAGTTTCAGCACAAAACGGCAGATGTTTGATGAAATTGACAGTTTTTAATAAACAAACTCTAAAACGTTATATTGCTAGAGTTCTAACGAAAAAATGTAAATTTTTACCAAATCACCCCCTCCCCCGGTTTATCTCCTACCCCTTGCAGCGATTTTACACAAAAACAATCCGAAACGTTTGTTTGAAAGATTCTGACTATATGGCTAATTTTAAGCCGATATCTCAATTCGTTCGAAAGTTATCGTGGCTACAAACAGACCGAGACAAAAAAAAGTTCATCCATTAAATCATTTTGCTAATTTAAAACAAGGTGGCTATTGTCGTGGACGTGCTTTTTTACTTCTAAAGCTTGAAAAAGTCTAGTTTACGATTGCCATTACAAAAATGTTATACTTTTATGCGGTTATTTACTGTGGGTCTAAGTTGGGTATCAATAGTATGTTTTGCAAATGTAGATTTGTCAGCGTGGTTATTTATCAATGCAGAAATATATTCTTTGTATCGGGTGTTAAAATTTCTAGAGTTTGACCTATGTAAATTACGTTACCATGTGTGCAAACTAACTTATAAACTCCAGCTTTTGTCACGAAACAAGGTTTTGCTTTCGCGTTAAATAACAAAACACTCACTGTGTTGTACGATTTAAAAGCTACCTTTGTATTTGTACAGGTGTTTAAAATTTTCGAAATGTTTTCTGAAATGGTTCCAAAACAAGTTATCGAAACACACTTGTTGTCTTTTTTGTCTCTAATATTTGGATAAATTGAATTAATCGCTAATTTATATTCGTTTCTCTATCTCAATTTCAATACCTGTGTGCAAACCAACTTTGAAAAAGAAATTTCCATAATTGAGCAAAGAGCATTTAATAATGGCTACTGGAATAATAGATAAAACCATAGAGAAAAAATAATACAAATTAGCGACTAATTCAATTTATCAAAATATTAGAGACAAAAAAACAACATGTATATTTCAATAACTTATTTTGGAACCATTTCAGAAAACATTTCAATCATTTTAAATACCTGTACAAATAAAAAAGTAGCTTTTAAATCTTACAACATAACGCGTGATTTGTTATTTAACACGAAGGAAAAAGCTTGTTTCTTGACAAATGCTGGAGTTTATAAATTAGCTTCAACACATTGTAACGCAATCTACATAGGTCAAACTTCTAGAAATTTTAACACGCGATACAAAGAACATATATCTGCGTTTAGACAAACCACGCTGACAAATCTAGATTAGCAAAATATATTATTGATACCCAACATAGACCCACAGTAAATAACCGTATAAAACCACAAGATTTTTGTAATGGCAATTGCAAACAAGACTGTTTTTAAGCTTTAGAAGTAAAAAAGCACATACACGACAATAGCCACCTTGTTTTAAATGAGGAAACTCATTTAATGGATATTTTTTTCCTAATTAAATAAATCAAACAAGATAAATCTGACTATTTGTTCAAAAAATTTTGAATAAGCTAATGAATTGATGTGTGTCGTTGTATGAGTCTGCTTTATTACTGTTATTGTTTAGTTATTTTATTGTTGTAATCGTTATTATAGTTATTGCTGCTATAGGTTAGTTCTGTATTTATGTTATATATTGACACGCATCGCGTAGGCGTCATCCGTCATTTTTGTTTCATTTTATTTACATTTTGCAAGAATTTTTGGATCAAAACATCATAACATACTAACAGATCTTTATTTGTAATTGTCATGATTTCGTGTTTATTCAATTTTTATTTGTCTGCTAATGCTGTCAAGAAGCGAAACCGGTTAAAGAAACGTTGAAGAACATACTAGGAACATCTAGTATTTAGAAGGGCCACTTGCGCCAGTGAGCTTACGCGCTGACTACGCCCTTCATTTACAGAAACGCAACCCAACAGTAAAGCCAAAGCAGTAGTCTCCAAGTTTGTATGTAGTAAGCTTAAATTTATTTATTTAAAAAAATCTCAGGACGCAGCAAGTGCGTTATGGTAGTGATTTTTTATTAAATGCTTCAAATTTGAATAACTCAATTTTATACAAACTTAGAAAGTTTAATTTTGGTAAGTGGTAAGGTCTTTCCTAGTGCAAGATATCCACCAAATTTCATTAAAATAACTTTGTAATTTCCGGAGAAAAAAAAATTTCGAAAGAAAATTTAAAATTTTAATAACTCAATTTTCTATAAACTTAGAAAGTTGAATTTTGGTAGGTAGTAAGGTCTCTCCTAAGGCAATAGATGTGGTAAACTTCATTAAAGCAGCTTTGTTATTTTCGGAGAAAAAAACTTTTTTTGAAAGGAAACTCAAAATTTTCCCGGAAAACCTCGTCCGATTTTCCTGCATAACGAACTAATCCAAGCCATTAATAAAAGAAAGGCACTTGCCGAGTTTCATTGAAATCGGTTAATTATTTTTTGAGTTATCAGACAGATATATATATATATATATATATATATATATATATATATATATATATATATATATATATATATAAACATATAAAAATTGAAACTGACCCCGAATATGGGTTTTAGGGCTTCTAGTTCGCGCTCATTTGAAAAAAATTTTGCTAAGTCTCACCATCGATACCTCTCTATTAGTGAATTTTTTAAAATAAAAATTCACTAAAAAATTTATATCGGTGGTTCTATTGCACAAGGAAAAGAAATATAGTTCATTTGGTTAACGGGAGATTGCTTTTTACAACGTAATGTAATTTGAAATTCAACATCTCATAATCAGTTAAATTTACGAATAAAGTGCAACCCCATTAGTGGGGTACTCGAAACAAACTTCATTAGCAAACGCTCTGTTGCGGTATCGTACAAGTGCAATGGAGACACGGGTGTGTTTATACGGAAAGGAGACTTCAAGGCAGACGGGAAGTGTTGAGAAGCTACAGCATTGATACAGAGTGGAGATACTGGGACACTGATTGAATTTCCTCCTGTTTTCTAGAACCAAGAACGAGACTTCTCATTATAAAAAGTAATTCGATTGGCTCTTTCAGATCGCTGAGGTCAATTATCTCTTATACAAATAACGCTCATCTCCTTCTACCCCATAGGAGACAAGGAATTGATCAATTCTTCTCATTACTCTGGCTCTGCTCGTTATTTCTGTTCGTCTGGTGGTAATCATGTTGTGGCAAGTTTATTGTTATTTTGTGAGAATTATTGTACTACAAAGTTTGACCGGTAATATAAATACATCCATCCCTGTGCTGTGAAATGGAAAATATCTAGCACGACCTGCTGAGTAAATTGGATTTGTTCGCATGAGTTGGCTGAATATTGCGTTTTCGATAACAAAACAGTTACATGGATTTAAAACGAAACGGTTATATAGTTATTTTTTATCAGCTTGAATTAACAGCATGTCGTTTGTTGTGGTTTGAATTATTAAATTCATATTTCGGAAATTTCTAAGGTTCATTAAATGTACGCACATTTAAAGTGACAACAGATTACTTCTCGAATGGAAATAAAGTTCGAGACAAGTGCCATTGCAACACTTTTTTGAGTTTTATGTGGTTTTGTGGTCCATGTGCAAGCGCCAACAAACCATAAAGCGACATATATTTGTTAATTTGAAACTTAAACGTTTGTAATAAGTACGATTAGTACATATAATGCGAAGTCCAAGTCCAGGAACCAATTTTAAGCTAAAACTGTCTAAATTTCATTTGTTCGGATGTTTTGTTGGTGCTAGAAAAGCATATAAAAAAGTCTGGACTCAGCTAGTGTGTTATGGTAGCGACTTTTCGTAGAAATAATCTACACATTTGTTTTCCCGAAAATTATATATATATATATATATATATATATATATATATATATATATATATATATATATATATATATATATATATATATATACAGTGTGTCCACGGATTGAGTGTGGGTAAGGTATAAGTGAGAAAAATTTTTTGAATTAGATTATGATATTCTGGGAATCGCTCCTGCTTTGTCTTAAACTAAGATCTTGAGGAAATGAACAAAATCAATTAATATACGGGATGTTTTCGAACTGATTTAATTAAATGTGTTAAGAGTAAACTACCTTCGTTTATAAAGATAGCGCAAAAAGTTATTAACAAAACTTACAATTAAAATTTATGACAGGCTCTCAATTTTCAGCCAGATCAGCTTACTTTGAATTTTCAAGTAAATTATTAACATTTTTTCTCTATTAACAAGGAGCTTTTTACCTGTCGTTTTCCAAACGCAGGTGCGCAAAGTAAGTAACCATGCAATGTTAATTTTTTTTTTTTTAATGTCAACAACACACCACGAGGGCTTACAGCCTAAATACTATCGTACCGTGGGTGTTGACAAGGAGGAAAGAGGCAGCTTGTTAATTCTGGACTTGAAGGTTTGGAGGTTCGGAGGAGAAGGAAAAACATGTGCCGGCAAGGAATTCCACAACTTGGAAGTCCTCGGAACAAAAGAGCGGGCATAACAAGATGTTCTATGTCTGGTGACCTGGACAGTAAAAGGGTGCATTCGCTCTGTTCCCCTGGTAGATCTGCTGGGGGCAGCAGGTGGGGGAATTATGGAGGAAAGCTCCTCTGAGCAGTGCCCGTGCAGATATCTATAAAAGAGAGAGAGAGGTCACCAACGGCACGTCGGTGGGCAAGGGATGGAAGCCTTTGGGTGAGGGCAGGGTCACCGATGAGACGTATAGCTCTCTTTTGAATGGAGTCCAGGATAGCGAGTGTAGAAGCGGCAGCTGCACCCAGATGTGGGAGCAGTATTCGAGGTTTGGCCTTATTTGTGAAGTGTATAAGGTATAGAGATTAGTTGGTGAAAAGTATTTGCGAGCCCGGAAGAGGAAACCCAATTTCTTAGCAGCCGCTTCTGCAATTGATGTAACATGTTGGTGCCAATTAAGATTTCGATCCACAGAAATGCCAACAAGAGAAAAGGACTCATTACTTTGAATAACTTGGTTGTTCATTGTGATGGGTCTAGGGCTGCTGTATCTCTTGTGAGAAAGAAAGCAAGACTTAGTTTTGGTGGGGTTGAATTGTACAAGATTTTCACTTCCCCAGTCTAATATTTTTTGGAGGTCCACGGAGACAGAACCCTCCATGAGTCTGCGATCCTCATCTAACTGGGCTAAAGAGACAGGCTTAGAATATTGTATATTTGAGTGGAGGGTGCTGTCGTCCGCGTAACTGTGAACTGGGTTGGATGTGCTAGAGAGGAGGTCATTGATGTGAAGAAGAAACAAAGTAGGGGCTAAAGCTGAACCTAGAGGAACTCCTGCATTAATTGGATACAGTTTAGAGGAATGGCCATCCACAACAACAGATATGCTCCTGTTGGAGAGGAAATTTGCTGTCCAGGTACAAAGTTTTGGTGGTAGGCCATAGGCCGGAAGTTTATTAAGTAGCGCTGCGTGCCAGACCTGGTCGAATGCTTTGGATATGTCTAGAGCAACAATCTGGGATTCACCGTGTTGTTCCATAGACTTGTTCCAAGAATGGGTGACAAAGGAAAGGAGGTCAGCAGTCGATCTGCGCTGACGGAATCCATACTGCCTGTCGTGGATTAGACTGTGTTTTTCAAGGAATTTTAGTAGTTCGGTGTTTATATACTTTTCCATCACTTTAGAGATGACTGAAAGGAGAGAAATAGGCCTGTAGTTGCTAGGAAGCGCTTTGGATCCTTTCTTGGGGATGGGTTGTATTTGAGCAGTTTTCCTGTTACTAGGGAATATGCCTTTATTGTAAGATATCTGAAACAGACGAGTCAGGACAGGAGCAAGTTCTGGTGCGCATTTTTTGAGAACAATTGCTGGGATCTCGTCGAGGCCAGAGGCTTTCCTGGCATTAAGAGAAGAGAGCATCTTTCGTACCTTTTTAGTTTTGAAAATGATATCAGTCATTTTATGCGCGACATTGGGGACTGTTGGTGGTTGAACATTTGGAGGTGGGTTGAGAGTAGAATTTCCGGCGAACAACGAAGCAAAAAGTTCAGCCTTGCCCAGGGCGGTAGAAACAATTTCATCCCCTGAGACAAGAGGTGGGAACGTGCTCTTGCAGAAATTATTCCCAATAGACTTAGCAAGAGTCCAGAAGGGTTTGCCGCCGTTGGAGCTTGACAGGACTTTGTTTTTGATGTGGTTATTAAACGAGTTTTTTGCCTCAGAAAGAATGCGGACATAGCGGTTTCTTGCGTCGTTGAATGCTTGACGATTTTCTTGACTGGGATTGTGTAGAAGCGTTTTGTGAGCTTTGACCTTTTCGAGTCTGGCCTTGTCACAGGATTTAGAGAACCAGGGCTTTTGAGTGGCTGAAGAGGTTTTCTGTGTACGTGGAATAAATAATTCCATGCCAGCTTGGATAATTTCGGTGACGTTTTGTGAGATATCAGAGGGGTCAGGATGAGAGAAGCAGACAGACGCCCATGGAAATGAGGAAAAGTAATCCCGCATTTCGTCCCAGTTTGCGGAGTTGTAGTGCCAAACGATACGTGGGTGTGATGACTGTGTGACCTCGGGTTGCATTGCACAGGAAGCAGTGACCATGCCGTGGTCTGAGCGACCAAGGGGGGCGGTGACTGATATCTTATAGCATTCAGGGTTTGTAGTAAGAATGAGATCCAAGGGATTTGAGCTGTGTGTTGGGATACGAGGAAAGTAAGTAGGTTGCTTAACCATATTGGCCAAAGAATTGCTGACTGCAAAGGCCTCCGCTGCTCTCCCTTGTGGATCGGTTTTTGAAGATCCTAGCCATTCCTTATTATGGACATTGAAGTCGCCAAGAATAGTGACCTCGGAGGAAGGATATTCAGAAATCAGATAGTCGGTTTTTTCAGAAAGGTAGTCAAAGAGCTGGACAAAGTTGTTGTCAGAAGGTGACCGGTAAATGCAACAGATGAATTTAGTTGCAGCCCTGAGAGAGAGTTTTATCCATAGTATGTCTTTTCTTCCAGCTTCTAAATTGGGAAGTCTGGTGCAGGGTATATTGCTACGGACGTATGCGCACACGCCTCCATGCAATCTAAAGGCAGTAAGGAGCTCATACCCCGGGAAATTAAGGTGATTAGTGGCTGTTTTGGCACTGATTTGGGTTTCGGTGAGGAAAAGGAGTTGGGGCCTGTTAGCCTGGAGGAAATGGTGGACGGAGTTCAGGTTAGAATTTAGGCCACATATATTCGAAAAGGATATGTTAAATCTTGATGTTGGCGCCCTCTGTACACCCCTCTCCCTGAGATCCGAATGGAGGGGTATTTTGCCTCCGGAATATTTTATACAAGGAGGAGCCATCATCATTTTTGCTTATAAGGGAAACCGACTCATACACCAGAACCGGAAACGTCCGTTGGGACTTCACCGGCCCCTTGATGTATGGGGTGGTACCTCCTCGGGCGTGAAAAAATCCATTACTATTACATAAAGGAAAATTCCACTACCACCTGCTATGGATTGGATTGGATCAATGTCTACCCCTTTAAAAATAAGATTAATAAAGGGACTATCAATTGTCCAGTAGTTATGATTTTCGACATAGTAGGAGGATACAAAACATTATCATCATTTTGCATCCATGCCTATTGTCGGTTAAATAATAATTTATTAGTAAAATACAAAATGCTTATTGCTAACAAAAATCAAAACGAACAACGAAAAATAAAGAAATTATTCAAATGTGCTGCTACCAACCGATACACATAACTCAGCCCGTTTAGTAAATGCTTTGTAGGCATTTTGAATATGTTGAATTTGAATACATTGCCTCTCTCAACCTCAGTTTCAACAAATGAAGATCGTTGTTTAATGGAGCCGCGTAGATTTTCTGTTTGAGAACTACATAAATCAAAGTCCATTAAGGTAAGATCATGAGTTCTGGGAGCCCAAGGTATTGGCCCATATCGACCAATCCACCGCCCAGGAAATTCGCGATCTAACCATTCTCGAACGATTCCTGTTGCATGTGCTGGGTGGCCGTCATGCTAAACGTATGCTGTTTGTCTAGCTTTTAGTGATATGTTATGCAAATGGTCTTGAATCATATTTTTCAGCATTTCCAGATAACTGTACTGGTTCATATTCCGCTCAAAAAAATATGGCCCAATTATCCCAGTGTAAGAAACAGCACACCACACATTTACTTTTTTTTGGCATTGTCTTCTGCAATTAACTCTAATTTGGATTCTCCATAGACCAATGCCGTACATTTTGGGAATTTACCACCCCATTAGTGGTGAAAGTGGATTCGTCCGAAAAAATAATACTTCTGTCAAAATTGTGGTTTGTAGATATTGTTCGCCGTGCCATAAACAAAAATCTAATCGTTTTGACTCGTCTTTGTCTTCCAACGTGTGCACAAGTTTTGCTTTGAAAGGTTTCACCTTGTTGGTACGATAAATTTGTTGCAAATGCGATTTGCTAATATTGCTAATTTCTAATGCCCTTCTTCTTAATGATAATTTTGGAAAATGCCTAACAGAATCCATAGCTAATGCAGCTGCAGCATTGTCTTCTTTATTTAGGTCGGATCTTGTTTTCTTAACATTTAAAACACTCCCAGTACGCATAAATTGTATAACAACTTTTTTTACACCAGTAGCGGAAACCGACTAATTTGGCCAGCGTTCAAGGAATTTTCTTATTACCCCCTGATAAGAATGTTCTTCGCCCAAATCATAGCACTGCACAATAAACACTTTTTGTTCTGTTGTTAACATTTTTAAATATAGAAGCTTGTCGTTCGTGACAAATAAAATTGACGTTTTAATTTTCCAAATAAGTAGTATTCCGGGAAACGCACTAGGCAGAGCTCAAGTAGCCATGCAACTCGCCAATTATTGCTTGGAATGTCCAATTGTGCGTTTACTTTACTTTTTTTATTGGTTGAGATAAAAGCAAACCTACCCCAAGTTTAATTATGGTAAAGACTTTTTTAATACAGTATTTTTTAAAGTACACCTAATCACAGAAGCCGTCGAACGTCATTTAAATAAAGTCGCAGCTAAAAAAATTAATAGTAGGCTGATCTGTTTAAAAATTGAAAGCCTGTCATAAATTTTAATTCTAAACATGTTTTGTTAATAACTTTTTGCAGTATCTTTATAAACGAAGGTAGTTTACTCTTAACACATTTAATTAAATCAGAAATTAATAGGCAATCAAAAGTTTTGTTCAAAGAGCCGTTTATTAATTGCCATTGATTTTCACATGCATTAAAATTGATTTTATTTTTTTCTCAAAAACGGTGCACGATATCGATGTAAACCAAGAGATATGTTTTTCTTCCAAATTGATTGCAGATTTAAAAAATATTTGTGACTCCAGAATAAACAGTGGTGTATCATTTTTTCATTGATAAATAGTCACAGACGCCACTATTACTCCGGCACTGGATGAATTTTTTTCATGAAAAAATGTGCTTTGTATTGCTGTAAAACTCTGACAAGTTTCATCAAAATAGTTTAAGCCGTTTTGTATCTATAATATATTTTTACTATTTTTGAAAAAACATGGAAAGTGGTCACAAGTAAAAATGATGAAGAAATGACTCATATGTGTTACTTTATTGTCGGGGTTTCTTTTTTATTTAGAAATATAAATTTCGTTCTCCATTCCCGCAAAATTTTAAATCGACTGTAATCTCAATTGTCATATTAGTTTGAGAGTTTACATCACCCGAAAAGTAATTAGTAAAAGGATTCCTGGAAGAAGTCTTGAAGTCTGAATATTTCACCGAAGGTTGACGAGAACATTGTTTAAAGTTTTGTTGTAATAGTTTATGAGCTTAGAATCGTTCATCAGTGCTCCATATTTGGACCAGCTCATTTGATTCATTAAGTACCTGCGCAAAACTTAAAACCTATCCAATTATATCAAGTTTAAAGAAGCCAAGTTCATTTGCTTGAACAAGTGAAGTCAGATAACATTATCGTTACATATTTGTGACTGAATTATTATTACTTCTCATTACAAGTGTGATACATGGGTTTTCTGGGCTATTAATTTTCAACTATTCACTACCGAAGGCTACTTTCATCCATCACACACTGAGGAGAAAAACAACTTTCCTTGTGTTTAAAGTCTTCTCTTCGACTTATACATGCATACCACCACCCTCAATTTATAAGCCACAAGAAAAATTTATTGGAATAACCCCCAAGAAAGTTACGGGACCTGGGGCGAATAGGGGTTCTGTGCGGGCGATAAACAGGATTTTAAGGGGGTATAGCTGCAAAATGGATAAAATCAGGTTGTGTAGTTCTAGCTAAGCTGCTTTTTTTCGCATTTTTCGTTTATACTTCCTTCGTATCATCTTCCTCCCCAGCACCCCTATTTACTCTTGCACCCGTAACGTTCTTGGTGGATGTTTGAAAGAAACGTGGCTTGTGGTTTATGCATCCAAGAAGTGTTCTAAACGTGTTTTTCTAAGTATATATTGGAACCTGTGATGAGCACTGATGAGCACACTTGGAGAATCCAAATAACCACAACATAATAAAAAAGACCTGACTATCGTTTCACTAACAAAGTTAGCGTCATGAGTGGATAATTTTTTGGGATAATTTTTCATCCTCTGATGACGCTAACCTTGCTAATGAAACGATCGTCAGGTCTTTTTTAATGTGTTGTGGTGATTTGGGTTCTCCAAGTATCCTTATACGTGTTTCTGAAAACAAATTAAAAGCCCTCCATGAGGTTACCTTTAAGCAAATTTACCTATGTATTAGAACAATTGGTGGTATACTATGGTCTACTGTACTTTCCGTTAGTCAAAAGTTTATTTTTCTAAAACTGTGCGTGCGGAGTTCAGATAACATCTTTAAATAATTGGTAATCTACTGCAATAATTATGCTTGTCAAGATCTATTGTACGCTTTTTTTATTATTTAACAAAGAACCCCCCACAATTACTGATTATTATATACTTTGTGCGCCAAATAAAACTTTGCACCTGTAAAAAAATTGGAATAAAAAATAAATAAAAAACAAGCCGAGACACGTCGACTTTGTTTTCAAGGGCACATGATGGCGTAAGTTTTGGTGGCTTGGAACATACCCCTTGAGCAGGAGCGTAAAGCACCCTTAAGCACCCTTATGTTGAGTGACACCTCATTTTAAAACTTTCTCAAATCTGCTCACGACAAAATACGACTTTTCAAATTTTAGTTTGGATATGACAATAAAATCATCAATTAAACTGCCAGACAAAATATCAAATGAAAGAATGCTGTTTAATTAACTATCCAAATTGTTTCCCCTCCACTACCCTACAACAATAATATCTTTGCTCTACTTCCTAACGAACATTTCGAAGCACTTCGGGTGTTATCTGACAACATTCATCAACAATTTGCCAACGAAGCTCCTCAAGTGAGTTTGGGCATATTGCATAAATTTTTGACTTCCAGTGCTCCCATGTAAAAAAGTCTAAGGGTGTTAAATCTGGTGATCTACCACGCCACTCTGTTGAATCTCTGCATAGTGATTAGGATAGTTCTACTTAAGAAAATCACTCGCATCCGCGGCAAAATGTGATGGAGCACCATCCTGCTGAAACCACACAACATCTTCTGCCAAAGCGTTGCCATTTTCCAATTTTCTGTTTGCATCCGATCCAGTTTTCCAAAATTTATGGATTAATTCCAGAACGTACCGACGCGATGTGGTTTTCTCAGGATGACGATTATTAAAAATTATTTGCTGCCTGTCGTGCAGAGTTGTCATTCTTGTAGAACAAACTAATTATTTTAACTTTTTCAGTAATTGTATTTTTTGTCATTTTGACGAATTGGAATTCAATAGACTTTGTGATGATTTTACGGGATATTTACTTGTCTCGTTTAAAGTAAAACAAGTAAGAAAGTTGAATTGATAAAATGTATTAAGAAGTAAACAAAGAATCATAAAAGGAAATATTTTTTATCAAGAAATTGATCAAAAAAGGAGTCAGATAACGCCCGAAATGCTTTGAAATGTTCGTCCTGTAAGCCAAGCAAAGATTTTATAATAATTGTATGGAAGTAGAGGAAATAATTTAAACATTTAATTAAATTACATTATTTTATTAATTTATTTTTGGCTTTTTCTTTAATTGATGATTTTATTGCCATATCCAAAACAAAATTATAAAAGTTGTATTTTGTGGGCAGAATTGACGAATGAGGTGTCACTCAACAGGGGTGGGTACTTTACGCCCCTGTCTAAGTGGTAGGTTCCAAGACACCAAAACGTATGCCATCACGCGCCACCCTTGAAAACAAAGTCGACGTGTCTTGGCTTTTTTCAATACGATATTTTCCAGCTGGGCCGTTTTAATTGGTACACCCTGTATTTGATAAAGACATGCTGGTATAGGGTTGCAGAGCGGATAAGGCAACTGAGCATTCCGTTTTGCCTTCTCGGAAATCCTAGAAAATAGCCGGAGAAACAAATAGTACATTCTAGCTGTATTTTAAACGCAAGGAAACTGGCACTTCTCCTCAGTGTGTGATGGATGAAAGTAGCATTCGGTAGTGAATAGTTAAAATCACAGTTCAGAAAACCCATGTATGTCTTCCACTTGTAATGAGTAGTGATGATTATTCAGTCACGAATATATAATAATAATGTTATCCGAGTTTCCTTGTCCAAGCAAATGAACTTGGCTTCTTTATACTTCATATAATTGAGTAAATTTTCACTTTTGAGCAGGTACCTAATCAGTCACATGAACTGATCTAAATATGGAGCACTCATGAACGAATCTAAGCTCAAAAACTATCACAGCAAAACTCTAAACAATGTTCTCGTCCATATTCCGTGAAATATTCACAATTGCATACATTTCTCCACGCAAGAATTCTGCCAGGATTCCTTTTACTAATTACTTTTCAGGTAATGTAAACTCTCAAACTAATATGACAATTCACATTACACTCGACATGAAATTTTGCGCGAATCGGGAACGAAATTTTAATTTACATTTTCTAATTAAAAAGGACAATCTGACACTGAAATATTGCTGCAAATTGAATCATGACTTCCACATAGCTCTGGTAATTTATTATATTTAGAAAGACATCCTCATGGAATTAACTTAGGGCTCATGACTTGGCTACAAAGAAAATATTTGTATTTCTGTACCCATACACTTTTGAGACGTGAAATATAACGTCTCGTAAATTAAGTAATAACTCGAGTTTTATTCAAAAAATTTTAGTTTTCACCAAATCACACTTTATTTATCCCCTACCCCCTGAAGCGATATTACCCAAAAACAATTGGACGCGTTCCTCTGTCGGGTGCTACCTGGATACCAAATTTTAAGATTATATCTCAATTCGTTCGAAAGTTATTGCGCCAATTAACAGACAGACGTACATACCGACTGACCGACCAACCGATCGACCGACAGACACACATAAAAATGTTCGTTCCAGAATCAAGTTTTATATGTGTTTTGAGACATTTTGCGCCGTTTTGGCCAAAAAATTCGAAATTTTGTCCAACAATATTATACCTCCACAGGTCTAACCCCTAATGTAGTTTCAGCACAGAATACCAGATGTTTGATGAAATTAAAAGTTTCCTAATAAATAAACGTTTTATTACTGGAGTTTTAACGAAATAATCCCAATTTTCAACAAATCACCCCCCATTCATCCCCTACCCCCTAACGCGATTTCACCCAAAAACAATCTGCACGGTTCGTTTGTCGAGTGCTACCCGTATACCAAATTTGGAGACGATATTTCAATTCGTTCTAAAGTTATCGTGACTACCGACAGCCAAAACAATTTTAGCTCCCAAATCAAGTTTTATATATGTTTTGATACTTTTTACGGCGTCTAAGGGAAAATAAATTGTTTTTTTTTGCCGCCGCCGATAATTCCACAGGTTGTGACAATGTGAAAGTAATAACACATGAGTCATTTCTTCATCATTACTACTTGTGACTCCCGTCCATTTATTCTCACTGATGCATCGATTAACACAAATGTTTCTATTTCCCTGTTTCTCTCATAAGCCTCAATACAAATAAAAATGAGACATGGCGTTGCTGAACCTACGTGACCGTTGACCAATCAACACTCTGACTATGGCCACACTATATACAGTCACTGTAGTTTCTACTATAGTACCAAATTTAATGTTTTTCGTTAGACAATAGACATATCTATCGTTAAAAACAGTTTTATGAAAATTCGCTACCATAACGCATCCAGACTTCATAATTTCTTGTTTTATGTTTCACTTATGTATGAACTTTATTTTCAAAAGCCAGATTTTTATGAAACTTTGGTACTTAAATCTGCTTGCTGCATCGTGCTTTTGTATATTAGTGAATTTTCGTAGAAAATTTCACCAATGGGGAGATCCTGACTTTTAAATTTTGAGAAAGTTTCTCAAATCAGCGCGACTAGGCCCCCTAGAACTCATATCCGGGTTTACGTTCAGCTTTTATCTGTTATATATATATATATATATATATATATATATATATATATATATATATATATATATATATATATATATATATATATATATATATATATATATATAACTATAAAAAGGTTGATAACACGGCATTTCTGTACCATACAGTTGCAAAATAAAACTCTTTATTAAATGCCGAGCTTTCGAAAAAGTTTATTCGATTCTCAAGGCTGTAACATAGAAAGAAATAAGTTTAGAACTTACATAGGAAAAATATAAACGTTTAAAATACTTACATATAACGTGAGTTTTACTATAACTAATTATTCAATAACAAACATTATAAAAACCTTTTTATAAAGTTAAGTGAAGTCGAAAAGTGCCAAACTGTTATATAAAGCTAACTATTGTCTAATTGAATTTGTTTTTTGTTTTTGTCTATGAAATATAAATAGGGGTAGTGATTTCTCAAATTATTATCTTTAAAACACTAAGTGAGTGGTGGACGTGTCGCCACCTAGTTGTGGAACCAAGTAGTATGTTGTCAGGTCCACCACCCACTTAGTGTTTTAAGGCTGGGTATACTATAGCCGTATTACTTTTGGTGCATTTTTGCTACAATTAGTATGCCGTACTGAAGATCTCTAATGAGAGCAAAACCGGTTTATTAAATTGTCGTTAAAAGTAATTTCAAATTCTTCTAAACACATTATTTTATTACTTTCCCACAATTTTTGAGTCAACAACATAATACTATATATATATATATATATATATATATATATATATATATATATATATATATATATATATATATATATATATATGTATATATCACACCGATAACTCAAAAACTAATTAACCGATTATGATAAAATTTGGCAGGTGCCTTCCGTTCCTTAATGGCTTGGATATGTTTGTTAGCCAGGAAAATCGACCTAGGTGTTTCGGGAAAATTTTCGGTTCTCTTTCGGAAAAATAATATATCTCCACAAATAAAAAAGCTCTGGTAACCAAACTTGGTATGTAGATTAACATTATAAAAGGTAAACTATATGCCAAAATTTAGATCTATATTAAAATAAAAAAAGTTATAAGCATTTAATGAAAAAAATGTTTGGTGCCAGATCAGTTCTATGAAAATTCACTACTGAAACGTAGTTGCTGAGTCCAGACTTTTTTGATACGTTGCAAACGTTTAATAAGACTAGCCCTATTTGTACTAACCATAATCACGTGGCACAGTTGCTGTAGAAGAAATTCTAAAATTTATTCAAAAGAAGTAAGTATACTTTAAACGGTTTCGTGAGGAAGTTAGATCTACTACGAACTCTGTAAATTACTTTATCCAGTGTAAATTATATTTTGGTAGCAGCCTAAAAAAACATATTTCACTACGTATTCCGCATCTCCTTCAAAATTTCATCTTTCTTGTGATTCGCGTCTATAAAGAAACCCCGCTGTTGTTATTTCACACATAATTCTCTTCCTTTCTGCCAAAACCCGGTGATTACTTGAACGGCGTCTATAAGTAAATATGTTTCTTCATTTGTATAAAGCCTCTTTTCTCAAAACTCAATTTCCTTCCTCTCTTATCCTGTTTACTGGCTGTTTAAACATGATCCGCAAATAATTGGGCCTGTTTTTTGTCCTATTTCATTTGTGTACCTTCTTTAAAAATGTGTCGCTACATCATTCAGTCCTATGGGGCGCTTTGTGGAGGAGGAAGCGTCTCAAAATGTTTTCTGTTAATTAACTAAGAAACTCCATTCTTGATTTTCATTTGCGAAGTTTGCTCTTTGAGGGAATTCTTTTTATATTCCTTTAACGACGAAAAAGGAAATAATTGTAACTGTGCATTGTGTCACTTTGAAAATATTCTATACAGTTCTTCACCAATTTAACTAATATAAAGCAACAGTTGTAATTCAGTTTTGAATAGAATTTCGAATGTGCTGCGTGAAAAAGTGTAAGGATAAATAAAATGCTGATTTAAGAAAACTGATGATTGTATGGCACAATAATTACATTGATTTTCTTGGACAATATAACGATTAAAATTTTTTAATTAAAGAATCGCGCATCGCAGGAAGCTGACTCGAGAGAGCTCTTATGTTTCAAATTGAATGGGCAATGCAAAAATAATTTTTAGTTGAAAAAAAATCATCGAAGTCCATGCCCGTACGCACCTCACTATTTAAGCTGAAAATTACATTGCTATTGAAAAACATACATATTTATTAGCCGTCTCTTCTTACTATATATCACAAAAATATCTCAAGCGGTTTCGAAAATATTGATTAATTTCCTTTTTTTCGCTAAAACTGTAACACCCCATTTTTTTGTAACAGAACATTTTGGGACCATTATTTGTAAAGCAAACTATCATTAATTTTTCATGTTGATTCACACCCTTAAATATTCGCATAAAATTAAGGAAACATACGTTAAATTTCAAATTGTCTTACTAATTGTCCCTGGTAACTAAGCTTCCAAACTTTGTCTTACCTGAGTCAAAGATTACATGCATTTTAACACGAACCACTAACAGTAAATTTCTACGAATACTACAATCATATGAATATAATACACACGATACGGAATACGGATGCAGTCTTGCTAAGTGAAAGGTACAGAGTTAAACGGCTGCGATTTGCAATATGTGCAGCTCTCTTCTAGCGTGCATTCGGCGGCTCCAAAGCCGTCCGATGGCCAGCGGCGCCCATCAAACGTCTCGATTATGCCTTACAGAACAAAGATGTTAGTAGTAGTAGCAGTGGTGGAGACACCAAGCAGGTAGGCCACAATGGGCCCTTTTTGCCAACCCCAGCAACCCAGCAACCAAGCTCTACTCTTCCTCAGTTCCGTCACCAAACCGCCTCGACCTCGAGATGAAGGCGGTGACGGTCTGCAGTTGGACGGTACTTACCTGATTCCTCTGCAGAGTCCTCGATCCAAACAATTCTGCTCGAAGACTCCCAAAAGCCTCGCATTCACACAGGTAGTGGTAGGACGTTTCTTCATCCTCGCCGCATTCCTGGCAAATGGGATCCCTCTCTACGACTATCAATGTGAGGTGCCTTCTTAGGGCGCAGTGGCCTGTCAGCACCCCAAGGATGCGGCGAAACGTAGGTCGACTCCTTCCGAGTAGCCAGACATCTTTATCTATGTCAGGCCCCTCCACGAAGTCCGTCGCCTGCCTGCAGCCACCAGCCGACCCCCAGTGCCTCTCCATTGCTTCCTCGGTCCACCTGTCTGAAGCGACAGAGGCTGTCTTCCTACTTATGCCTATCGCAGGCTCCGGGCCACAGAACGGCCGCCAGGAACGGAGTCTTGCGAGATTATTCGCCACATCATTCCCCGCTACGCCACAGTGTCCTGGAACCCACACCAGTTGCACCTCTTTCGTCCTGGCTAGTCCTCTGAGGGCGTCAGCGCACTCCTAAACTAGTGTTGACCTGATTCTGGCCGCGCAGACTTCCCCGAGGACCGCCTGGCTATCCGAGCAGATGTACACACATTTCTCGGGACTCCCCTTCACATCCTGTCTATTGGCCACAGATAGGATAGCATACACTTCTGTTTCGAATGCCGTGGTATATGCGCCAAGAGCATAGCACTCGCGCACCCCCAGGCCCTCTATGTATATTCCTGCTCCGGAGGATTGTTAGTCTTCCAGCCGTGATCCGTCGGTGAAACAGACCAGGCTTGCGGGCTTGAATGCAACCCCATCTTCTATCCACTGATCCCTACTGGGGATCCTGAGGGTGTATGGCCTAGTCAACCTAATATCATCCTCGGCATCCCGCACCTTTATGGCGGAAATCAGATATTTTTTTCCACCTCATTGGCGACTCTTGCATGCCCTATTACTGCTCCCTCTCCGCACCAGTTTCCTCAGTCTCGCATTCTAAGATGCGACGCCATAGCCTCCCTTCTGATACAGATGGAAAGCGGTGGCAGCATCAACAGAACCTCTAGCGCGCCTGAGGGTGTCGTCCTCATAGCGCCTGTGATACGCAGGATTGCCAGCCTTTGGAGTTTGGCCAGCTTCCTGCTGGTAGTATGGTTCACACCACACCACCAGACCAACGCCCCATAGAGGATTCTCGGCAAGACGATCGCAGTGTAGATCCAATGAAGGATCCGAGGATTAAGTCTCCAGGTCCTCCCTATCACACGACGCAGCTGCCAGAGGGTCGCTACTCCCTTCCTCACTACTCGTTCTATTTGCGACCCCCATGTTAGTTTGGGGTCCAGGATCACCCCCAGATATTTGACCTCCCGCACTAAAGCTAAAGGTTTTCCAAAAATAACGGGCGCCCTGAATCCCTCTACCTTCCTCTTCTTGGAAAATAGGATTATCTCCGTCTTCGCCGGGTTTACGGAGAGTCCCCGCTCACCACACCACCTTTCGATTATGCTACAGGCAGCTTGCATGTACTCACAGACGACGCCGAGGAATTTGCCGGTGACTAAGACCAGCCCATCATCAGCGTACGCCTGGGCGTAGAAGCCATTCTCAGAGTGTCGCTCCATGACCAGACACCATAGGTGGGGCGAGAGGCAGCTGCCCTGAGGACAGCCGCCCGTCACCCAACGTCCAGCCCCCGGCCCCTCAAGGTCAGCGAAACTCTCCTGTCCTCCAGCGTGCTCGCACCCAGCTTTAAGGGACCTCGGCGTTCCCCTATCGTGTAGGGCGGTACAGACCGTATCCGTCATTGCCTTATCAAAGGCCCGCTCCACATCGAAGAACACTGCTAATGCGCTCTCCCCGTAATGTAGGGCCCTTTCCACCTTCCGTGTCACAGCATGGATCGCCGTTTCCGTCGACCCCGCTGGTAGGCGTGCTGACCTTTATGGAAGGGGTCATCCTTTAGTATCCCTCCCAACATAAACCTATCTACTATCTTTTCGAACAACGGTGTTAGACAGGGATTTCTTTGACCGGTCCAGGAGACTTGCATTATTTCAAGATACAATTGACTAACTGGACCTGGCGTCTGGCGCTTGATCGCCTGCTCAAAACTTAAACGTGTCTATTTCCTAACAATTAATTAGGATTTTAATGGTTTCATCCAATTACGAATAAATTTATCAAATTATCTTTGGCAGTTCGGCAGCACCACAGCACTTATGGATAAGCCGCCCTTGAGGTTAATCTATATTTTATGTAGAGTTTCTGGAATGAAAATTGAAATCTATAACAAGATTACCATTGTCGAAATCTGTTTTGTGTTCTGTATCAATATAATGCTTCGAAACTGCTGATGAGGGGCAGATTTTCTAATTGCGAGAGTATGTTGATATATTCTATTGTGGACACTAGGGGAGAAAGAACTTGTTTTCTTCCCCACAAAGCTGCAGGTAGGTTGATCCCACCCTTGCTAATTAACTGGCTTCGTTAACTAGCGGTGAAGAAGATGTTGAAATGGTGGATTGTACGTTGTCTGTATTTTAACTTTAAGCGCACTGTGTTTCAAGTATTTTCAAAATAATACTCTTTGTGTGTGTGTATATATATATATATATATATATATATATATATATATATATATATATATATATATATATATATGATGTATAGACAATATTTAAAATTATACACAAGAGCCCTTGTTCACAAATTGAAGCGTCACAGTTGGTTGGCGAATTACTCAATAAAATAACAAATTCGTGGAATACTTGCGTATTGAATTTGCTTAACTGCACGTGTGTTTCTTTAAATAAAAGAAAATATTTTTTAATTATGTCCGTAACACTGTATATGCGGATTATTTGCAGTTAAACAAACTTTTTTTTACTTCAGAATAAAAATAACTTTAACGAAACTATTTGTGCTTCAACGATAGGTGAAAACACGAACAGTGCGAATAAACTTGAAGATTGAGAACTCAAGGAGAACTTCGAGGAAATTGCGAAGATTGAGATCTATTAGAGAACTCCCAAAGAACTGCAGTGATGAGATCTGGTAGCCCAACTCAAAGAAATGAAATTAGAGCTTGTAAGCACCGCCACTGGAATTGGCCGCTTCCACTTGGAAGATTGAGAACTCAAAAAGAGAGAGAGAGAGCTCTCAAGGAAAAGCGATGATTCAGATCCATAAGAAAACTCGAAGTAATGGATTTAAAGATGGAGAACGCACAGAGAACTCCGGAGAAACTGCGGAGATTGAGATCGGGTTCGGGTTGCGAATTCGAAGGAAATGCAGTGAGATCTTGCGAGGAACGTCACTCGAAGAACGAATTGAGAATATGAAGATATGTTAAAGCCCTTTGAATGAACTGCGAAGAAGGTATTGCAGAGAACTCGAAGAAAATGCAGTGACATCTTGTAAGGAACATCACCGGAAGATGGAGAGTTCAGAGAGAACTTCAAAAGAACTGCGAAGATAGACATCTATCAGAGAACTCCGAAGGAGCAGCGAAGATGAGATCTGTGAGAGAACTGAATCACGTTTGGCGAAAAGTCGACTTTTACAAAGCCTTCAGATGGCGCTCCCACCAACAGAAAGTTGACGTAGTGTCGGTATTTGCTACTCGGTTAAAATATTAAGAAATTTTTAACTTGAGGAACAGATAAGTACACTTGGAGAACCCAAATCACCACAACACATCTTTTTATTAAACACCTGACGATCGTTTCACTAACAAAGTTATATAACTTTTTTGTCTTTTAACGTACAGACCTAAATTTCGGAACATGATTTACAACGCAAACAAACGTAGCAAATTTGGTTGCCCCTAGTTGCCTTACTTTGTTATTTCCGGAGGTATAAAAATTTTCCGAAAAAAAAAACCAAAATTTTCCGAGAAAACCTGGGCCGATTTTCCTGGCTAACGAACTTATCCAAGCCACTTTCAAAAGGAAGGTACTTGCCAAACTTGATCAAGATCGGCCCATCGGAGTGACACACACACACACACACACACACACACACACACACTCAAATATATATATATATATATATATATATATATATATATATATATATATATATATATATATATATATATATATAAACATATAAACATATAAACATTGAAACTGACCCTAGATGTGGTTCTAGGGGGCCTAGTTCGCGCTAGTTTGAAGAATTTTTTTTAATTCAAAAGTCGGGATCTCCTGAAGAGTGATTTTTTAAAGAAAATGCACTAAAAATTGGTTATCACCAAGGTGACAATTTAAGTGTCAACATATTTCAAGGTCACACGAATATTCCAAAAAGATTGTTTTCGGAACACTACCTATCTGAATTTTCGTTTATAAGGATATTTCACCAAAAGAGTTGAAGTTCGAGTGCATTTGATATAAATATAAAACATGTCCAATTTTCCTCCGATGGGAAACAGTCGTTTCGTTTCACTAATTATCACCGCCCACATAGTTAGTTGGTAGATAACAGCTGCTGTAAGCACTATGACAACGCTGCTATAACATTATTTTATTCTTGTTGCAACAACAGATATGTTTATTTCTAAGATAATTTTCTCCAAAAGAAATGAAAGGAAAAAGTTTATAATTAATTTAGAATTAAAACAAAATATGTAATTTGTCAATAAATTATCAAAAATCAGTCTATCAATCTATTATGTAAAAATTTCATATTTTTTTACTGATCAAAAACCGAAGCTCAAAAAATTGTACGGCTCTGCTAATTTAAGCATCTCTCTTACACTCATGATAAGGCATATGTGAGTCAATAAAAATTGACACCTATGTAATAGGTCTATTAATTTGATGTTTCTTATTATTTTGTAGGTGTAAGAAAATGATGTTTATACAGATGTTTGTTTCAGGATTTTACAAACAGCTGCCTGAACCGCTGTCTAGTGAAGAATGCCGACGGCTGCAGTATAGGAGGCAAAGTGATTCTGTGAAGAAGAGGGTGAAACAGAATTTCATGAATATTTGGTAAGTAGGTGACCTCTGTCAATATTTCTTTCGAACCTTGTTACTTTACTAACTTTGCAGAACAACTTACTATTACTATGTGTATGTGTGACGTTTGCTTTAGAAATACTTTATATAAATCTAAAGTTGTATCATTGATTGTTCTTACTCTCACTTTGTAAAACCATTTCATACTAAATACAGAGTTTGACAAACGCTTTTTTCCCTCTGCAACCGTTTCCGCCCTTTACCACATCCTCAGGTTCAGGAAAATTAAAAATGTTACTAAATAATATATTTTCGCCATCAATCTTTTACATGTCTCGTCAAAATAACTAAAATGCAATACAATCTGCAACATATAAAACAAACCGATATAAAATATGTATAAATACAACTCTAAATTAACAAAAATAAAACTTTAATCAATAAAACAAACTACTTAAATGCAAACGTAATCTGATCCGTTATTAGAGTTAAATAAATAGACGTTTTAACTGAAACCACTGCCAAAACATCACATAAAGTGTCTAATTCAAATAAATTTTCTGCAAATATTTTAATAAAATAAAGAAGAATGACAATTGAAGCTCAAACTTAAAAGGCTTTCTAACTTCTTATGACATTTCTACTACCTAACCATATTCATTTTAGGTTCTTCATACAGAACATGTCAATTTTGACGTTTCGATCGCGACGACTTTGACGTTTTAAGAAGAAGAACTATATTTTCTTTAAAAGCTTCAAACTTTTTTGATTTGAACGTAGCGATCAAAATTTTGGTGCATGTTTTTTTTTATGATTTAAACAATCGTGCCAAATTTGGTTGCCGTAGCTTTGTTATTTCCGGAAATATAAAAATGTTCCAAAAGAAAACAGAAAATTTTCCGGGAAAAACTAGTCCGATTTTCCTGGCTAACGAACTTATTCAAGCCACTTGCGAAAGGAAGGTACCCACCAAATTTTATCAAAATATTGATATATATATATATATATATATATATATATATATATATATATATATATATATATATATATATATATATATATATAAAGTCTGAAACCGACCTCGGATTTGGGTTGCAGGGGTCCTAAATCGCGCTCATTTGAAGAATTTTTTTCAAAATTCAAAAGTTGCGATCTTCTTAATAGTGATTTTTTTAAAGAAAATTCACTAAAATCAAATCTGGACGCAGCAAGTGCGTTATGGTAGAGAATTTTATAAAATATTTTAAATCACGGAATTTTTATTTATTAAATGCTTATAACTTTTCTTCTTTTAACTTAGAGTTTTGAATTTTGGTATATAGTAGATTTCTTTACGAAAATTAATTAACTTTTATGCAATATTTTTGTACTAAAACCTGATGACATGAATCGTTTTTGTTGACATGCATCTAATGAATTAATAAACAATTATTTTAAGCAACACTGATAATGGCATTTTTACCAAATAGCTTAAATCTTAGGTTTTTTTTGTTCTTCCCTTTTCCCTCACTCACTATTATAGGCCGTCATTTTTGTTCTTAAAACAGATTATTTATTATGCGAGTACAATAAGCAGCGACCACTGTATTAACGATTTGCCAGGATTTGTTTGAATACCGGAGCCGACAATATTTAATCGGAACATTTGAGAAACACTTTTAACACATAAATGTTTTAAATATATTAATCTTTTGTTTCAGCGACACCCAAGTATCTGATAGCATCAGACAGTGGTTGAGAAAACCAACTTTTGACGCCAGACCCTGGGAAGATGAAGAATTGCTTCTGCTCCTGCAACAGATGTTCCTAGACCACGACCTATGCTCCAAGTTCGCCATCGACATCAACATTCTAAGAAACTTTCTTTACGAGTGCTACAAAAACTACAACGACGTGCCCTTCCATAATTTCCGGCATTGCTTTTGTGTTGCACAAATGGTAAGCCCTCTTAACTTATCCATAACTATCTACCAGATACGTATTTTATCGTTGTTTTTTTATATCGCAGAATGAAGTATAAAGCGCCTATTTTCGTTTTTTCTCCACTACAATAATGTAATACCTTGCAATACTAAAAACCAAACTCTTTTTCTAAAATTTCCACTGACTGTTACACTTAGTATTGGGAAACTATTAAAAAAATCAGCATCACTCAACAATCCAACACAGTTGTGTGGGTTGGATTTGCACTGTGTTATAAGTAACATATATATGGTGTTTTCTTGTTTCTTTAAAGTCGGTCTATTTCCACGACTATTGCCAATCACCGTCGCTAGGGAGTAGTTTTGCCTCACTATCTTCGACATTTTCGCGAACCCCAGCCTTTCTGTAAGGATGGCAGGGATCTTTAACGTGCCCAACATGGCATGAACATGGGATTGACGGCTTTACACCCCCTCCGAAGTGCGTAACGCGCAGACATTCAACTTGCTCCGATACAAGTGTCGGTTGATGTTAATATTGCAGTATGTACTGGAAAAGTGAACGGGTACCCTGGAAGTCGAATCCACTACCCTTCGGTGCAGAGGCACACGTTCTTACCATTGAACCAGCTCTCTAAATAACATATTATCAAGGGAAGAAGGTATTATTTAAGTTTCATAGAGAAATATTTTGAAACAATTCTTTTGAGTATTAATACATTAACATTACACTTTTAATACCTGATTCTGCGGCAACAGTCATGTCTCCACTTTCCAGTTCCTTTCGATTATCCGATTTGACCCAGCTATTGTAACCACATACCGCTTGTCCATCGATGTCCGAGGCGCAAATGGATATTTCCTGGAATAATCTATTGGTTTATTTGTTGAGCCTGCAACCGAGCGTTTTGATTTTCGAGTACCTAGTGAAGTGACATCCTGAAATGGAGTAAGCCCAAGCTATCTTCTTTTTGAACTGTTATTTTTTGACAGTTATATCTATACTCTTGCCAACGATTAACCGGACCAAATCAACGAAATGCACTGCTACTTTTACAGTCCAATTGTGGGTTTTTATGTTGGTCCGATAATATAACCTACGTCAGTTGATCACCTTAATCGACCCCACCCGTAAAACCATTATAGTTTTTCATAGTCTCTGGGAATGTATTCGCTTTAAGGGTGCGATTTTGTAGAAAATAAATTGCCTTCAAAAGAGGTAGATAATGTTGTTCCGACAAGTGGCTCCAAAAGAGTAGTCTTAAAAATATTTTGAAACCGTTCCTAAATTGAACTCTTCTACAAAAGGTTTTTGTCGGCATTCATATAAGAGAAACCACGCTCCCAGCATATGTTGTTTTCTATGATGTTATCCCTATTTAATGTGGCCATCTTTGTATTATACAGATTGGCGGTTTACTATCTCCTAAGTAGCCAGATGTTAGAGACAGAGATGACGTAACCGGTTTGCCCTTGACTAGTTCTATTGTTTAGATCTTTTACTGTCATGGATATATTTTTCGCAGCAGAATCTACACAGAATTTTACAGCTTATTTATGTGGTAAAGGACGGAGAATGAATGTTACATTTTGGATTTTTTGTGTAATCTAATACCTACGTGACAGTATCCGGATAAATTCCAGCCGGAAAGAATCCGTAAATTCCCAATCACATCATAGTCGAGAGGACATTTAAGGAGTATACGGAATTATACGGATTAACAGCAATGTAAATTGACTAGTTTTTGGGTAAATAAGCAACGCGACATAAAATGCTGTAATACATAGTTAGAACTGCCTTTAAAAAATTAGCTTTACGTGTGTTTTGTTTAATTGGTGTATGTACGGCCTGATACTATGATAGTAAAAACGTAAATTAAAATTCGTCTAAAAGAATGTACATTGCTAGCTCGTTATATTTCTGCGAATCAATTATGTATCAACTATCAAACTATGCACTCGTTGACGGTGAGATCTGCCGCCGAAAGTTAGGGGCGGATTTTTTTGCACTACAGTGTTTTCAAAAACCAGGTCATCTGATACTGTAAGAACAGGAGATAACATTTTCGTGAAATATTTTTCTTGCTATGTATCCTTTGGCGGTGAAATCTGCCAAATGTCGACAAATGTTCGAGACGAAAATGTGCACACTACACTATTAGATAACCTGGTTTTTAAAAACACTGTAGTGTGAAAACTTTCGCCTCCACCTTTCGGCGGCAGATTTCACCGCCAACGAGTGCACAGCAAGAAAAATTTCTTTCAAAAATGTTATCTCTTGTTACTGCAGTATCAGATGACGTGGCTTTTAAAAACACTGTAGTGTGAAGATTTCCGACCCCAACTTTTGGCGGCAGATTTCACCGCCAACGAGTGCATAGCAAGAAAAATTTCTTTCGAAAATGTTATCTCCTGTTCCTACAGAATTAGATGACATGGTTTTTAAAAACACTTTAGTGTGAAAATATCCGAACCCAACTTTCGGCGGCAGATTTCACCGTCATAGTTTGATAGTTGATCCAGAAATGTTGCGTAGAAATATAACAAGCTAAAATGTATGTAATCTTGCAGAAGAAGTTTAATTCACGCTCTTACCATCATAGCATCAGGCCGTACGTACATTAATTAACCAAAACACAAGTAAAGGTCATTTTTGAAAGGCACTGTTAACTATCTAGATCACAGTAACTAACACGTCCTTTTACAGTCTAGACCTAAGCTTTCCGCCCCATCCATTAGGAACTCTTGTGTTATTTTGATGAGGACGCTGAGGATATACGGCTCGCTAAAGTAATCAAGATGTTTGTGTCCTGGTTTGACCCTAGCGGAGATGCTGAGGATTCACAGTCCGCATGGGTCGCCCAGGAGGTTAAATCCCGTCTCTTCATTCTTAACCTTTCCGTCCCGTGTATCCACAGTTTTGACTGAGAAATCGTTGATAAGGCTTTTCCTTGGCTGTGGCTAGGTGCTGTCTGCCCGCTGTATTCTTACTTAGATAAACCATCGCTCGTACCGTATGCATGCCGTCTCCGTACGCTTCGTGAAACGCTAACCCTGGCCATTTTGTAGATATTTGAGTTATAGTCAATAGTATTAACCACCCACCGAAATTGTATTCAGTTTGTAAATGCTATTTTGTATATATTTTGTAAAAAGTTTCTGGTCTAAAATATAGGGTTGGGCTATACTAACGGCATTATTTAATTCTTATCTACACCCAACCTGTAACTACCAAATCTATTGCATCTTTTGATAAGACGGAAGTGGTCGGATCACGCCGAATCAGCGAATAAAGACCGCTTACTCTGGGTCACAAATTTAGCCAGCGCCACATAAAGGCTACCGAACCCTTCTCCACAGAGTTACCCAGATACTTTGATCGTTACCTCGGTCAAAGTTTCGTGAAGAGGTCGCAGACTTCCTCAACAGGGAGTAAGCACTTTAAAATCTGGCGCCCGAGATCCTCCGATAGTAACTGTCAATCCGTGTCACCAAAAACGGTCTGCAAGTAAAGACCTCGTCACGCCATGTTTCAAAGTTCGTGTGCAGTATGTATTTTGTATGGGTGGAATTTATAACTTATCAAAATGTTTTGAATGGGAGTATGCCCAAAATTAGACTCACTTACCAGTTGCTTCGTACTATGATTTAAAGCAACATGACTAAGAACCGCGACTTCTACGGCTTCATTTCTCTCAGAACTTCCCTTTTAGTGAAATTTCGTTTAAAAAATCACTATGGGATCCCGTCTTTTGAATTTTGTAAAAATGTCTTCAAATGAGCGCGAACTAGGCGCCCTAAAATCCATATCCGGGTTTACTTTCAGTTTTTATCTGGTAACATATATACAGGGTGACGCGTTTCTACGGTAAAGCTCAATGTAATTGTTATTATACAAGATATGAGAAAAAATTGTATACGTTAATTATAGGGTGTCTTAAGCTGCATCTTATAAAAATATTTTGACAATCACATAGTGGTCCATAAGTCGTTGGTGATCCCTCGAATTGTTTTTTTCGAACACCCTTATATTATTGCATTTTTACATTTTTTATCGGAATATGAAGCATGTTTGTAAGAAAACAATCGAGACGCAGTAAGTGTGTTTTGGTAGCGAATTTTCAATAACTTAATTTGCTATTAACCTAAGGTTTGTTGCCTAATAAACCAGTTTTCTCGGAAACATTTTGTGTTTATTTTCGAAAAATGTACATTTTCAAACAATAAGTAATTTTGATAAAATGTGGTACAATGTATCTAGTATATAGGCTATACCGGTAACCAGATTGATGCCTGCTTGCATTAGAAAGATATATTTCCTATTAAAAACATTTTTATAAAAATTCACTTCCATAACGCACTTGCTACGTCCAGACTTTTATTCTTTCCGCTCATTATATCAACTGTGAAATCACTTCACTAAGGCACCAAACTAAAAAGTAACACAACTGGAAAAAGAGCGTTTATCGAAACGTTCCCAGGAATGTTTCGTAATTCTGCAGTATTCCGAAAGAACTCAGCTGAACGAATAAAATACGACAGACTGACGCGGCTCGGACGGGCGAACTAGATTATACAAACAAGAAAGAACGGATAATTTTACTTGGTGTGGCAGTTGTAGTCTCATAATTTTTCCATTTTTAAAACTGTGGTGATTGAGCTTGAGAAGTATAAAGGGGCTTCTGGGCTACATATGTTTTGCATATGTGCATTCTTAGACAACATAATTTTACCTAACCGACCGAAGCCCTGGCGACAGGCCACTCAGTTCGCCGAACTGGCAATCAGCTTTTATGTCAGCGGTATATTTTATTAGTCTAAATACAAAAACATTTCCACCCTCGGGCGGCTCGGATTGTACGGAGTCTCGAAATCCCGGGGCTCGAAACTCTACTGCATATATATATATATATATATATATATATATATATATATATATATATATATATATATATATATATATATATATATATATATATATATATATATATATATATATATATATATATATATATATATATATATATATATATATATATATATATATATATATATATTTGTGTGTGTGTGTGTGTGTGTGTGTGTGTGTGTGTCACACCGATAACTCAAAAAAAAATTGACCGATTTTGATAAAATTTGCTGAGTACCTTCCTTTTGCAAGTGGCTTGAATAAGTTCCGTAGTCAGAAAGATCGGCCCCGGTTTTCCAGGAAAATCTTGTGTTTTCTTGCGGAAAGAAATTATATCTCCGGAAATAACAAAGAAAGGGCAACCAAATTTGGTACGCATATTTGCAATATAATGTGTTAGCTATGTACCAAAATGTAGGTGTGCAAGTTTAAGGACAAAAAGGTTATAGGCATTTAAAGAAAAAAAAGTTTTCCTCAAAACGTCAAAGTCGCGGTTTGAAACGTCAAAATTGGCAACATTTAGGCAAAGAACCTAAAACTAAGGCGGGTTATGTAAAGAAAATGTAGCAAGAAGAATGTTTTACAAACCCTGAAGTCTCAGCTTCAACTGTGATTGTCCTTCATTTTACTAAAATATTTCCAGAATTTTTTTTCAAATAGACCCTTTCTCTGATGCTTTGGCAGTAGTTTTAGGGTTTATCGTTTTCGTAAAAAATTAATAAAGTTCAATATATCCGTTAATAAACAAGATACGAAAAAAAAATGTGTACGTTAATTATGAGGCGTCTTGAGCTTCATCTTAAAAAATATTTCTACAATCATAGGGTGGTTAATAAGTCTTTGGTGATACAAATTTTCTTTTTTCTAACCGCACAGGCCTTATATTATTGGATTTTCCATCGAAATATAATGCATGTTTGTAAAAAAATAACATCGGGACGCAGCAAGTGCGTTATGGTAGCGAATAAAATGAAATGCTTCGAATTTGAATAGGACAATTTGATATTAATGTATAAGGTTCGTTAGCCGGGAAGCCAGTTTTTGGGAAACATTTTTTAGTTTATTTTCGGAAAATTTGTGTACATTTTCAAACAATAAACTTATTTTGATGGAATATGGTACATTGTTTCACCTATACAGGTCACACTAGTAAGCAAATTTGATGCCTGATATCTTCAAAAAACACATATTTGCTATTAAAAATATTTTTACGAAAATTCACTACCATAACGCACTTGCTGGGTCCAGACTTTTTATTACAAATAGATGCGGTATCTTGAAACTTTGTCACCAACTCTAAAACAGAGCCTCGGTGCCTCTGAACCCAAGGATACTGGGTTCGATCGCAGGGTTATCCTTTCACTTTTTGAGTACAAACTGTAACATTAACATCAACCCAGGTTCTGGCATTGTATTTGAGCAAGTTGAATGTCTGCATGCTCCGCCCTTCGGAAGGGGCGTAAAGCCGTCGGTCCCGTGTCCATGCGATGTTGGGCACGTTAAAGATTCCTACCCTGCTTACAGAAAGGCAGGAGTTCGGCAAAATTTCCAGGATAGTGACGTGAAACTGCTCCCTGGCGTCGGTGATTAGTCACAGTCGCGGAAATAGGCCGACGTTAAAGAACAAAACACAACACACACAAAACTCTAAAACATACCTTCGATTAACATGGTTATCTAAATGTTGTTGATTAAATAATTCTGCTGCTCTATTAGCACATTGAGTATTTGCATAAAAATGTGAGATCATTTCCACCTTCTGTGCAATTGAGTTAACCATTTTGTTGAATAGCTGCAAAACAAAATGAACGTCATTCGTACACTAAGGTTTCTTCGCAAATAAAATAAACAGAAGAGCACAATTTAATAATTATTAGTAATAATTCAAATGTTAATAACTCTTACTTTTTCGTAAGTAATAATCAGACAGAACAATCAACAAAACGCGACGATATTTGTAGCAAATTAAAGAAAACCCTTTCTCATCTTTAGAAGTCAACCTCTCAGAACCCACTGCTTCAAGTAAAAAAATAAGATACCGTTGAAAAGACAATTACACCAGCTCAAAACTGATGTGCTACTTGATCCCCAAGTGATTTAAAATTTTAGGAGTGGTTTGCACCACCGTTTAAGAATTACTGTTGCGATGTTGAAAATAGCCCTAAAAGTCTTTCCCCTTGAAAGCAAAACTTCCATATTTAAGCGATTTTCAACAAAATCGCAATAAGTGACCTAAAACACGCCTGTTTCGTTTTAAAGTGACCATTCTGTATTTAAATCTGAACGTGGAATTCACAGGGCATATAGATGTTCATACTTTTAATTGAAGTGGAACTAATACAATATTGATATAATATTCGTGCTCAAACTCGCTTGAGATATTAAACAGTGCATGTGGTGTTGATATAATATTGAATCATTAGGCATGTAATGCCTTATTAACATTTCTCTCTCTGTCTCTCTCTCTCTCAAATTGTATATCATTAGATTAAATAAATTCTGGAATACAGGAGCTAGAATTATATTATATCTAGTGTGAAAAATAAAATGAAGACCCTTAACTGAGGCATTTCAGGTGCTATTTCTAATATCTTGGCTGCCATCTGCGACTCTAGAATCAAACTAAACGCCTACTTCCATCTGGCGGACGGTGGCTGATTCACGACTCTAGCATTCAACCGTGCCAATATTGGTTGCCTGACGTCATCTGGTGGGTGGTGGCTGATGCACGACTATATCATTCAACAGTACCAATTCAGGTTCCCTAACGCCATCTAACGATAATCTCTGATGTCACGCACATGCGCAAGAGGCTGGGTACTGCTGCAGAATAGTGATGGGAAAAACTGTTTTAACAGGTCGCACCTGTTGCTGTTATTTAGAAATAACAGTTAAATATAACAGGTTCAAATAACAGCATGGACTATGAATTATTAAGAATTCCACGGAGACGTAGTAACAGTAGCTGAACCCGTCCGGTGGTGTAGTTGGGTAATGTTTAAAATAAAAAATATTCTTGTATTATGTTTAAAACAATTAATTAATTTTTTATTAAAAAAATGATGAAGGTTTTTTTTTGGGTATTCATCACTAATAATAATTTGGTAAAAAATTCAACAATGCAGAATTTCTTTCGAATTTTCTTTACTAATTAAGTATTAGTTAAGCATTGAGCTTGAAAACCTCTATAGCCATCTTTTCCTTGAAAATGAGAGCTATATGAAATAAATGAATTATTGTAAGCAAAAAATAAAATAAATAATTTTTTTTTTAAATTAAAACTAATTTTTTTCTCTCTACCTATAGGGCGAAGTGTGTCTGGTTTCAACTACACCGGGTACAGGGAATATTTTTATAATTTCATTACAATTGGTACTGTTTCTGAGATTTTTTAAGTTTCAGCGATTTTTTATTTTGCAGTAGTAATAAAAAAAAGATGTTTAAAATCGGACCCATTTCTTAGATTTCCAAAGTGAAAAGTAAAAAGGAATATTGATTTATTACTTACACAAGGCAAAGAAGAATGAGCAAAAACCTACCTAATATAATATAATACCTAAGGACTCATGTTAAAGCATAACTGTAGGTTTGTATACATATCAGTTTTTTCTTAAAACAAAAATGCCATCAGCATATCGTGTTATCTAATGAAGATTGAGTTTACGTCAACGCCTATGTGATTATTTTTTTATATACGCGGTGACCTGATTTTATTTTTACAGTGATATAGTTCATTTTTAATAATTTTCACTTGCTACATATACAGCCTTTTTATTTACATTTTTCATATTTTGTGTGTGTTTATAAATTGTAAATTTATGTGTGTGTCTTGTGTGAATCAACAACCTGTCAAAATTTAAGAGTTTCATTGTACCGACGACCCTACGTTCCCAAAGCTGTGAGCACACTAGTATAAAGCATGATATAATGACTTATAATGACTCGTTATTTGTATCATGAGTATAAAGTAGTATGTTATGAAGTAAAGTCCGCTCTATACTCTATACCCCATTCCCAGTCTCATGTCCATTCATCCTGTTATAACAGTTGCGGATGAAAACAGTATTATGTTATGAAGTAAAGTCCGCTCTATACCCCATTCCCAGTCTCATGTCCATTCATCCTGTTATAACAGTTGCGGATGAAAACAGAAGCTGCTTCATCGTAGCAGTGCAACAGAAACAGATACGACAACAGAAACAGATATGACTCACTGCGCAACAGCATCCCCTCCACTGTACCTGTTATTTGTATAAATCCATAACAGGTTGTTACTGCTGCGGCTCGACAACAGTTAAAATATAACAGACTGTTAAATAACAACCCATCACTACTGCAGAAGTACCCCTCTATATAAAAATAATAATAATTTATTTACTGATAATATACAGTCTGACTTTTAACAAACAATACAACAACAATATAACATAATTAATATTGACATTTTTTCCACAATCAGCAAATAATAATAAACCGACAAAGCAGGGGCGTGCGGTGACATTTTAAATAAGGGAAGCAATTTTCAGAAACTTACCTGTTTGTAGTGTAACTCAATTCTTATGTCGTTTATGGCAAATTCGTTAATAATGTCATAAAACTGTGGATTCTGTGACATTTCCTCAACGAAGTTATTTTCAATTGACAAAATTGAAATTTGGGAACGTCTTTCCTGTCCTGTTGAATTCCTAACAAAACTCTTGATACGTTTCAATGTAGAACAATTTCGTTCTACAGACGCACTAGTAGCAGTAATTGTTAATACTAATTCACATAATTTGAACGCTTCAGAATATGCATTTTCCAATTTTGATTCTTTTAAGAAAGTTAAAGGTTCACTCGCGTTAGTTTTTGTGTCAATAACATCGGTTTCATAAATGACTGTAAGTTCTGATCGTAATAAGGCTTTGTCAAAATAATGCCCATAGTGGTGGAATAATGATTTGAATGAATCTTCTGGGAAAGGTATCCCTACAAATCCTCCAAAATTACACAATTCAAGAAATTTCAGGTCACTGAGATGATCAAATCTGCAGTTAATTTGCTGCTGAATTTGATCTATGATTTTGTAGAAAAGGCGGCGATAAGAAGTTTGAAGGTCTCCCACATTATTAGTGCGCAGACGCTTTCTTCGTGACTCACTTTTCCTAATTCCATTGTTTTTTCCAGAACTTATCAAATTCATTCCTTTTTTTAATTATAATGGATTTAAATTCACTAATTTCCTTCAGGCAAAAACCAATGTCATTTGTTTTACATTGCAATATGTTAAATACATTATCTGAAAACGGAAATATTTCCGAAAATATATTAAGTAAAAAATTAAAGTCTCTTTTCAAACCATCCAAAAATTCTTTAGAACTATTTATTGTGTCTGCATCCCAATTTTTGCTATTTTCTATTATGTTTTCAAAAAGTTCAATTAACGATTCACGGTGTTCAAATATAGTTCACACAAGTCTGCCGTTGTAGTTCCATCGGGTTGCAGCTACTTTGGGTAAATGTTTTTTAACAATTGAGTCTAAGGCTTGTGTGCGCTTCATAGATTTGGAAAAAAAGCAGCCATTCCACTTAGGGTAGCAAAAAACACCTTACATTCTTTAATATGATTTATGGGATAAAATTAAATTTAATTTATGAGCACAACAGTGTACAAATAGAGCACTGGAAAACGTTTCCCGCACTTTAGCTTGAAGACCTCCTAAATGTACGGCTATAACAGCAGCCCCATCATAGCTTTGGGCAATTAATTTATTATCCGTCTCCTCAATATCTTTCATAATAATATGCACAAGTTTATATAGAGCGTTTGAGTTACGATCTTCTGTCACATTTTTAAAGCCTAAAAATCTTTCTTGCTCCCATCCATTTTTGCATAGCGTATTACTACAGATAGTTGACTTAAATTAGTTACGTCGGTTGTTTCATCTAGAACAATAGCAATGAAACGAGTCTGTTTAATTTCAGATTCAATTCTGTTTAAAATAATAGTGGCAGCAGCCGCAATTAAGTCATTCTGAATGCGATTTGATGTCCCGCGAAAAACGTTAGACTGTTCCAAGTGATTTTTTAAACAAATGTGGTATTTGGCTATTAAAGAAACTAGGTCTTGAAAATCTATTTGCAGATGTAGTTGTTTCGTCATGACCCCTGAATCCCAATTCATGCTGACCAAGAAAACACACAACATCAATAAGTCTTTTTAATATGTTTCTGGTTTTATCAACCAGTTCATTGTGTTGGCGATGACTAATTTCTATCTGCTTGTCAACGGCGTGTTCAATTCGCGTTTGCTTCAAAGACACTTAATTTTAAAATGGTCTGTAAATGCGCTTTAGTCATAACATGTCTTTTTACTACTTTATGTAGATTATTCAAGTCGGAAAACCCACTTTTATTCCACACCCCTTTTCAGTCACAAATAGACTACCAGGCCAACAAAACAGTTTATTCCTGTTAACCATTCATATTGTTTATAAGTTTTTTCCGCGTTGAAATGTCAAATATATGTTTTAATTCTTGTATTTAAGTTTTTTAGAGTAGGTTTCGGCCTACCTTTATTAATAATATCAAGTTTTTCAGCAAACGATAAAGCTGAAAATCGTTTGGTTATCAAAAAACACACGACACAATCACAGTTATTATTACCACTTGTTCGTAAAGTTTGTAAATTCCTACCCCCACCGACGCCGCTGTTAAAAGCTCATGTAGTTGCAGCCATATTAATAATCATAAAATGCCAATGTATTTAACTTAGTCAACTGCTTATTTCTACGAAATAATCAGCGACATTCACGTGGTACGTGCATCGGGTCTTCCAACACATTCTACATGTTGAAATACACGTATATTGCGTCGAGCATCGAGCAAGGGTTTCTCATTATGTGGCCTGCTGGCTACGTGTATTTAACTGAAGTCATTGCATTCACTCTCGTAGTATCATGTTCATGCTGTTGGTTGGCGGTCGGTTTACTGGGACGACGTCATTGCCAAGAGCGCAGAGCGCATATACAAGTACAGTATGATTCATAATAAATAATTATGTGTGAGCTTGCGGATTAAAAATTGTAATAGATAAATTAGTTTTAGAATTTGAAATTTAATATTTAAAATACAAAATGGATTTTAAATAATGCGGTTTAATTCAAATTATTTTTGAGTGGGTATGTGGTCGTTATTTTAAGGGAAGCAATGCTTCCCTTGCTTCCATGGACCGCACGCCACTACGACAAAGTCAGAGACTGTGTGCCGGTAACATACATTTGCTTACCTTGTAGGTGATTGAACAGAAATGTCTCCCGAACTAAACTCACATAGTGAACAAAAGGATATTACCACCACATACACCCCCACACAGAGAGAGAGCTACCTACACACATTCGCAATCCTATACACTCGCATACTCTTTCTCTCTCTCTCGCTCTCTCTCTCTTTCTCTTAAACACACACACATGCACACAAATTTTGCAAATCCTTCTATTACAATTTTCAAACCAAATCAGCGGCTGTTCAAATCGACACTCGACAATACACAGTCTGATTTTTTAACAACAAATAACAATATCAACATTGAATTTTTTTCCGCGGTTACCCGTTACCCCCTTTTTTATACACCATCAGCAAATAATAACAAACCAACAAAGTCAGAGACTGTGCGTCGGCAAAATTCAGTATAGATGTGCCTACCTTGTAGGTGATTGAACAAAAATGTGTCCCGAAATCCAAACTCTTATAGCGAACAAAAGAAAATTACCACCACATCCACCCACATAGAGAGAGCTACCCACACACATTCGAAATCCCATACACCCGCATACTATCTCTCTCTATCTCTCGCTCTCTCTCTATCTCTCTCTATCACATATATTACAAATCCTCCCATTACAACTACTAAACCAAATCAGGTGTTTTTCAAATCGACAATACCTAGCACTAATTTTCGTGGTACTGTAAGGAGCCAAGTTTTTACCCTGCTTCTGAAAACGAACTCCGATCTTAATTATTTTTTTATTTCTAGTGGTAGTATTTTGTACAACCTTGGCATAATAAAGGCATAATACCTCTGTCTTACCGTTTTATGCACTCCAGGAACCTTCATGTACTGTTCTCTTCGCCCTCCATACGTATGATCCACAATATCAAATTCACCCTTGTGCTTATAATAATAGGCCAAGGCAGAATATGAGTACAACTGTCTCATGTCTAACACATTGGTCTCTGCGAATAATAGATCACTGGGATACACCGAAAGCTTACATATATACTTATATATATATATATATATATATATATATATATATATATATATATATATATATATATATATATATATATATATATTGTCACGAAGTGACGTAATGGCCATTAGAAATCTAATTAGTTAACAGGGGAATAGATCCGTACCATCCGTATTTAATTTAATTTATTTTGTTATTAAAACATTCAATAAAATATAGTTTCCAAAAACGTCGCGAGATCGGAGGAAGGGTAAGGAGTATAGCGGGTTGAGGTCGCCCAGGCGAGTCCTGCGGCATGCGAAACGATGAAAGCGGGGACGGACGGGCTGGTCCACTGCATCAACCTACGCGCACCGCGTGCGGCGCATAAGCTTCGGATGACTGAGGCCGCATCGAGGTTTGGATATATCGACTGTAACGCGCTCGACAAGTTAGTTCTTTTTCAGCAGTCGCAGGGGCCGTCACGGAGAGGAAGCAGCCACCGTCCGCGTCTTCGTTCTTGGTGTTCGGTTTTGTTGTGTTTCAGTAGCGAATCCAGCAGGCCGACCGTGGGAGTTTAGTTCTCTTTCAGCGAGCGCAGAACCAGGTCACAGAGAGGAAGCAGCCACCGTCCGCGTCTTGATTCTTGGTGTTGGGTTTTATTGTGTATTTCAGGCCGGCCGTGGAAGAGTACGCCGCGATTCGTTAGGTGCACCAGCTTAGTAGAGTTAGCGGCTGTGGCAAGTGGAGAGCGCCGTCTTCAGCAGGCCGCTCATTTCCGCTTCGTTTGGGTAGGTCGCTGTCTCTATAGCTGTACGGTGGAGGGCCTGTATGTAAGGGGTTTTCCACGGATCGACGACTCTCTCTGGCGGCGAACACCTAGGCGCGCTTGGTGGCCTTCGCCAGAGGTGACGTTAAAAGTCCAGGTGTGGAAAAGATATTGAATGTTGTTGTGTTTGTTAGTGGTTTTATTTCAGAGAGACGGCCGCAAGGGAGCTTCGGATAAATAGGTCCATCGTTCGTTTCTGTCTGTATCCGCGGGGCGACCTGGGGGAGACGGGGCTCGCGTTCCTTGGCTGGAGTCTTCCCGAGAGCGCGAGAGCACTGGCAAAGCGGCCGACGGCACGTTGATTTGAACCAGGGGGCGGTCTAGCCACGACCAAATCATCCCAAAGCGGTCTCCCGTGGCGCAGCTCTCGTGCTCCTGGATCTGGACGCCAGCGGGGATATTTCGGGCTGCAGTAGGTCTCCACCACTCCTGGCGATCGAAACAGTCTGGCGATACCCGGTGTCCCGACCGTCCGGCTGACATTATTGGGAAAACCTTGTCGTTTTCAGTCTTCGGGGGAAAAGCTTTATATGTTTCCGTCGGGAGACGCAAAGGGGTCGCGTTCCTGGGCTGGAGTCTTCCCGAGAACGCGAGAGCACTAGCAAAGCGGCCGACTGCACGTTGATTTGAACCGGGGGGCGGTCTAGCCACGACCAAATCATCCCAAAGCGGTCTCCCGTGGCGCAGCTCTCGTGCTCCTGGATCTGGACGCCAGCGGGGATATTTCGGGCTGCAGTAGGTCTCCACCATTCCTGGCGATCGAAACAGTCTGGCGATACCCGGTATCCCGACCGTCCTGAAGGCACCGTCTGGAGGCTGTGTTTTCTTTTAACTTGATAGTGAGGACTTCCTTTATTTTGTCGAGGGGAAATTTCCATCTCCCTAGGGAGACACTTCCTCCGGTCGTAGAGAGTCTGTATGACTGCAACGCATGCTTGAGGGTCCGTAATTAACCGACCACCTGTCCGTTGCCTTGCTTTGGCGATCCTGGGACGCTTCTGCCCGCTTACAAGCCGCGAGTTCACTACCCCTATTCGTGATACCGTCCGTATAACTCGCGAATATTTCAGTTTCTGCCTCTGGTCTCTAATAAATTGATTAGTTGTCAAATAAGTTAGTTTAAACGTGGGGTATACCGGGAGAATCCCTTGTGTAAATATTTCTTTGTATATATTTTGTAAATATTTCCCCACCAATACTTTTGTAAATAGATTATTTGTTTTATACGGTATTTCATTTAAAGCTTCCCAACCAATCCACCCCAACGTAATACGTAACATCCTGATCTCTAATACATAGGCCATAATTAAGGAGTCCTGAGGGACTTCGCCTGAGGACTTAGGTGAACCCTGTCTCCACTGAAGTTTACCCCGGGTCCGTGTAGCTGTAAATAGCAACCGAGGACAGATATATAGTCCTGAGGGAGCGCAGCGTCTTCCCTTAAACCACGCTGCTGGCGCCTGAGCAAATCCCGTAAATAAAGCCGTATTAATAAGGTTATCCCGTGGTAACCTCCCCATATTAGGGAAAGATAACCTTATCCCGATTTGACCCCTCACAATATATATATATATATATATATATATATATATATATATATATATATATATATATATATATATATATATATATATATATATATATATATATATATCTACTTCGACATGGCTTTTGCGATGGGAACAATAGACACAAAGTCCAAGAGTGACATGTATCCACAAGGCTAAATTCCTAACCACGAAAGATTCATTTACATCTTCCAATATTTACGAAAGCACTTTTCTGTGCTATTTACTGGAGGAAGGCCTGTTTAATATTGATCGGAGTGCAGACTTAAGGCTTCGAAAAATTAGCCGAGGCTGCAGAATTTCGCCTATCGTGTTTGGAAAATATTTAAAAGTTATAATTTACATCCATACCATATTCAGCAAATGCAGGGTTTCGTTTGAGGGGATGAGCAGACACGAGTAATATTTTGTCGTTGGGTACACACTCCTAGACAAACGTTGTATGGAACATTACTCACCGATGAGGCAACTCACCAGAAATGGAAATTTCAGCAGACATCATAATCATATTTGGAGTCGAGAACATCTACATGAAGTACGTCGGACCAATTCTCAACATCGCGTTTCAGTAAACGAACGGTGTGGTGCTATGGACAATCAACTTCTTGGACTTCATGTTTTTAAGGCAGATTCACTTCTGACGTTTATCTCGATATCTTTTAGCACCATTTACTCCAAATGTTGAATAATCACCAACAAAGCATTTTCAATATGATAGTGAGCCGCCACATTGTTCTCATCGGATAATAGCTTACTTAAGTTCTAAATTTCTAAATCGATGGATCGGTCGTTATGTAACACAAGGATGGCCTCCAAAATCTCCTGAGCTGAAACCCTTACATTATTTTTTATTTGGCTTGCTAAAAATCAAAGTTTATTCCATGAAAATAAGTAGTATAAATCAGCTTATTGACCGCAAAGTTGTATGCTATCAACTAGTGATTGGCGTTTTAGACAATAACAACTTTGAAATACTCAAAGTAACGAGTAGTCATTTAAAAAATAATTGGTACTTAGTACCAACTTGTTTACCTGCAGGTCTCTGAAATCTGATAGTATCGTTCAATATTCGATACGATACTATTAACATAACCGTACTTCTCTCAGTAATGAATATTCCGTTCGCTAGAACACTGATACCTATTACCTATACGGACTGGGGGACACACCCGTGTTTTGGTATTCCATATTTTATTTTGTACGTGTATAAATACATATAGAATATAATAACCCGAAATCGGAGCGAAAGATTCGGACGTTCATGAAAGAAAAAGGTAGGTAATAGATAATATGTATAGGGATTATCACATAACAAGCATGTTTTTGTGAATTATGAAAATCCTTCGCAGGAATGGGGTTGCTCCTGCTACTAGAAAAATTTAAGACCTTTTTCAGTGGCAATAGGTACTATACTTTTTCAGATGATGTAGATACTACTAAAATGTAGCCAAAGAGCACTTCGCTTTTGTCTACCGTCATTTTGTATTCTTTGACCACTATGCAATTTTTAACTATTAACTAATAGGTCTCCGAAAATACCTCAAATTTTACCATCACATAATATACTATTAAGATCTAAAATGCGTACTGAATAAGTGGATAAATAAATAGAACATTCATCAGAAGTAGCGGATTCTCCCCATTTAGTTGTCTGTTATAGTTGACTAAACATAATAGTTATTCTTTTTGTATGTAAGTATGTGCTGTGGTTACGGTTGTTAAATAGAAAGGTGTAAGCGATATCTGTAAAACGTTTGCTAGTTAGTCAGTGTTTAGGTGTACATCCAAATCTAATCCTATATGTGAGATCTGACAATAGTTCAATAAGACATGACTCCTCTGTAAAGTTTTCGACCTGCATCTGGATTCTAACTTATCATTGGGTGTCCATGTTGGCCATGTAGTGGCCTCTCTTGCATCCAGGAATTATGCGTTGCTGCAGCTAAGGGGTTCTTTGAGTGTTCAGGCCTTGTTGACATGCTACTATGGTAGTGTCAATTGTCTGCTGGTATACTGTTTGCACTGTTGGAGCAGCTATGTGCATCTGGGGAGGGTTCCGTTAGAGCAGATGAGAATTGTCCATGCACCATGTTTGGCGTCTTTGGGGTCTTTTAGATCATTATATATATATATATATATATATATATATATATATATATATATATATATATATATATATATATATATATATATCTCATTCCGATAAGAAATGTTCTGATAGTCATTTTTTTTGTTTACCAACCAACGAAACATTGACTATCAGTACATTTCTTATCGGAATGAGTGAAGTGCGTTTTTGCATCTTCAACTGTAAATAATTTGTAAACGAGTTTGATAAAACTCCAAAAAAAATTAGTGTGCTAAATTCAGAAAAGAAAGAGCTTTCAAATGATGTAACACTCGACCCATATACATGTCCCCCTAAATATTAAAATTGACGTGTTTCAGCGTTTCTTAAAAAAAATTCTCTGGACGCGGTCTGTTTCGTTTTCAATGCGCCACCATATTATATACCATATACACCATATATATATATATATATATATATATATATATATATATATATATATATATATATATATATATATATATATATATATATGGTGGCGCATTGAAAACGAAACAGACCGCGTCCAGAGAATTTTTTTTAAGAAACGCTGAAACACGTCAATTTTAATATTTCAGCGTTTCTTAAAAAAAATTCTCTGGACGCGGTCTGTTTCGTTTTCAATGCGCCACCATATATATATATATATATATATATATATATATATATATATATATATATATATATATATATATATATATATATATATATGGTGGCGCATTGAAAACGAAACAGACCGCGTCCAGAGAATTTTTTTTAAGAAACGCTGAAACACGTCAATTTTATTATTTAGGGGGACATGTATTTGGGTCGAGTGTTACATCATTTGAAAGCTCTTTCTTTTCTGAATTTAGCACACTAATTTTTTTGGAGTTTTATCAACTCGTTTACAAATTATTTACAGTTGAAGATGCAAAAACGCACTTCACTCATTCTGATAAGAAATGTGCTGATAGTCAATGTTTCGTTGGTTGGTAAACAAAAAAATGACTATCAGAACATTTCTTATCGGAATGAGAGAAATGCGATTTATTACTTCAGTTTATCTGTCGGTTTGATACTTGATACTTTGATACTTGATAGTACTACCAAAAATTAATGGTGTATTCTGTAGATGAAAGAGTTGAAATAATTACTCTTTTTTTCAAAAACGATGACTGTGCCAACCTTACCGCAAATTTGTTTAATGAACGACATCCGAACAGACATGTTAACAGAAAATACATTTTGGAGTTAGATACAAAATTTCGACAAAGTGGTTCAGTAGCCAACAAAAAAAAAACGAGATCCTGAACGTGCATTTCCGGTTATAAATGAGACTACTGAGATTTAAGTTTTAGGACAAATTGATGCAGACCCAACTTTGAGCACGAGATAATTGGCCACTGTTTCAAGCATCAAAAGAAGAACTATTCAGCGAATATTGAAGCATCATAAATTTCACCCGTTTTATCTTGTACAACAACTAAATGAAGATGATTTTGATTGGCGGCTGGAGTTTTGTGAAGTTATGACTGCACGAATAGCTGATAACTGGAACTTTCTGTTCAATATCTGATTTTTAAGACGATATTAAACTGTACAGTTAATTGTCATAATTGTCGTTATTGGGCAGATGATAATCCAAGTCCACACTCAAAGTCCACAGAAATTGAATGTCTGGACTGGCTTTTTTGAAGACCGTTTAATCGAACCAATTTTTCTTGATGGCACTTTGAGTGGCGAAACGTATTTGGAGTTACTAGAAGACACCGTTTACCCTATACTAATTGACATTGTTGAAAATGATGATCGCTATCAAGAAAATCAATTAGTGTTTCAACATGATGGAGCTCCCCCTCATTTTTCACAACGTGTTAGGGAGTTTTTGAACAGATAGTTTCCAGGACAATGGATTGGGCGTAGAGGTGCTATTGAGTGGCCCCCTAGATCACCGGATTTAACTCCTTTAGACTTCTTTCTATGGGGCAAGAGTAGAATTTACGCAACAGAACCGGAGTCTCTGGAAGAATTACGACGATGCATTGTTGAACTCCACAAATATTCTAGAATATCAGAGTTCGTTTTGAACAAAATTTGTACTTTTGTATGGAAGCTGGTGGCCAACAATTTGAGCACTTGCTTAACTGAATAAATATTTTTGGACGTTTGGTTTTGTTTTTTAGGTTTTTTTAACGAAAAATTGACTAACTAGTGCATTTATTATCACAATGAATAAGGTACGTTCTTGCAACTCCAACTGTGAATAATTTTTAAACGAGTTGATAAAACTTCCAAAAAAATTTGTGTGCTGAATTCAGAAAAGAAAGAGCTTTCAAAAGATGTAACACTCGACCCATGTTCCCTATTTAAAATATAAGGGTTGTTATCACCACCCTTAAGGGGTTGATGTGACAAAGTTGAGTTTTATGTCAAAACATGTCCCCCTGAATATTAAAATTTGACGTATTTCAGCGTCTTAAAAAAAATTTCTCTGGACGCACATCGGTCTGTTTCGTTTTCAACGCGCCACTCTATATATATATATATATATATATATATATATATATATATATATATATATATGTACGTTGACAAATTTGAGTTACAATGCTCATTAAGGTGCTGTTTAGATTTTTAAATTTTGGTATAAATATGATGTGGTTAGAACAGACTTTTCGTTCGAAGAAAATGTCGGTATAGAATGTGGACAAGGGTTTAAACATCAGATGAGAGAAGAAGGGTCCGTCAAAAGTTTAAGTTAATAACCTTTGGAAAGCATCATATGTCAAACACATTTCGGCCAGGGCCATTCAAATTATGTCAAATAATATACGTACTCTATGTCCATATAAACAAGTCTCTGAAATATATATATATATATATATATATATATATATATATATATATATATATATATATATATATATATAGGGACATTCTGTTTTATTATATACCAATAAATAAATAAAATATACACTGTCTATTAATTCAAGAAAATTGAAAGTGACCATTATTAAGTAAAACTAAAAAAACAGGTCGATTTTTATTGTCAAAGACTAACTTTTTGATATAAAAATCTCATCCCTATCGTCATACCTCGTCAAAAGGTAGCTACCCATTCGAAATTTTAAAACTGCTTGGTGGGTAGTGTAATACATCTTTAAAAGCTAATGCAATTCTCTATTCATCAACACCATTTTTTTTTGTAGGAATAAAGTAAAATGAGCAATAAGATTTTTATTATCAGTAACACTTGACACAAGCAAAGCCTGTAAATTACATAGTCCAATCTTAATGATACTGATATGATATGATACTTCAATATTTCAAAGCCTGTAAACAATGTTCAAAATGTTGGGCTTCTTGTACTAAGAGAACTCTAGAGATTTTGTTGTATACTATGTCGTATCTGTAATGGTAACAATTATCTGCTGTGTGACATGTGTCATAAAAGCTAATCAAGCATAAGTTTATAAATTTTTTGCGATACAATCTCCAGATAAGAGTAGAAAATTTACGTTTTGGTTGTCGTGTAAAGTGGATACATATAATTTTCAACTTTTGCTTTTTCCAATTAATTATTAGATTATTAGTAAAAGGTGTTTATTAATAGCTTAGAGAATTGAAGTTCTAATCATGATTGGTTATGGTAACAGGATCCTAACTCAGGCAGAGGTATGTATTTTGCTTAATACTAAGTATCCCGATATGTCAAATATCAATCAATCAACAGGGACTCAAATAAATAAGGAATTTTGAGAAACGTCTAGCGTGGAATTGCCAAAAGCAGGTCGCCGGTTTATAAGTAAAAAAGTTACCCCTACTTTTACACTACATGAAGAAGTTAGCCGTCAAAACTGCAGATATTGGTCAAGGGAAAATCCAAGATGGATGCGACATAATCACACACAATATCCACAACAGGTAAATGTTTGGGGTGGAATTGTTAGGAGTATGACTATTGGTTCCTACTTTTTATGGGAATATAAATGGACCACGATATTTACAACTTTTACGGCATATCTCATTCCCACGTTATTGAACTTATTTCCTGATGAACACAATGCTGGTATGGTGAATCATACCTTGTCGTATCATCGAGATGGTGCCCCCGCGCATTATGACGGTAACGTTCGACAGTATCTGGTTCAACAATTTCCCAATAGATGGATTGGCAGGCGTGTTGCGATCGAGTGGCCAGCAAGATCATCTGACCTAAAACACTTTGATTTTTTCTGTGAGGTCTCAAAGAATGTGGTATTTAAAAGAAAGCCAGATACTATCGACGAATTAGAAGCAATAATTATAACTGAATATATCAAGCACCCCTACGTATCTTTATGGGCTTCACTTGTGTTAGGTGTTACTGATAATAAAAATGTTTTTACTCACTTTATTTTATTCCTGGAAAAAAAAATGTTTCTGAGGATTGCAATAGAGAATTGGATTAGCCTTAAAAGGTTGTATCACACCAGCTACCATCCAATTTCGAAAAGACATATTTTTATATCAAAAAGTTAGTTTTTGAAAATACATATCGACCTTTTTTGAATTATCAATGGTCACTTTTAATATTATTGCACTTATGCGTTATTTTATAGACACACTATATATATATATATATATATATATATATATATATATATATATATATATATATATATATATATATATATATATATATATATATATATGCTAGGAGTACTTTTTACTTTAGAAAAATATTGCAAATGTTACTACCTGCGGTAATATTACTGCGTGTGAAACAAGACAGGCTAATAATTTCTATGTTCCCCTTTACGAGATTGAACAGATTAATCGGGCGCCTCGCAAAACTGCAAACACTCGCTTGTATAACCATTTACCTGATAGCATTAATAACATCATCCTAAGATAATTTAAACTTGCTTTCAAATCGTTTTTTATGGATCTTTCTTTTTATTCTGTAGACGAGTATTTTCATTTTAAATTTCAACGATGATGAGCTGTTTTTTTCTGTTTTATAGACTTTTTATAGATTTTGAATGTTTCTTTCTGTGTTTTGTTTATTCTGGGAATTATGTGCAGCTAACGCCTGTAATTTTAGGATAGTGATTGTTGACTATTTCCTTTATCTTATAGAGAATCTATGGAACATGTTGATAAAATAAATAATTAAGCAATTAAAGCTGAACCTTTGTATCTAATCACATCACTCATTTGGACAATCATATATATATATATATATATATATATATATATATATATATATATATATATATATATATATATATATATATATATATATATATATATATATTTGTGTGTGTGGCTGTATAAATGTTTAAGTAATGGTTGCATGAAAAGAAGAGGCGTGTTATTGGACAACTACGATAACTTGCTCCCTCACCCTTGCTGTATCTCTCATACTCTATCTATCCTGCGGGTATTGGAAATTTCTCAGAAGCTGGCAAATAAATTAAATTCCATCGATACCTTCGCTAATTTAGTTTCAACTTTATTGCATCACACTCTCATCCCCTTATTTGCCAAAATACCCTTTTGTGAAAAGAAAGAGAAAATTACATTGGTAGCATTTAATCAAGCAGCGAATAGACGAATTTCATGGAGACAGTACTGCAGCAGTGAAACCTTTTTAGCATCTCGCATTTTCTGGTTTATAAAACAATTCAGTTTATTGCTTTTTACCCTAAACAGTTTAATTACTTATATAATTTAATGTAAGACTTAAAATTATACCAACCACTTAATTGTTTCCGTGACGACGATATAATAAGTGTTGTAAGGGGGAAGTTTTTCAGCAATGAAAATGCAATATTCTTTTACTGCTGGTAGAATATACTGACTGGTCCCAATGCTCATAGATTAGATATGCTGCATGGTAACTCTGAGGGGGCAGATACGCGAGAGGATGGTAATACGTCATGTGTATTCCAAATGCGGATAACACCTATAGTTTCATATTGTGTTTTGGTGTTTTAAATATCATCTATAGAAATTTGTTTATCTTTGCTCAAACATTTTCGGAGACGATCAGTTACGGATTTATTTTAATGTTTATTTGGTACGAAATAGCAGTTAAATCGAAACTATTGTCTTAAAGACAATATGTTATTTTTGAGGCGTTGTAAACATAACTGCACCGTGAATCAACGGTATTACGAATTGAATCTTATTTTATATTCAACCATTAAATCGGTGAATCCTCATATAAGGGTATATATACTTAAAACAACAACTCAATAAATAACTTAACTTAAATATCTGTTTATCAGCCTGGTGGAGTTGTTTGTAGTGTATTAATGTGCAAAAATAATTCTAAAAAGGCAATGAAAAGTGGAGATAAGCTTTCCTTCTTTGTTCTTCAAAAGGAGGTAGTTAAATAAATTTGCAGCAAAGCTTGCAGATGGTTTTTATTTTTAAAAAAATCAGAAATATGCTTAGAAGCGCCCTTGGATGCATAAATCACAAAAAAAATTATGCAAATAACCCCCAAGTACCAGTAGTAAATAAGGGTGCTTGGCGGGGATGAAGATAAAAAGGAAATATAAACGAGAAATGTGGAAAAAACGGCTTTTCCGTAGATGCTTTTATCGAATTTTGCAGATACACCTCTCGCTTGCGGGTGGTTGTAGGCATCCAGAAAGGGAGGAACCTCCCTCCGTGTTCGGTGAAGAGCTCGGCCAGCTAGGGACGCGGGTGGGGGTGGGTGCTTCGTCCTGTGGGAATAAGATAGTTACTGAACCTGAGGCGAGTAGGGGCTCTGTACTGGGTAAACATGATTTTAAGGACGTGTAGTTGCAAAATGGAATAAAGGCATCTTATATAGATCCGCCTTTCGCATTTTCCGTTTCTTCTTCCCCGCCCATAACCCATATTCACTCCTGGTCCTGTTTTTTTTTGGGGTTGTTTGCAAGATATTTTTCTTGTTGTTTATGCATCCAAGGTGGGTTCTAAGCACGATTCTAAAAAAATCTAAAAGCCCTCCGGGAGGTTATCTGAACATTGCCAAATATTATTATATATTATTAATTTACTTATTGGGCTAGCATAATTTACTATTACTTTAAAATTAAATATAAGATATTTGAGTTTTTTGCTTAGAAATTGATTGTAAAAATTATAAACCTACAATTTTGTATGTGTATAAATACATACCTACCTGAATATTATAAACTTAAATAATTTACTTATTGTGCATTACATCTGATTACTTTAACTTCGGCCTATTTCCGGGACTATTGCCAGTCACCGACGCCAGGGAGCAGTTTTACCTCACTATACTGGAAATTTTGCCGAACCCTGCCTTTCTCTAAGGAGGGCAGGGATCCTTAACGTGCCCAACATCCCCTGGACACGGGACAGACAGCTTTATGTCCCCTCCGAAGGGCGAAACGTGCAGACATTCAACCTGCTCAAATATAGTGCCAGAACTTCGGTTGATGTTAATTTATTACAGTTTGTACTGAAAAGGTTAAAGGGAAACCCTAACCCTGGGAATCGAACCCAGTACCCTTCGGTTCAGAGGCACACGTTCTTATCCCTTGACCACCGAGGCTCCACATACTTATTGTGATTAGTTGTTTAGTTAGATGTTAATAAATGAGTAATATTCAGTAAAATAAGAAAACTATGAAAAAAGCTGAAAACCTAGGTTGTGGTGTAGAAGAAAAACATTCTGTTCAATTTGAGGCATTATTAATTTATAATTTCATTAAAAGCATTAATTTTTTAAATTCTTTTCAAGGTAAAACAATCACTTGAATCTATTAATCTGAAATCAATTAATATCCTAAAACTTCAATATTTTTTGTTACCATGTAAAAAAAAATCTTAATTTCAACTTATTATTAAATAGTTAATCTTGTTATAAGTTCAAAAAGAACATAACTTTAAAAAGACGAAGATGACTGATTTCAATATTCGATGCACTATTATTCCACTGGATTTAAATTGGGAATATATCAGAGGTATTCCCGCTTCACTCTCTGATTGGTCGAGAGTTATCAGACAACCTATCTAATCTATAAACCTTGGACTGATTCAAACGCTAATAATACAAGAGAGACAGGGTGTTGGCGTGAGAAATTGAAATTCTATTAGTAAATTTAAAATAAGAAAAGTCACTACAGTTCATTAGGATATTTGTCACATGGCTTTCTTTATTGCTCAGAAAAAACTGTTATGCTCTTAAACTTAATAAAACAGCCCATATTTCTGTATCTCACCAGTTATCTTACTTACCTGTACTATATAATACTGTTTCCCTGCCAAACACTCGGTATATTAAATATCAGGTGTAAATCACCCTCCAAAAATTTTATTTGTGTTACTATTTTGTTTTAAATATGACACCGTTTCAAGAATATCATTTATATCCAATATTTTTAGGTAGCTTGAATTGTGACTCTTTTAAATGGTCAAAATGTGAAATTGAACAAATATATCGGCAGATAATTTTAATTTTTTATGAAGAAATTTGCAATAATTCATACATAAAACTACAAAATAACTCTTGTTTTATAAATAAAATAAGTATTAGTTCTATAAATAAGAAAACGAATAATAATACGTATAGGCAATACATATGTATATAGTTAATAAACATGGGAACCATCAAGTATCAATGTAAAAATCTATTCATTTATCTTCCTTCGGTGTGTTCTGGCTGTATAGTATATATAGCATCTGTGAAAACACGCTTTATTTTTTCCTAATTTGGCTATACAAATACATTATTTCTCGTTTTCGCAAAAACTTAATTACCAGCTTATCCTCTTCTGCAGAAACCTTCGTTATAAGTTTAACATACCTTTTCGTAATTTTATTGTTTGTTTTATAATCAACTAGGACCAAGCTATCTTCGTTGACGTCTCTAGTGATATCCAGTTCCTATATTCATAATTTAACTGCTCTTCGTTTTCTACTAATTCTTTGAGGGTTAGAATTTCCCCGCTGTCGCTCCTGTTCAATAATTCGTTCCCAATTTCTTCAAAATCACTTTCTCTTTCGCTCTCTGATTCTTGTTCAACGATTTTCTTTTTTGAGACCGTTTTTTTTTCAGTGCTCTGTTTATGTTTTTTCAACTGCAATAAATAACCTTTTCTAGTGGGTACCCCGCCTAAATTGTTACCAATTCTTTTGAGTTTCATTATGCCTAGATTTTGCCTTCCAATCTTTTCTGTTAAAAAATTCAAAAGAGGTGATTTCTTGCAAAGGTAGTGTAAGTTTCTTTGAGTGCCAGGGTAACTCACTGAAGAAAGTTTTCTACTATATCTATTTATTAACAAGATCCCAAAAAGATAAAAGTATTTACCGTCCGTTGGTCCGTTCTTTTTACTGATGAACGAAACCCTGGGATACTTCTTCCGGACAGGACTCATTTTCAGAATTCTCAGGTTACAGCCTAGCCAGCCGGCGGTGAGATTTAGGTTGCCTTTTTGTGGGGTGGGAGGCGAAGTGAATCTTGTGGAATGAGCTTTACCTTGTTTAGCACGCAGGACTCACCATCTGGTACTAAACAACTTTGTGTTTTTGGCCAGACCAGAGGGCTACGGTCGGGAATCAGTGCCGCTCATAGTCACCCTGGTGCGCCGATACGCGGGGGGAAGGACGTTGTGTGGAATAAGATTCCTTTGTTTAGCATGCAGAATTCAGCATATGGTACTAAACAACATTGGCTTGTTGGCCAGACCAGCGGGTTACGATCGGGAACCAGCGTCGCTCATAAACACCCTGATCGGTCAATACAAGGAGGGAAAACGGGCGGTTGTGTGGTTTAATATGCGACGCTTACTCCCAGGAATCAACAGCTGGGGCAGGCGCTTTAGACTAGCTAGATCTTAGCGTGTTATTACATCCAGGCGCCAACATATGCTGTAATAGTTAGCAAATATTTTAACACGCTGCGATTTCATAGTAGGGCAAACTCACCTTGACGCTCGGCTGGCACGTGGACTGGTCGGACTGCTGCCTGTACTGGCTACTGTCAGGATACTGGATGAATCCTCGAAGAGAACTGATTTTCACTGAGATCTCGGCCTCTTTTTATATGCAACCGTCAGTGATAAAATTTAGATAGCCTATGTTAAGATATTATCACCAGATTAATACGTATCTCTATTTATCTGGAACTACTTTCTCTCGGTATCTGGTTATTGTTATTTAAATTAAATTTTATGAAATAAATTACTGTTTCTGAATTTACTCTCTGCATATATGGTTAATTAAATTGTATCGAGGTGTATTTATTAACCTCGTTACAGTATTTATAGAGGTGCGACTTTACCACTAGAAGAAACTGACTTCATTCCTTTTTCGGTGTCTATTTTTCCTAACTAATTTTCTTCTTCCTTCAACATTAATGTCACTTTTACAATCTGCCAAATGTTCCTTTTGAGCATTGTTTGTCATTTGTTTTCTATAATATTCTTGAAGATTATTTGGTCTGACGATTGATTCTTTAGCAACAGTTCTATCTGTAGGATTATCTAGTTTGTTATTTTATATAAGCCGGTCAACTGAAACGATATGTTTAACAATTTATTTATATTATTTCCAAACTGTTTCCACTCAAATAGGGAAGTCTGCTTTAGTTAGAGAATATTCGTCGAATTGTCGCTACAATATAGTTAACTCTCCATCCCATGATTTCTTTTAAACACCAAATGCAACATATTCTAATGGCTGCAGAATATTCGTCGTATTTGGAGGTAATTTGAGACGCAAACGTTTTTCCTAATAGCTATTTCTATCAGCCCCAAAGACGAGTGCTATGAACGCGCACCGAAAACAACAAGAAGTGGCCGTCCAACAAAATGGTTTTTCAACCGCAGTTGAAAAATTCTTGTTTCCGTCACACACCCGTGTGGAGTATCTGCGCATCCAGTGTTGGGATGAGCTCCTTAAGGCATCCAAATGTCAGACAGGTGCTTCGCTTGTTACAAGACAAATGGAGGCATTTTGTCACCATGTGCCGAAATTGTTAGTAATATTGAAATGTTAGTCCTCCCAGTACCAACAGTTTGACGAAACACAGCTTGATTTCTTTCTGATACAACCTTGGTATTTGATGGCTTAGAGCATAATGATGTGTTATCGTGGTTAAAAACTTGGATTGCGTTATCAAGTAATCCTAGTTCTTTCAACGAAAACTCGTACAAATTGTAAATACCATAGATTATTTCCGAAATCGTCTGTTCTGTTCTAATAACTGTTTTTTACAAGCATTTTACGAGAAAGGCCATCTCACTTGCTGTATCCTAAAAACCAGTTCTTGCATTTTTAAAACGAGTTTTTGGATAATTATCTTGCACATATTTGTCAACAAGTACTAGTATCTCCTTCCGGGAAAGATCGAAAGCCCATTTATTTGGTGCCTAAGTACAGTGCCAACTTTTCTTTTACTTATGTAGGCAAGTCTACAAAACGACCAAGCTTTTCTCTTGCTTGTGGTTTCTGTTTTTCCAATCTTTGGTACGATGTGCGGAAATTAGTGTAGTTCAAGCAGCGTGAAACACATTCACAGCCTTTTTAACAGAATACATATTTTCTTAAATACTTTGTATTGCTTTCGCTATATCTTTTGGTGTGTGCGATTTCGCCCTTTTTTCTGTATCTTTTGGAATTTTGACTGCGATGTATAAACAATTGGTATTGCTTCGCGTATTATTCGTGACCTGTTTTTTGTAATTGTTTCATTAAAGGAGGAAATGCGTATTTTGAGGGAAAGTAATATTGATTTAGTTAGGCTTTTGAGAAGCAAGCCGAATTTTCAAGTCAACACTGTGAAGTCTTCTTCATCCAGAATAATAAATAATAAAATCAATGCGGTTGTTGATGAAGATATTCTTAGTAAATTGAATGACACCATCTTATCAGATGAAAGGGTTATTCAGGTAAAAATCGGTGATAACAATAATGTTGATATGTATAAATCGAAATCACGAAAGAATTTCAACAACACGCGTGATTCCAGTGGAGTAGATATGAAACTTTATTTTGAACCTAATAACCAATATAAGATTCAAAATAGAAGAAGGAAAGGAGATGACACATTTATAAGGGGTGAAGCTGATCAAGTTTCTGACTTCTGTGCGGGTGAACCTAAGTTATGGCTGTGTGTTGGAAGATGTCACCCTGATACAAATGCTGACAGTGTCAATAGGTACATTGGGGGCAAAATTTCCCAGCATTAAGTTGATGTGGAGAGGCTGCAAACAAGGAGACATAGAAACTCATTTAGGGTAAGTGCACAGCATTCAGTTAAGGAAACCTTATATCTTCCCAGTTTCTGGTCCAAGGGTGTATTGGTCAAGAGATATTTTTTTCGAAGAGACAGTAATTCGGGAAATATCCGTGCAGCCGCAGCCGTGTTCTAACGGCGTCACTTATAATAAATCAAAAATCAATTTAAGTTTTTTAAATGTGCAGTGTTTGACAAATAAACTAAATGTTATTAAACTTTTTCTCCAGAATAATTCGATTGATATTCTATGCGCTGCTGAGCACTGGTGTAGTGGTGATATACTAAGTACTATTATTATTCCTGGTTTTGAGATTGCAGGTTATTTTTGTAGTTCACAGCAACAACATGGTTGTGTTTTAATATATGTTCGAGAAGGTATGTCTTTCAGAGAAGTTAATTTCGTGACTGGAACTTTAACTAAAGGCGACTGTGAGGCGTGTGGTGTTTTGTTGACTGTACAATCAAAAACTTACTGCATTATTTGTGTCTATCGGTCTGGTTTGGGTAATTTTGATATGTTTCTGGAGCATATGTCATTTATATTGAACAAGTGTCACCGATAATGGTGGATGGTATTCTTTGGTGCGGTGATCTGAATGTGAATTATTTTTGGGACAGCAAGCAAAAAATGATTTGATGGATAGTTATAATATGTTGTGTATATATTTGGGTCTCCCGACGAGACATTTCACAAATATTCGTGGTCAAACATCGACACAAACTTATCGGTGGATACATGTGCGTCTTTTGTGCGAAATGAACATATAAGTGATCACTATGCATTGTTTCTCAGTATTAATAGTGAGTCTGTAAAATGCTTACCACCCGCCGCTGGGCGGATGTTTTCGGAAAAGACGAGGTTTTCTCAGAAAAAACTGCGGCCACTCTATAATTTCTGATAACAATAATTAGTTTTAGCACTGTGTATGTAAACGATAGCAATGGTAATGATAGTTTTAAAGAATTTTTTAGCACACTTTTGCATGCATTTGGCACGATATTTTTAAAATATGAGCCAGATAATGGATCTAGGTTTAGCAATCAAAGATGTAACGCTTGGATGAATGAAAGTGTTTTATGTAAGGGTAGGGAAATAAAAAACTTATTCTGGTTGTTACAACAAACGAAAAACTGTAAACTCTGAGTCTACACTAATAAAAAAAAACTCTGGACGCAGCAAGTGCGTTATGGTAGTGAATTTTCATAAAAATGTTTTTATTGCAAATATGTGTGTTTTCTTTTTAAGAAAGCAGGCATCAATTTTGGTTACCAGTATAACCTATATAGTATAAACAATGTGCCATGTTTCATAAAAATAACTTTATTGTGTGAAAATGTACAACAATTTCCAAAAGTAAACTTAAAGTGTTCCCGAAAAAACTCGTTTCTTGGTCAACCTTATGGGTTAATAGCAAATTGGGCTATTCAAATATGAAGCATTTGATCAGAATTCGCTACCATAACGCACTTGCTGCATCCAGAATTTCTTTTCTTACACACATGCATTATATTTCGATGCAAAATGCAAAAATGCAATAACATAAGGCGTGTTTGATTAAAAAAAAATGTATCACCAACGACTTATGGGCCACCCTGTGATTGTCGAAATATTTTTTACGATGTAGCTCAAGACACCCTATAATTAATATATACACATTTTTTTCATATCTTGTATAATACCGGATATATTGAGTTTTATTGATTTTTTACGAAAATTCAACAAAAATTATATACCATTAAACGATAAACCTATATCTAAGGCTACTGCCAAGCATCAGAGAAAGGGTCTATTTGAAATGAATTTTCTGGAAACATTTTAATAAAATGAATAACAATGACGGTTGAAACTAAGACTTCAGGGTTTGTAAAACATCCTTCTTGAGACATTTGATTTCCATAGCCCGTATTAGATTCAAGTTATTTGCCTAAATGTTGCCGATTTTGACACTTTAAATCGCAACTTTGACGTTTTGTGGAAAGCCCCTTTTTTTAAATGTCCATAACTTTTTTGTGTTTTAACCTACAGAGCTGAAATTTGGTAGGTAACTTACGTATAAGGATGTAAACCCGTACCAAATTTGGTTGCCCTTACGTTGTTAATTCCGGAGATATAATTTTTTTCCAAAGAAAACACAAAATTTTCCTGGAAAACCTGTGCAGATTTTCCTGGCTAACTAACTTATCCAAGCCATTTGCAAAAGGAATTTATTCATCAAATTTAATTAAAATCGGCCCATTATTTTTTGAGTTATCGGTGTGATACATATATATATATATATATATATATATATATATATATATATATATATATATATATATATATATATATATATATATATATATATATATATATATATATATATATATTTGTGTCTATGCGGAAGTAGCTGGACCTTTCTCTCTTGGGATTTATATATGTTTATAAGGAAGTAGCTGGACATTTCAGCCATAAAAATTGATATGTCCAAAAGGAAGTAGCTGGACCTAACCTCACAGTGTTGCCGCACTTTTTAGTAGGATATATAAAAGTTTTCTGGTTAGTTTTATGTTGTACGCTTAAACAGGTAGCATTACGGTTTTAAGGTCTGCGTGCTAGTATACAAAGATGATATGTTTTAATTAATACATTATTTATTCTCTTTACCTTGACAGTTTTACAGTGAAACATAATATTAAAATTATAAAAAGTGACTACAAATTATTTTTAAATGATTTGCCTACATAAATTATCACACCGCTGTGGTAAAGCAGAAAAATGATAAAAGACAAATTTTGTGTTGTAATTTTTTACCAGTTATTTTAAATTAAATAAATTGTGTATAAAAATGTATTTATGACAGTCTTGTCTAAAAACACACGTGTTTTATCTCAAAATGTAATACATTGAATTCCTAGAAAACAAAATTATTGTAATTAGTTATCTGGATCTAAAAATATTGCATGTGATCTGTTTTCATAATGAAAGTAACATAATTCAAACTCTTAACAAAACTATGATGACCAAAGCTTTTGCATATATTACATATGAAACACAATTCTTGGTTTGAATTGAACGTGAGAAATCAGTGAAAATAGTTGTCGTAAATAAATAGAAAATGCAGAAAAAGTGGAGAACTCAGGAATTTAGTAGAAGAAAATTTGTACAAAGTAGGCAAATTTGTAAAATTTAATATAAATAGTCATTGATGTATTTTTATGTTATTTTATTTTAATATAGCTAAAAAGAAATATTTATCAGATTGTCTGTCTTTTTTCGTGCTACTAGACTACTAGCCTTTGGGTGATGGTAGTGTCACCGATGAGACGTATAGCTCTCTTCTGAATGAAGTCCAGAATAGCGAGTGTAAAAGCGGCAGCGCCACCCCAGATGTGGGAGCAGTATTCGAGGTTTGGTGTTATTTGTAAAGTATATAAGGTATAGAGATTATCTGGTGAAAAGTATTTGCGAGCCCAGACGAGGAAACCTAATTTTTCAGCAGCCACTTCTCCAATTGATGTGACATGTTGGTGCCAATTGAGATTTCGATCCACAGATCTGCCAACAGGTGTAAAGGTCTCATTACTTTGAATAACTTGGTTGTTCATTGTGATGGGTCTAGTGCTGGTGCATCTCTTATGAGATAGAAAGCAAGACTGAGATTTGGTGGAGTTGAATTGTACAAGATTTCTACTTCCCCAGTATAATATTTTTTGAAGATCCACAGAGGCAGAACCCTCCATGAATCTGCGTTCCTCATCTAATTGACCTAAAGAGACAGGCTTAGAATATTGTATATTTGAGAGGAGGGTGCTGTCGTCCGCGTAACTGTGAACTGGGTTAGATGTGCTAGAGAGGAGGTCATTGATGTGGAGAAGAATCAAAGTAGGGGCTAAAGCTGAACCTTGAGGGATTTCTGCATTAATTGGATACAGTTTAGAGGAATGGCCATCCACAACAACAGAAATCCTCCGGTTGAAGAGGAAATTTGCTGTCCAGGTACAGAGTTTTGGTGGTAGGCCATAGACCGGAGGTTTATTAAGCAGCGCTGCGTGCCAAACCTGGTCGAATGCTTTGGATATGTCTAGAGCGACAATCTGGCATTCACCGTGTAGTTTCATAGACTTGCTCCAAGAATGGGTGACAAAGGAAAGGAGGTCGGCAGTTGATCTGCGCTGACGGAATCCATACTGCCTGTCGTGGATTAGACTGTGTTTTTCAAGAAATTTTAGTCATTCGGTGTTTATATACTTTTCCATCACTTTAGAGACGACAGAAAGGAGAGAAATAGGCCTGTAGTTGCTAGGAAGCGCTTTGGATCCTTTCTTGGGGACGGGTTGTACTCGAGCAGTTTTCCAGTGACTAGGGAATATGCCTCTATTGTAAGATGTCTAAAACAGACAGGTCAGGACAGGAGCAAGTTCTGGTGCGCATCTTTTGAGAACAATTGCTGGGATCTCGTCAAGGCCAGAGGCTTTCCTGGTATTTTGTTTTGTAATATAGTATTTTGAATTAAAATTAATCCAACTCCTGCTTTTTTTAGAAGATAACACAAAAACTTAATTCGAAAATAGGACAAGGTGTATAATGACTGTTGTTCTATGAACTTACGAGATCTAGTTTTAGTGTTATAGAGTTATATATTTTAGATTATTGTATCCAATTGTTGCAAAAGATATTTTACAATTATTATCAAAAAGCCTGAGTGATCCAGTGGTAGGAAAGTATGCCGCTGGATCCAAGGGTACTGGGTTCGATTTCCAGGGTTCCCCATTCAATTTTTCAGTCCCTACTGTAAAATTATCATTTAGTTGGAGCAGGTTGAATTTCTGCAGGTTCCGATTCACTGAGGAGTCGTGAAGTCGTTACTCCCGTGTACCGTGCGAGGTTGGGCACGCTGAATATCACTACCCTCCTTATAGAAGAAACGGGGTTCGGCCAAATTTAAAGGAAAGTGAGTTGAAAGTGCTCCCTGTCGTCGGTGATTGGCCATAGTCGCAGAAATACGTCGCCGTTTATTATTTTATTAATTATCAGCATTATTACTGCCATATTACACAATGCATGTTGGTAACTTAGAATACATTTAGTTAATCAAATACACCTTTTTTAAATGCGCGAACACGTCAATTAGTATTTTTTTAAGCTGTGATCTTTCTTTAATAATATGAAGTTGTCCCAAATTTGAAATATGACGTCGATAGTTTGTTTAACCGACAATCCTACTGTTTTGTTGGCTATTTCTAAAGTACATGTCAAGTGCTAAACCACCAAGTTTATATTCCTTCCCACAAAAATATACATTATATTATTTTAAAAACAGAAATAAAAAATAGATAATCTAAATCAATTTTCTTTAATAAATTCTTAGGTTGTTGTCGATTGACTATTTGTTAGTAGTATAAACGAAATTGAAATTCGTTTTACACATTTCTGGTTATCTTGGGAAAATAAGTCAACATTCATTTGTTATTCGTGCTACTAACTCCTTTAGATTTATAATAATAAATAAATAAAAATTTAGAATCTGCTGTTTTTTTCAAATTAATGTGTAGGTTAAACCTATTTAACAAAAACAAACTAGGGTAGGATTTGAAAAAAATATCGATGAGGTCGTACCTTAAATTTGGCACACACTGTATGTTATTTATTTTATTTTTGGAAAAGACCGCAACATAAAATGTCTATCGACATGTCTGCGAATTATTGGAAAAAGATAGCTGTATCTGATTAACTGAATTTATTCCATGTTTTAAACTCGCGCTATATGTATATAGCTATCCAAAAATTATACTGGCAGGTTTAGGCAAACAATGTACATATTTTTTATTATAAATAAAAAGTCGTAGGGGTAGAAATAGTAGCATTGGTAAGTAAATAACTTAAAAGCTTTATTTTCTGGAAAGCCGCTGCATTTTAAGATTCACATCATTTGCATCATGTTCGATGCAGCAGAGATAAGACATGTTTGCTGAATATAACTGGGATAAAGTTTGCGTGAAGTTATCCATAAATTCCCAGCCATAGATTTACACGTAGGGTCAGCAGAAAGCGGGATGGATCGTCGCGATCACAATATCAGTGAAGCGGATTCAATAAATTTATGGCTAGCCATAGATGCCAGCCATATATTGCTATATGCTACTACACCTTACCGAAGAAAAAAGAATTTGTCTTAAGTGTTTTGCAATAACTTAATAACACTAACCCAATCGTTTATTATTAACATAGTCATAGAGGAAAACTAAATTTTAGTATGTATTATTTGTTATTTTGGTTACATGTACCCAAATGACAAATATTGGACAATAAAGCCAAGGCCCCAATATAAAAATAGACACAAAAACAAGTTACGAAGGACCTAGTATATAGCAACCTAAGCAAATTATTTTTTGTCACACTCTGGAAAATAAAAAAAAATCATTTGAACATCGAGATACTTATTACTAAGTTTTTTCAAATATGACTTATTTTTTGATATTTACAGTTAATGTGCAAAATCATAAAACCGCAAAACTATTACCAAGGCCCTAATGTATAATAACTCATGCAAATTATTTTTTGTCACTTTTGCAAAAGTGAAAAAAATACATATGAAGAACGAAATAGCTATTACCACGTTTATATTTTCGCATTTGCAGTATATGTGCCAAAATCACAAAAACGAAGATCGGGATAGCAATTAAGACGTTTCCGAAATATGAATTAATTTTTGATATTTGCAGTAGATGTGCCAAAATCATATAAACACAAAATGACTACCAAGGCCCTAGTGTATAATAAGATTGCAAATTATATTTTGTCACCCTTTGCAAAAGTGAGAAAAATGCATATGAACATCGGGATAACTATTAAGAAGTTTCGGTAATATGAATTATTTTTTGATATTTGCAGTAGATGAGCCAAAATCATAAAAACCAAAAATGATTACCAAGGCCCTAGTGTATAATAGGATATGCAAATTGTTTTTTGTCACCTTTTGAAAAAGTGAAAAAAATGCATATAGAGATCGGGATAGCAATTAACACGTTTCCGAAATATGAATTATTTTTTAATAATTGCAGTAGATGTGCCAAAATCATAAAAACAAAAAATGATTACCAAGGCCCTAGTGTATAATGAGATATGCAAATTATTTTTGTCACCCTTTGCAAAAGTGATAAAAATGCGTATGAAAATCGGGATAGCAATTAAGACGTTTTCCAAATATGTATTATTATTTCACATTGGCAGTTAATGTGCCAAAAACAAAAAATCATTACTAAGGCCCTTATGTATGAAAAACCATGCAAATTATTTTTTGTCACCTTTTGCAAAAGTGAAAAAAACGCATAAGAAATTCGGGATAGGAATTAAAACGTTTCCGAAATATGTCATACTTTTTGATATTTGCAGTAAATGTGCCAAAGTCATAAAAACACAAAATGATGACCAAGGCGCTAGTGTATAATAAGAGATGCAAACTATTTTTTGTCACCTTTTGCAAAAATGAGAAAAATGCATATGAAAATCGGGATAGTAATTAAGACGTTTCCGAAATATGAATTATTTTTTGATATTTGCAGTAGATGTGCCAAAATTATAAAAACAAAAAATGATTACCATGGCCCTAGTGTATAATAAGATATGCAAATTATTCTTTGTCGCCCTTTGCAAAAGTGAGAAAAATGCATATGAGAATCGGGATAGCAATTACGACGTTTTCCAAATATGTATTATTTTTTCGCATTTGCAGTTAATGTGCCAAATTCATAGAAACAAAAAACATCGCTAAGGGCCTGACGCATAAAACCTCATGCAAATAATTTTCTGTCACCCTTTGGAAATATAAAAAAAATGCATTTGAACACCGGGATAGTTACTACCACGTTTTTCATTTCAACATTAATGATTCTGTGATACTTACTGCTAATGTGGTAAAATCACAAAACTAAAAATCATTACCAAGGCCCTATTATGTAATACTACACCAAATTTGTTTTTTGTCACCCTTTGCAAATGTAAGAAAAAAAAAGAATTTAAACATCGGGATAGCAGTTAAGAGGTTTTCCAAGAATGTATTTTTTTTAAGTCAATGTGCCACATGAAAGGCAACGGGAAACCACCTTATTTTAACCTATCGTTGCGAATACTAAGCGACTTTGCCTTCAGTCAGTGAGTGAGTGATACAGATTATTTTAATTATGTTTTGGAAAAATGATGAATTTAAATAAATTTTATAAATATGTTGTGTATACAAAGAAACTACCCCAATCTCGTTATAAGAATATGTTTATTATAAAAATTTGCTATAAATTAGGTTTAAAGTGCAACTTATTTTTAGTGGCATAAATCTTGGTTACATAGCATAAGAAGACTGTTTCTTATGCTGTACTGCAATACTTGAACAATGCAACATAAAAATTATGAGAATCTAATTAATGTTATTCACTCTAGTATAGCAGTTAGCGGCTGGTCATATTCAAATATTAAACCTAGCATTTTTTCTCAAATATTATGTATTTGTATATAAAAGCGTCGCATAGATAAAGAACGTTTGGGCTTTGATATACCGCTTTTACGACGTTGATCCCAGAAAGTTTTACAGCTCTGTTTCTGTACCCTCCTTTTGTAAATTTCAAAGCTTTTACCTGACCTGTCAAACATATGTTTAGAAAAAATTGAAAAGTAAATGTAGCACAGCATAATCAATCAATTATTATGCTGTGACTGTATATTAGGTTTTAGCGCGTTAAAAAATCTGCAACTTGAAAAATAGGAATAGAATCATATTCAATTCATTCTAAAACTGTCCGAGTTGAGAGTTGTGTATGCTGTAGTATCATACACTAGGGCTTTGGTAATAGTTTTGTGATTTTATGATTTTAAATGTAAATATAAAAAAAAAGATTCCTGTTAAAAAATTGCAAATGTCAAAAAATAATGCATATTGCGGAAACGTCTCAATTGCTATCCGTATCTGTTTATGCATTTTTTTTACTTTTGCAAAGGGTGACAAAAAATCATTTGCATATCTTATTATACACTAGAGCCTTGGAAGTTATTTTTGGTGTTTATAATTTTGACACATGCGAAAAAAGAATACATATTTGGAAAACGTTTTAATTGCTATCCCGATTTTCATATGAATTTTTTTCACTTTTTCAAAAGGTGACAAAAAATAATTTGAATATCTTATTATACACTAAGACCTTGGCAATCATTTTTTGTTTTTATGATTTTGGCACATCTACTGCAAATGTCAAAAAATAATTCATATTTCGGAAACGTCTTAATTGCTATCCCGATCTTCATATGCATTTTTTTCGCTATTGAAAAAGGTGACCAAAAATAATTTGCATGGTTTTTCATACATAAGGGCTTAAGTAATAATTTTTTGTTTTTATGATTTTAGCACATTAACTGCAAATGCGATAAAATAATAAATATTTGGAAAACGTCTTAATTGCTATCCCGATCTTCATATGCATTTTCTCACTTTTGTAAAGGGTGACAAAAAATTATTTGCGTATCTTATTATACATTAGGGCCATGGTAATCATTCTGTGTTTTTATGATTTTGGCACATCTACTGCAAATATCAAAAAATAATTCATATTTTGTCTCTTCCAAAACGTTATTTTTACAAACCACCTGTAGATTTTTTGCTATATTACATGAATAGTAACTTATGCAATAATCATTTTTAATCCAGAAATTCGTAAGAAATATCCTGACGATATTATTATTAAATAAAGTCTTAAGTAACCTCATGCTTTTTGCGGTCCTAGTGTACATAAAATTTACTAAAACATGTAAATATTTAGATAGAATTAATATTTTGAGCACTTGGCAACACCGCACAGGCGCATTAATTTTTACTTTTAATGTTCTCATGAAATAGGTCCAGCCAATAACGCATGTACATATTAATACCAGCATGTTAATAGCTGGACGTCCAGCTATTGCACGGTTGGTCCAGCTATTATACACTTGGTATACGAAATGGTCCAGCTACTTCCGCATGGGCATAAGTATATATATATATTTATGTCAACAACACACCACGAGGGCTTACAGCCTAAATACTATCGTACCGTGGGTGTTGACAAGGAGGAAAGAGGCAACTTGTTAATTCTGGACTTGAAGGTTTGGAGGTTCGGAGGAGAAGGAAAAACATGTGCCGGCAAGGAATTCCACAACTTGGAAGTCCTCGGGACAAAAGAGCGGGCATAACAAGATGTTCTATGTCTGGTGACCTGGACAGTAAAAGGGTGCATTCGCTCTGTTCCCCTGGTAGATCTGCTGGGGGCAGCAGGTGGGGGAATTATGGAGGAAAGCTCCTCTGAGCAGTGCCCGTGCAGATATCTATAAAAGAGAGAGAGGTCACCAACGGCACGTCGGTGGGCAAGGGATGGAAGCCTTTGGGTGAGGGTAGGGTCACCGATGAGACGTATAGCTCTCTTTTGAATGGAGTCCAGGATAGCGAGTGTAGAAGCGGCTGCTGCACCCCAGATGTGGGAGCAGTATTCGAGGTTTGGCCTTATTTGTGAAGTGTATAAGGTATAGAGATTAGTTGGTGAAAAGTATTTGCGAGCCCGGAAGAGGAAACCCAATTTCTTAGCAGCCGCTTCTGCAATTGATGTAACATGTTGGTGCCAATTAAGATTTCGATCCACAGAAATGCCAACAAGAGAAAAGGACTCATTACTTTGAATAACTTGGTTGTTCATTGTGATGGGTCTAGGGCTGCTGTATCTCTTGTGAGAAAGAAAGCAAGACTTAGTTTTGGTGGGGTTGAATTGTACAAGATTTCTACTTCCCCAGTCTAATATTTTTTGGAGGTCTACGGAGACAGAACCCTCCATGAGTCTGCGATCCTCATCTAATTGGGCTAAAGAGACAGGCTTAGAATCTTGTATGTTTGAGTGGAGGGTGCTGTCGTCCGCGTAACTGTGAACTGGGTTGGATGTGCTAGAGAGGAGGTCATTGATGTGGAGAAGAAACAAAGTAGGGGCTAAAGCTGAACCTTGAGGAACTCCTGCATTAATTGGATACAGTTTAGAGGAATGGCCATCCACAACAACAGATATGCTCCTGTTGGAGAGGAAATTTGCTGTCCAGGTACAAAGTTTTGGTGGTAGGCCATAGGCCGGAAGTTTATTAAGCAGCGCTGCGTGCCAGACCTGGTCGAATGCTTTGGATATGTCTAGAGCAACAATCTGGGATTCACCGTGTTGTTCCATAGACTTGTTCCAAGAATGGGTGACAAAGGAAAGGAGGTCGGCAGTCGATCTGCGCTGACGGAATCCATACTGCCTGTCGTGGATTAGACTGTGCTTTTCAAGGAATTTTAGTAGTTCGGTGTTTATATACTTTTCCATCACTTTAGAGATAACTGAAAGGAGAGAAATAGGCCTGTAGTTGCTAGGAAGCACTTTGGATCCTTTCTTGGGGATGGGTTGTACTCGAGCAGTTTTCCAGTTACTAGGGAATATGCCTTTATTGTAAGATATCTGAAACAGACGAGTCAGGACAGGAGCAAGTTCTGGTGCGCATTTTTTGAGAACAATTGCTGGGATCTCGTCAAGGCCAGAGGCTTTCCTGGTATTAAGAGAAGAGAGCATCTTTCGTACCTTTTTAGTTTTGAAAATGATACCAGTCATTTTATGCGCGACGTTGGGGACTGTTGGTGGTTGAACATTTGGAGGTGGGTTGAGAGTAGAATTTCCGGCGAACAACAAAGCAAAAAGTTCAGCCTTGCCCAGGGCGGTAGAAACAATTTCATCACCTGAGACGAGAGGTGGGAACGTGCTCTTGCAGAAATTATTCCCAATAGACTTAGCAAGAGTCCAGAAGGGTTTGCCGCCGTTGGAGCTTGAGAGGACTTTGTTTTTGATGTGGTTATTAAACGAGTTTTTTGCCTCAGAAAGAATGCGGACATAGCGGTTTCTTGCGTCGTTGAATGCTTGACGATTTTTTTGACTGGGATTGTGTAGAAGCGTTTTGTGAGCTTTGACCTTTTCAAGTCTGGCCTTGTCACAGGATTTAGAGAACCAGGGCTTTTGAGTGGCTGAAGAGGTTTTCTGTGTACGTGGAATAAATAATTCCATGCCAGCTTGGATAATTTCGGTGACGTTTTCTGAGATATCAGAGGGGTCAGGATGAGAGAAGCAGACAGACGCCCATGGAAATGAGGAAAAGTAATCCCGCATTTCGTCCCAGTTTGCGGAGTTGTAGTGCCAAACGATACGTGGGTGTGATGACTGTGTGACCTCGGGTTGCATTGCACAGGAAGCAGTGACCATGCCGTGGTCTGAGCGACCAAGGGGGGCGGTGACTGATATCTTATAGCATTCAGGATTTGTAGTAAGAAGGAGATCCAAGGGATTTGAGCTGTGTGTTGGGATACGAGGAAAGTAAGTAGGTTGCTGAACCATATTGGCCAAAGAATTGCTGACTGCAAAGGCCTCCGCTGCTCTCCCTTGTGGATCGGTTTTTGAAGATCCTAGCCATTCCTTATTATGGACATTGAAGTCGCCAAGAATAGTGACCTCGGAGGAAGGATATTCAGAAACCAGGTTTTTTCAGAAAGGTAGTCAAAGAGCTGGACAAAGTTGTTGTCAGAAGGTGACCGGTAAATGCAACAGATGAATTTAGTTGCAGCCCTGAGAGAGAGTTTTATCCATAGTATGTCTTTTCTTCCAGCTTCTAAATTGGAAAGTCTGGTGCAGGGTAGATTGCTACGGACGTATGCGCACACGCCTCCATGCAATCTAAAGGCAGTAAGGAGCTCATACCCCGGGAAATTAAGGTGATTAGTGGCTGTTTTGGCACTGATTTGGGTTTCGGTGAGGAAGAGGAGTTGGGGCCTGTTAGCCTGGAGGAAATGGTGGACGGAGTTCAGGTTAGAATTTAGGCCACATATATTCGAAAAGGATATGTTAAATCTTGATGTTGGCGCCCCCTGTATACCCCTCTCCCGGAGATCCGAATGGAGGGGTATTTTGCCTCCGGAATATTTTATACAAGGAGGAGCCATCATCATTTTTGCTTATAAGGGAAACCGACTCATACACCAGAACCGGAAACGTCCGTTGGGACTTCACCGGCCCCTTGATGTATGGGGTGGTACCTCCTCGGGCGTGAAAAAATCCTTTACTGTTACATAAAGGAAAATTCCACTACCACCTGCTATATATATATATATATATATATATATATATATATATATATATATATATATATATATATATATATATATATATATATATAATGAAACTGACCCCGGATATGTGTTCTAGGGGGCCTAATTAGCGCTCATTTGAAGAAATTTTTTCAAAATTCAAAAGTCGGGATCTCCTCATTAGTGTTTTTTTTTAAAAGAAAATTCACTAAAATATATAGAGCCTTGATAAATAGGTATAAACAAATTACTAGTAGCGAAGTACTTGAAAAACTTGATTGTTGGGCTAGACAAAAATACATTTGTAGAATACGTGCGTCCTATCTGCACGGTCTCTCGCTTTTTCCTTCTTTGGTTCCAACGGTTGTCACTTTTTCTTTCGGTCGGTCAGTGCAATAGATGTTGGCTGCGTAATCATGGCAGTTAAACTGACTCGGTCGGACACGATTTTTTGCCGCCTAAGATCATAAAGACGATTTGTGAATTTATTAGTGAACCACTTGCTTTACTAGGAAATGAATTAATAGAGCTGGAGCAGTTTCCAGATGTTCTTAAGATAAGCAAGGTTATGTTATTTTTTAAGAGTGGTGATCCTCTATCGCTACTGAATTGCAGACCTCTTGCCATTCCCAGTGTTCTATCAAAGATTATTGAGAGCGTGCTTTATGATAGGATTAAGTGCTTTCTGATGGAAAGGTCGACAGGTATGTCGACGGAGAGTGGGGCTGCTATTTTTCTAGAGTTTATTTCCGGCAATAATTCTGGTAGGCATGTGGCGAAACTTTTTCTTGGCCTGTCCAACGCCTTTGGTTGTCTTGAATTGAAAATTATCGCCAGCAAACTTAGCGCACTTGGATTGAGCGGACGAGTGTTGGGTTGGTTAATGTATTTCCTTGAGGGGAAAAGTATGTATGTATCTGTTGCTGGCCATGATCTCAACGAGCAATATATGGGAGTCTGGGATACCGTAGGGATCAGGCCTTGGCCCCTTAATCATTATTTTATTCGTAAATGACTTACCATCTTTTATAGGGTGTAATTTCAGCGTATTGTTTGCTGATGATATTACTCTGGTGGTTGTGAATAATGATGTTGATGCTCTTAAAACGGAGTTACGCAGTGCATACTCTGACTTGTTGGATTGGTGTTGAACAAATAAGTTGGTTGTAAACAATTCCAAAACGGTCTTTATGCGCTTTGGCGGAGTATCTAATTTACCCTTTCCAAGTAGTCTCACGGCGAATGGCATTAAGGTTGGTTCCACTTAATCCATAAAATTTCTTGGAGTCTTAATTCATCAGTAACTCCGATAAGATGAGCACGCTGAGTACATTTGTCAGAGCTTGAACAAAGAATTTTTTTTTGTTCTACTACAGCTGAAGTATACACTGGACACTCAAAGCTTAATCACAGTTTACAATGCCCTTGTGAGATCAGTGTTAGCCTATAACGTTATTCTGTGGGGAGGCTCTGTATGTGTTAACAGAGTACTAATCCTTCAAAAAATAATACTAAGATTAATACTTGACATGCCTTCTCATTGGCCGGTTTTTGTAGAAGGGGGGTCATGACTATCTATAATATTTACATCTATAGGACTATGTTATAGTTAGTTAGTTGGTTCTTAGGGCAGTATATGACTTTGGCAGGTTGCCATTCGCACATTTTTATGTGATTTTAAAAAATATTTCCGGGATATATTTGTCTAAACAATACTTAGTGGGGTAATGCGAACATATATAAATATGAATTGTTTGTTTTTTCAGATCACTATGTATTTCAATACATAAATTAATCATTTTGATAGGCACTGTGTTACAAAAATTATTTGTTTTTATTTTATATATGTGCACGCACACAAACGAACATTTGTCTCGGATTGAAATTCTTATTAATTTTGTTACTACTATTTTATGTACTTAATTTTATTGGGATAAGACTGGGATATAATCTTCATACCTTGGGGTCGATCAAGACAACTTTAAAGACACACAAGAGGACCCTGGTAAGAATGGTAAGACAGATGGAAAAACGATAGGACTTTAGATTATATTTCCTTACATTTTTATTATTTTTAGGGGGTACTTGACTATTTTATATATAAACAGAAATATTCATCGCTTTGATGTAAATTATTTCAACCACAGGTATGATACTCGTGGTGGTGGTGATTTACGTCGGTCGCCCATAATACAGCGAAATATGAAAGATCTTTTATATTCGATGGTATTAGATTTTATAATAAATTACCAAGAAGGTGTAGGGAACATACTGAGTTCAGGATATTCAAAAATACTTTAAAAGCACTCCTACCAGGTGTTACTACATTATTGAGGAGTATTTATGTGATAATGAACTGTGATATTTCTCTTTTGTTTTTTGTTTAGTTATAGAGATTTGTTTGCTATTGTTATGTATTGTGTGTACCTATGTGTATTGGTTGACTTGCCTTATGTACATTTTTGTATCGAAAGGGCTAATAAAGTGTTGTTTATAATAATAATAATAATAATAATAATAATAATTATTATTATTATTATTATTATTATTATTATTATTATTATTATTATTATTATTATTTGATATAAGCGTTACACTTTCTCAGTATTACTACTGGAAACCTTTTGACCGACCCCCCGCGCGCGACATTGGGGTTCGGCTCGGTAGATGGGGATGAAATTCATCATATCACATTATGTCGATATTATTATTACAGTCTGACTTCCGGTGCTTCAATACAGCAGACGTGTTTGAGGTCGCCACTTAACTGAGGAATATTTATCTTGTGTCTCAGAGTATAATTTAAGATCATCCATGTATAATAAGTGGGATATTCTTATTCTGTTTTTCATATTTAGTCTATACCCGGCTCCAGTTTTGTTTAGGACAGTCGACATGGGGTTCAGTGGCAAGCAAAACCAGATCGGCGACAGGGAGTCCCCCTGAAAAATGCCCCTTCCGATCCGCACTTTTCCACAATTTTTATTGGTCATCCATATGTTTGTTCTCCAAGTACTCATGAGATGTTGAAGGACGTTTCTGATCCTTGGGCAGATCTTGTAGATTTCAAGTACCTTGTTTAACCAATCGTGGGGTACAGAATCAAATGCTTTGCTGTAGTCGATGAAGCATACATGTAGATTTCGTTTTCTTGTCTCGGCTTGTTTTAGTACTACAGCGTCTATTGTTAGCTGATGTTTGCAGCCCAAAGATTCTCTAAGGCATCCTTTCTGTTCCTCCTCGAAGATGTTATTTGTTAGACAGTGTTGATATATCTTTTCATTAATTTAGGGAAGTGAAAAAATTGTAAAGGACTGACAGGCAGGTTATTGGTTTGTAGTTTTTGGGTTCGTTTGCATCTCCTTTTTTGAAGAGCATGAAAGTGTTTCCTTCAGCAAGAAATTCGAGAACTTCATCTGGGTTGCTTAGTGCTCGGGTAAAGCAACGTGAAAGACTCATGCGCGCCAGTCAAATACTTAAGCCAGAAGCTATGCAGCCTGTCAGGCCCCGGAGCTCTCCAGTTCCGAGTTTTTCTGACGGCGGCAGTCATCTCAGCTGGTGTAAACGCTCTTACCGACATCTGGGGCAAGTTCACATGCACGTTCTCCACGTCCTTGATCCATGATGCAGACCGATTAAACCCGCCTGCTTTTGCCCATGTAGTGCTCCAATATGTGTTGAAGTTGGAGGAATCAATGCTAGATGGAACTTGTAGGTTCCCATCGGCCTAAATCTTTCTCAGGATCTGCTTCTGATTGTTTCTGAATTCAGCATTCTGCTTCTTCCTTTTTGTAATCTCATTGTATCTTCTAAGCCTAGCTCCTTTGGCTTTCGCTTTTTGTCCAAGTTGATCTTTTAGATCCAAGAGTTGGTCAGTGTGGGAAGTATCTATCTTGGCTTTTCTTGCGATGATCCTAATTTTTCAATACACTTTCTTTGATTGACTGCCATCCAAAAATTCTGATATGATGTCGATTTTGCCTCTGAGCTCGTTGATGTCTTTTTCTAAGCGTTTCTGCCATTCAGGCTTTCTGTTGTCTTGGAACTTGTGAGTTGACTTTGGATAAAAGGTTTTTTGGCCGTTCAATTCAACAACCGTAACTGCTGAGCAATATAAAGCCAGATGCACTTCGCGCAGGTCGTGGTGTAGGTTCAGGTACTCAGCAAGGGCATCATTGACTCTTGAGATAATTGTCTTGGCTCTAGTTATATTTCGTAACACCGGTATCACTGGCCTATCAAGTGGGTCAACTCCCCCAAAGTACGCTATTGAACTGAGTAATTTCTCCTTAACTTCATCGATGTTCTGGGGTACTGGTGGGCTCTCGACGGCAAGGTCGGTCGTGTCGGTACGAACTTGCTCAGTTTCAGCTCCGTCTTCAGGCTGTCCAAAGAGGTCCCGCTGCTGAAGTAAGTTGGCTACTTCTCGTTTGATTTCCTCACGTTCAGTCGTGGTCAGGTATCCTTTCCTCACAATCAAATTTTTTCTGTCAACTATGTTCTGCTATGTTAAGTTTAACTCCGGGTGTCTTTTCGTGAATTCAGTGTGGAGAGAGTGTCTCCATCCAGGGAGTGGGTCTTCGTTTCACTGATTAGCGTAGTAGAACGTGCGAAGTACTTCTATATTCATTTCACGTGTCCATCCTATTCGTTTAGTGCGTTCTCTCCTGCAAGCAGCCCTCCTAACTGGGGGCGAGCCAGCAAGCAAAGTGGTGTTCGGTTCTTCGACACCTTCTGTTGGTTCCACTCCACGGTTGTCATTTTGAGCTGTACCTTGTTGGTTGACAGGGGCCCGGCTCCTCAGCCTCCTGCCGCTGGTGTCCCGCATACTGTCATGCCCAGCACCAGCTCCAGGCATGCCCTGGCGCTCCCCAGGCAGCGACCTTTTTCCGTGGCTTTCATTGTTCTCCATCTTCATGGGATGTCCCCCCTTGTTCTTTTTTTGGGTAAGAGGCTAGAACAAGGGAGGGAAAAAAAGAAACCTCTGGTTAGGATGCGGATTTAGGATGTTGGTGGATGGGGAAAGGTAATAGGGATGGGAAGTGCCTGTAACCCTGGCCAGGAGCCCTTACAGGATGCTACGGTCCAGGCCAGACGGACCCTGGTTTTTTCACGTGGTTGTTACTCCACCCCCTCCTCGTTTCTCATCCGGGCTTGGGACCGGCCATGGCGGAGTTGTTATTATTATTATTATTATTATTATTATTATTATTATTATTATTATTATTATTATTATTATTATTATTATTATTATTATTATTATTATTATTATTATTATTATTATTATTATTATTATTATTATTATTATTATTATTATTATTATTATTATTATTATTATTAAGTGTCACATAAAATCGGCGGTTCACCCTTTTTCCGTAATAATGATATTTCGTGAGTGTGAGTGTGCCAATTTTCAAGACAATACGTCAAATATCTTTCTAGATGTCAAGGAAACTCGAAATTAGATTTCTCTCTAAAGTTTGGCTAAATCGTAATAATTGGTTACCAAGAATCTACTGCCTCTCTGTGTACCAATACTATAGAACCACCCTGTATAAGCTTATATAATTTGTTTATTGAGTTCATAAGTGAGAGAGCCCTAGGCTTTTCAGATTCTTGACTATCAAAATATTAATCAAAAATATATTACATTACTGTCACGTGTTTCTCAACATTTGTATTTTGATAATTGACGGTAGTTTTTATAGCAAAAATTAAGTTACTAAAACCTAATTCTAAATTGTACCAGATATTCTGTAGATGAAAATTAGATTTATCTTCCACATCTGAAAATACGTTGTCAGATTTGCTAGGGGATTTACCTCTACAGCTTCGGAGAAGTCAACCAGATACCGACATTTTTCATTAAATGTTTAAAACCACTTAAATCAGCAGTAGACAAATGGATACGCCGTCTCGGCCTATCAATGATAAGGACGTGTGCTTTTGAAGGCATTGGTTGTAGGTTCAAATTCTAATAGGAGCTCGAGTTTATTTCAGTTTCTCTATTTCATACTGTACAATTAACTTAACCGAGGTTGTGGCATTCTGTTTGAGCAAGTTGAATGTTAGCACTTTCGGCCCTTTGGCGAACAGTTGTTTTTCCCTGTACCGTGTAATGTTGGTCACGTTAAAGATCCCTATACTTTTCACAGAAAGGAGTTCGTAAGATTTCCACTATGGTAAAGTGATACTGCTGGCGTCGGCGTTTAGCCATGATAACGAAAATAGCTGACTTTAAATTAACAACTTAACAAAATAATTCCGAAGCGTATCAACTTTCTCTGTTGTTTCAGATGTATTCAATATCGTGGTATGTAGATCTTCCATCTAAAATCGGTGACTTGGAGGTGCTGATATTGTTAGCATCATGCATTTGTCACGATTTGGATCATCCAGGCTATAACAATATCTACCAAATCAACGCTAAGACTGAGCTGGCCATAAGGTAAGGTATATAATGCTTTGGGTCTCTTTTAAAACTCATTTTATTGCAATGCGCTTTTACAAAATTCAATTAACCACAGCAGTATTGGGCTCCACAATTACATATCATAATTGGGGAGTTTCATAATCTTAACAATAAAATGTTTCTTTTTTCAACATGAATTATATTTCATGTTTACCTGAACACGAATTATATTTCATGATAAAAGATCTACAAAGATTTACAGACTTTTTCTCAATGAATGCGAAAAATAAAAAGGTAATTATTAGTGGAGGAGTCTCTGCGTCTGCTTAGTAGGTAATGGTTTCAACAACATAACAGGTCTCTTGACGGAACACATGGCCGTCCAGAAACACCTGCATAAAATGGGGCGATTCGAGAGGGACCTCGTATGTAGACTCTGCGGCGAGGGGGAGGAATCAGCCCAGCACATCTTGTGTGAGTGTAAAGCTCTGGACCGCAAAAGAAAACTGATCTACGGTCAGTCTAGACCGGAGACAGAGCAATATAAAACTTAACCCTACCAATCGCTGTGTAGACTAGTTCAAGGCACAGTGATTTTGGAATGGGTGGAGTAGAAAAACTAAGGGCATGCACAATAAGCCAAAGGCTGCAGTGCTATCGGGGCGGCAAAGACGCGGACGAGCCCTGAGGTTGAAAAAAATGGTTTCAACAACATTTAATTAAATCAATAACTAAAAAATAAAATTTAACACAAGAAACGTAAAACTCGGTTCATAAACGCGGAGGATCTCAAAACTTTTAGGATTTTTATCAAAAGTTCTATGATTTTCGCACGTCACTTATCTACTCGAGTGATTACTCCAGCTATGTCCGTTAGAACAATAAACAGTTTTCCATTTGGAAGGTGTATTCCTTATCTATTAATCTTTTAGCCCCTAACTCCCTGTTATCATTTTTGTGGTTTTTGGGGTGTTTCTGCTTTTTATTTCAGTTTCCAGCGACAGTGTCCAGCTTCACTCTTTTACCTGATCTATAAGACAAGGAATATATGCAAAATGCATACGGATGCACATTTTGCAAATATTACGTATTCTTCTGTGCTACTGAATATTGCTGGTTGCCAAATCTGATTTCTCGGTAATATATAATGCTCTCAGAACTGCCCTGCTCTTCCCTGCGCATACGTTGGAGCACGTCTGGGGCATCTCCTCTGTGAGCTACAATTAACGAAGTCACTTTCTCCCTCTTTCGCCAACCATTTTCTATAACACCGGCTTCGAACTGGTGTACAAAAGTACCTTAGGCATACTTCTTACGACGGGAATATCTTCAAGTCTCAATGTTTTCTTGGATAGGGTATCAGACTTATTTTCTAGCAATTGCATTTTCTGCTGCACTTTCGCTTGTACCTCTTGCATATTCGTCAGCTTGTCATGTACATCGTCACTGATACTTTTTACTCGACTCTCTGCTTGTTGGAAGCTATCGTGTTTTACCTGCTCCATGCGTTCGTCCACACATAAAGTAATATTCTCTATTCTTCTGGCCTGTTCTTATTGATTTTTTTCGTTTCTTTGTCCCTATCTCTCAGTTACTCTCTTGCAGCTTGATTTCTTTTCTTGCTTCTTCGTCTCTTATCTCTATTTCTCTTCAATTTCTTCATCTCTTTTTCTAATTTCTTCTTTTTGTAAATCCCACTTCTGACACCAGTTGTTACGCTCTTTTTGGTTCTGTATTTGTTGAGTAACAAATTACAGCTTTTAAAACTACTAATTTATTATAACTAACTATATTCTAACAATAAACACATCAAATTTTATATTTCACTATTACCAAATGTCCATAGCATTTCACTTTTCGCCTTCTATTATCGCTTATTCTGCACAAACACTGATTTACTTACCGACTGACTGCTCCAGCCACCTCTTGCCTATTTATACGGCCTATGAGAGTTCCATATCTTTTCATATCCTTCCATTTATTTCTCCTCGTTCCCTCTTGAAATATAATTCTAGACTGTTCGCTGCTGCCAACACAACCTACAAGCTGCCTGTGACCATAGGGGTAATAAATATTGTTCTATAAACTGGACTCTCATACACGAGTGTGCAAGACTACATACATATTTAGCTCAGTTTTCATTGAATGTATTTCTTGCCTTACTTATATGAGTTACCTGTTTTTTCAGTTTATACGTGTACGAATACATTACAAGTTGAAAGAAGTATATGTCAGAACCAAGGCGATGACCTGCACAAATTGACATTTAAACGGCTAAATGACTCCACGAAGCCTGTACCTTCTACAAGGAGTGCCTCTTTAGATACTTATAACTGCGTCATTGTTTATTTTTAACATTGTTTTCACATTTTTCTCTATCAATTTATGACATTATAGTGTGTAAACTTTTGAGGTGAAATAATAAATCTCTCAAAACAGCAAAATCCTACAAATCCTAATTGGGGCGGGGGGTAATGCTACAAGTTGATATTAAATTATCATCCAACCAAAAGTATGATTTTATAGTGATATTAGCATATTATACAAGTCTCTGTAATAATGTATTTCGGAAATGTTTGCCTTGAAATTAAATCATTAATTATATAGCAGGAACGATGAGACCTCAAGGACCTATCCCTTTTTTATTTAAGGTCGGATTAAATCAAACCGTTGTGATATTATCATACTTTTAACTTTCTTTAATGAAAAAGAAGTTGAGCTTCGACGACAAATGAAGAAATCAAAGTTTTATAATTTCTTTGTTTTGTTGTACTGTACATATAGCAGCCTGTACGTCTTTCATTGTCATTCCTGTAAGTAAAGTTTAAGTGAATTTGTGTGCCAAATAGTTATAGGAAAAATAAAGCGGTTATCTTCCAAAGTAACTTGTATCGAGAAAAGTACTTGACATGGAAGATTTTTTAACAGCAAAACGTTTGAAGATAAGTGCATCGACAGCAAATAAAAAAATCACAGTTTTAAACGTATATAATGCATTTTGATACTAACAACCTTCAGCAATTGTCGATAATGTTGTACCGTTATGTTCCAGAATGATGATTTTGACAAAATGAAGACAATTGGGACAAGTCCCTGATCCAGAATCATATTCTGGTCGAAGCTGAATGGTAACGCGAAAGAGTCGATCCCAAGAAAGATTCATTGTCTTTAATTTAGAAAAAATATTTCAACAGTGGACAAATTGTTAGTAGCATTGATTGAAAACGAAAATGTACCACAGATAATCGAAGGTTCTTTTAAATTAAAATTTCCGTGAGAGAGGATCAATTAAAAATGTGTTCCTATTGAGAAAGGTGAAATTGTTTGTTAGAGGAAAAATTACATACCTGCGGAAAATTCGGCACTCCAAGAGAGAAGGCAGACGTGCATTTTATTTAGATGAAACGTGAATTAATGCGGAACATTTTAACAAAAAGGTAGGAAGATAAGAATCTTACAAGAGCTCGACGAGCATTTATAGAAGACCTGTCTACAGGGTCAAATTAATTGAAATGGTAAGAATACACAATTATTGCGACTTTACCTTCGTGAACTGAATCCTATAGAATTGGTTTGGCGTCAAGTAAAGGGTGATGTATCTCGAATAAATACAACTTTTGGACTATAATATGTCCGAAATTAAATGAAAACTGCGTTATAAAAGGTGTGTGTGTGTGTGTGTTCGTGCATGCGTGCGCGTGTTTGTGTGTGTTCTGAGAGAAGGTTACCATCAGCCACATAATTTTATAATTTTTAGTTGTTTGACTTGGCACAGACTTGCAGCAGGAAAAAGAGAGAGGAAAAATAGGTGGAAGGAGATCCTTAGATGTTATGTACAAACTTATAAGAAAGGATATAGTACAATTAGTTGTTTTTAGTGAATTTTCTTAAAAAAAATTCACTAATGAGGAGATCCCGACTTTCGAATTTTGAAAACATTTCTTCAAATGAGCGCTACTTAGGACCCCTGGAACCCAAATCCGAGGTCGGTTTCAGACTTTATATGTTTATATATATATATATATATATATATATATATATATATATATATATATATATATATATATATATATATATATATATATATATATATATATATATATATTTATATATTTATGTGTCACACCTATAACTAAAAAAATAATGGACCGATTTTGATAAAACTTGGTGAGTACCTTCCTTTCACAAGTGGCTTGGATAAGTTCGTTAGCCAGGAAAATCCGCCGAGGTTTTCCCGGAAAATTTTGTGTTTTTTTTTCGAAAAAAATCGAAAAAAATGTATTTCTCCGGAATTAACAAAGTAAGGACAACCAAATTTCACAAGCGGGTTTATATTATTATGGGTAAAATACCTACAAAAATTTAGCTTTGTAGGTTAAAGGACAAAAAAGTTACAGGCATTTAAAGAACAATAAATTTGGGTTTTCCTCAAAACGTCAAAATCGCGATTTTAAACGTCAAAATTGGTGAGTACCTTCCTTTCGCAAGTGGCTTGAATAAGTTCGTTAGCCAGGAAAATCCGCCGAGATTTTCCCGGAAAATTTTATGTTTCCTTTCAAAAAAAAATTATATCTCCAAAATTAACAAAGTAAGGGCAACTAAATTTCATACGGGGGCTTATATCATTATAGGCAAGTTACCTACCAAAATTTAGCTTCGTAGGTTAAAGGACAAAAAAGTTACAGGCATTCAAAGAAAAATACATTTGGCTTTACCTCAAAACGTCAGAATCGCGATTTTAAACGTCAAAATTGGTAATATTTAGGCAATGAACCTGACACTAATATGAGCTATGGATAGAAAATGTCTGAAGAATAATGTTTTACAAAGCCTGAAGTCTTAGTTTCAATCGTCATTGTCCTTCATTTTACTTATATATTCCCAGAAAATTCATTTCAAATAGACCCTTTCTCTGATGTTTTGGCTGTCGGTTTAGTTAAGTTGATGCTTTCGCTGTATGTTTAGTGAAGTTTTTAGTGAATTTTCTTAAAAAAAATTCACTAATGAGGAGATCCCGACTTTCGAATTTTGAAAAAATTTCTTCAAATGAGCGCTACTTAGGACCCCTGGAACCCAAATATGAGGTCGGTTTCAGACTTTATATGTTTATATATATATATATATATATATATATATATATATATATATATATATATATATATATATATATATATATATATATATATATATATATATTTATATATTTATGTGTCACACCTATAACTAAAAAAATAATAGACCGATTTTGATAAAACTTGGTGAGTACCTTCCTTTCACAAGTGGCTTGGATAAGTTCGTTAGCCAGGAAAATCCGCCGAGGTTTTCCCGGAAAATTTTGTGTTTTTTTTTCGAAAAAAATCAAAGAAAATTTATTTCTCCGGAATTAACAAAGTAAGGACAACCAAATTTCACAAGCAGGTTTATATTATTATGGGTAAAATACCCACGAAAATTTAGCTCTGTAGGTTAAAGGACAAAAAAGTTACAGGCATTAAAAAACAATAAATTTGGGTTTTCCTCAAAACGTCAAAATCGCGATTTTAAACGTCAAAATTGGTGAGTACCTTCCTTTCGCAAGTGGCTTGAATAAGTTCGTTAGCCAGGAAAATCCGCCGAGATTTTCCCGGAAAATTTTATGTTTCCTTTCAAAAAAAAATTATATCTCCAAAATTAACAAAGTAAGGGCAACTAAATTTCATACGGGGGTTTATATCATTATAGGCAAGTTACCTACCAAAATTTAGCTTCGTAGGTTAAAGGACAAAAAAGTTACAGGCATTCAAAGAAAAATACATTTGGCTTTACCTCAAAACGTCAGAATCGCGATTTTAAACGTCAAAATTGGTAATATTTAGGCAATGAACCTGACACTAATATGAGCTATGGATAGAAAATGTCTGAAGAATAATGTTTTACAAAGCCTGAAGTCTTAGTTTCAATCGTCATTGTCCTTCATTTTACTTATATATTCCCAGAAAATTCATTTCAAATAGACCCTTTCTCTGATGTTTTGGCTGTCGGTTTAGTTAAGTTGATGCTTTCGCTGTATGTTTAGTGAAGTTTTTAGTGAATTTTCTTAAAAAAAATTCACTAATGAGGAGATCCCGACTTTCGAATTTTGAAAAAATTTCTTCAAATGAGCGCTACTTAGGACCCCTGGAACCCAAATATGAGGTCGGTTTCAGACTTTATATGTTTATATATATATATATATATATATATATATATATATATATATATATATATATATATATATATATATATATATATATATATATATATATATATATATATATATATATATATATATATATATTTATGTGTCACACCTATAACTAAAAAAATAATAGACCGATTTTGATAAAACTTGGTGAGTACCTTCCTTTCACAAGTGGCTTGGATAAGTTCGTTAGCCAGGAAAATCCGCCGAGGTTTTCCCGGAAAATTTTGTGTTTTTTTTTCGAAAAAAATCAAAGAAAATTTATTTCTCCGGAATTAACAAAGTAAGGACAACCAAATTTCACAAGCAGGTTTATATTATTATGGGTAAAATACCCACGAAAATTTAGCTCTGTAGGTTAAAGGACAAAAAAGTTACAGGCATTAAAAAACAATAAATTTGGGTTTTCCTCAAAACGTCAAAATCGCGATTTTAAACGTCAAAATTGGTGAGTACCTTCCTTTCGCAAGTGGCTTGAATAAGTTCGTTAGCCAGGAAAATCCGCCGAGATTTTCCCGGAAAATTTTATGTTTCCTTTCAAAAAAAAATTATATCTCCAAAATTAACAAAGTAAGGGCAACTAAATTTCATACGGGGGTTTATATCATTATAGGCAAGTTACCTACCAAAATTTAGCTTCGTAGGTTAAAGGACAAAAAAGTTACAGGCATTCAAAGAAAAATACATTTGGCTTTACCTCAAAACGTCAGAATCGCGATTTTAAACGTCAAAATTGGTAATATTTAGGCAATGAACCTGACACTAATATGAGCTATGGATAGAAAATGTCTGAAGAATAATGTTTTACAAAGCCTGAAGTCTTAGTTTCAATCGTCATTGTCCTTCATTTTACTTATATATTCCCAGAAAATTCATTTCAAATAGACCCTTTCTCTGATGTTTTGGCTGTCGGTTTAGTTAAGTTGATGCTTTCGCTGTATGTTTAGTGAAGTTTTTAGTGAATTTTCTTAAAAAAAATTCACTAATGAGGAGATCCCGACTTTCGAATTTTGAAAAAATTTCTTCAAATGAGCGCTACTTAGGACCCCTGGAACCCAAATCCGAGGTCGGTTTCAGACTTTATATGTTTATATATATATATATATATATATATATATATATATATATATATATATATATATATATATATATATATATATATATATATATATATATATATATATATATATATATATATATATATATATATTTATATATTTATGTGTCACACCTATAACTAAAAAAATAATTGACCGATTTTGATAAAACTTGGTGAGTACCTTCCTTTCACAAGTGGCTTGGATAAGTTCGTTAGCCAGGAAAATCCGCCGAGGTTTTCCCGGAAAATTTTGTGTTTTTTTTCGAAAAAAATCGAAAAAAATTTATTTCTCCGGAATTAACAAAGTAAGGACAACCAAATTGCACAAGCAGGTTTATATTATTATGGGTAAAATACCTACGAAAATTTAGCTCTGTAGGTTAAAGGACAAAAAAGTTACAGGCATTAAAAAACAATAAATTTGGGTTTTCCTCAAAACGTCAAAATCGCGATTTTAAACGTCAAAATTGGTGAGTACCTTCCTTTCGCAAGTGGCTTGAATAAGTTCGTTAGCCAGGAAAATCCGCCGAGATTTTCCCGGAAAATTTTATGTTTCCTTTCAAAAAAAAATTATATCTCCAAAATTAACAAAGTAAGGGCAACTAAATTTCATACGGGGGTTTATATCATTATAGGCAAGTTACCTACCAAAATTTAGCTTCATAGGTTAAAGGACAAAAAAGTTACAGGCATTCAAAGAAAAATACATTTGGCTTTACCTCAAAACGTCAGAATCGCGATTTTAAACGTCAAAATTGGTAATATTTAGGCAATGAACCTGACACTAATATGAGCTATGGATAGAAAATGTCTGAAGAATAATGTTTTACAAAGCCTGAAGTCTTAGTTTCAATCGTCATTGTCCTTCATTTTACTTATATATTCCCAGAAAATTCATTTCAAATAGACCCTTTCTCTGATGTTTTGGCTGTCGGTTTAGTTAAGTTGATGCTTTCGCTGTATGTTTAGTGAAGTTTATGGTTTAACGGTTAATAATTTTTAGCTAATTTTCGTAGAACAAATTCGTTACTGCATTTTAGCATATTTTATCAAAACATGATGCATGTTTGTAAGAAAAAATCTGGACACAGTAAGTGCGTTTTGGTAGCAAATTTTCATTAAATCCTCCAAATTTCAATAACTCATTTGCTATTAACGTAAGTTTTGTTGGTTAGAAAACCAACATTTAACTGTATTTTCGGAAAATTTTTGTATGAACGCAGCAAGGGCGTTTTGGTTGCGAATTTTCATTAAATGTTCCAAATTTCAATAACTCAATTTGCTATTAACCTAAGATTTATTGGCTAGGTGACCAGTTTTTACATTATAAGTTTATTTTCCGAAAAGTTTTGTACATTTTCAAATAATTATTTTGATAAAATATAATACACTGTTCCTAGTATATAGGTTATACCGGTAACCAAATTGATGCCTGCTCGCATTAGAGCGATATATTTGTAATTAAAAACATTATTATGAAAATTCACTTCCATAACGCACTTGCTGCGTCCAGAGTTTTTTCTTAATACATATACATTGATACACAATTTACATGTCTAACATGTTTGTTTACAATTACCATGTTTTTAATGTTTTTTTTAATTTTTTATTGTTATTATGGGAGTCACAGGGACACACTATCGCTAAGTACCTGTCATTGATCATAGTTACAAAAGATGTCACCCAAGAACTGGAATCACTGTGCAATTTAGTCATCAAAGAAGAAAACAAACTTCGGAAATTGGATAATTTCATAGATGCAACAGTTGACCAGATTCTTATTTCATTAAATACAGAGGACAAGGACTGGTTCTGAAATAGCAGTTGAAGACGATATGTAAATTGCTAGTTGTTTGTTTGGCAAGTAATTGTAAGTTTGTGTATATAGTATGTACTTGGTAGCTGTCATGTTCGACCTATCGCGCGCGTTTGACACTCTTAATCCGGGGTATGTGAGCCAAAAATTGCGATGCCTAGATATACATGGACCGGAAAATGACTGAATTTTATCGTTTTTAACTAATATACGGATGATGGTTTCGATTGAGCCACTTTTTGGAACCCATATAAGATCAGGCTGGGTACTCCACAGGGTAGTATTTTGGGTCCGTACTATTCGTCTTGTATATAAATGACCTGCCCGATTACATGAAGGTGGGTAGTATCTTCATGTACGCGGACGATACAACCGTAGCTGTGTCTGTTCTTGATGGTGAGGAGTTAAGTTGAAAGATATACTTTAATATTTAACAGTTTGGCGAATAGAGTGATGCAAACCATCTCATTATAAACTATGAAAAAACAAAATGCATAGAATTTAGAAGTTACGACCGAATGCCTCTCATTCTTCAGGTTGAGGATGGTATACACTGCTGTGCAACGGAGGGAAAGTTCCCTGGAGTCATGGTTGTTCAGCACTTACCTTCGAAGTCTCATGTTGATTGTGTCTGGCAGGCTTAAATCTGGTTATTTTATGATCTATAACCTTAAGATCTCTCTAAGTGACACACATTTGATGTCTGTCCGCTACTCAAAGATGCATTCACTGCTGCCATACAACAGTTTTACCTCGGAACAGTCCATATATGTAAACATGGTTTTCGTACTTCAGAAAAGAATACCGAACGTAATTTTGGATATGAACAACTTCAAGTCATGCCGAGAATTCTTTAAGATAAAAGAGATTAAGACCTTTACAGAAAAAATCTAATGACTGAAGATTGCCACCTGTGATGAGCACTGATAAGTACAATTTGGAGAACCCAATTCATCTCAATACAGTTTTTAGATTTGACGATTGTTTTGCTAACAAAGTAAGCGTCATCAGAGGGATAAATAAACTAAAATATACATTTAAAGGTACTGACTTTCATTTATAGTAAGAAACATATGGTGCCAAGGCATTTAGACAATCACTCATACTCCACTGTATACACGGGTAGTGTTTTGTACAATTTGCTTTCAAAAAGCATAAAATCCACTGGATACATACACAATTTTAACACAATTTTGACTTTCATTTACAGTAAGAAACATATGGTGCCAAGGCATTTAGACAATGACTAATATTCTACTGTGTACACCGGTAGTGTTTTGTGCTTGCTTTCAAAAAGCATAAAATCCACCCGATACATACACAATTTTAAAGCCGATTTAAAAATATTCAAGTATTCAAGCTTAGTCATGTATTATAACAATAAAGCAAAAATAAACTATCTTCGATCTATATTAAATAATAATAATAATCTTGATAATAAAAATAAAAATACTGACTTTACTGCATCCATCGTTTTACAAAAGAAGGCATAAAAGGCACAGTTTACGTTGCCGTGTTTTTACACTTATTCCACAAATTGTATCAAAGGATAAACTTCATATTACAATTAATTTAATTACATTTATAAATTATGAGTGATTTCCATCTTGTAGGCATATGATCGTTGCTTTAATAGTGTTTTGATTTGTTAAATTTCAGGATTCAAAAGGATAAACAATGAGTCGAGACCTTAAGTTTATTACTGTATTTTAGAAGCGACACATTGTCAGGATAGAGTAAATTTACCTGTTTTACGTAAAAACGTACTGGTTATATACAAAAAGTGCTAATATTATTCTGAGTAAACTTGATCAACAAATCAAGTTTACTCAGAATAATATTAGCCTTTTTTGTATATAACCGCCTCAAAATAAACACTATAATTCATTAATTTTTGCTGTCCTTACTTGGTAAGAAATAGCCTCCACGTCTGTATTAAGTATACACCATAGTTTACGACATTAAATGGCCATAATAATCTTGGTTGTTTAACAGGTACCTATTGAAAAAAATATAAGATCGATGACAATAGCTGCATTTTTTTTCCAGATATAACGACATCAGTCCATTGGAAAATCATCATTGTAGCGTAGCATTCAGAATATTAGAGAACGAGGACTGCAATATCTTCAAGTGTTTTAGCTCTGAAGAATTTAAACAAATCAGGGAGGGGATGATCCGATGTATCTTAGCCACTGACATGGCTAGGCACAATGAGATACTCACCAATTTCAGAGATATCACCCCCACCTTTGATTACAACGACAAGTCGCATGTCAACCTGGTAAGATAATAATCTACATTAAACTTTATTGCAAACAAAAAATATATAGCGTATCACAGATTTAGAAGCATCGCGTTGGGCTACAGTTTTGATGATATAATATAAAATCAATTTAATAATCACACCATCAATTTTCGGTACTGAGACCATTACCAAGTAAACTAAACATTAGCCCTTATGATACCTACCATACGTTTTTACATATTCCATCTACCGCATAGAGTACCCAGGTACTCAAGTAATTTATGTCCAAACTCAGACAACCTATTACTTTGTCGGTTCTTGTTACTTATGACTGTTAAGTACAATTTGGACAACCCAATTCGTCACAATACAGTTTCTAGACATGACGATCGTTTCGCTAGCAATGTTAGCGTCATCAGACGAATGAATAAACTAAGCGAAAAAACTAGAACTGTATTTATAGGTTAGTTGTCAAGCAGTTGCGAACAGCGTCCTCTACGAAGGTATACAGACAGACCTCCACTGTATACCTTAGTAGAGGAGGCTGTCCGCAACAGCTTGACAACTAACATATAAATGGTAGTTCTAGTTTTTATTCGCTTAGTTTATTCATCCCTCTGATGACGCTAACATTGTTAGCGAAACGATCGTCAGGTCCAGAAACTGTATTGTGATGAATTGGGCTCTACAAATTGTACTTATCTGTGCTCATCACAGGTTCCAAGCTTCACTCATTTATGACTGTTCGTTTTTTCAGTGACTTACATTTCTAATAATAACTTTGAACTACAATTTTTGTTTTTGTTACCTTTTACGATAAAATACTGGACAGTGAAAATTGAAAAGAAAATGACATAAATGAATCAGCTACCAATGAAAGTTTTACAGTATCTCGATTACGGTATGTTGTAATAGATGATACCTAGTCATTAATTTTACTGTACATACATTTTAGTTAATTTTCTTAAAAAAAATTCACTAATGAGGAGATCTCGACTTTTGAATTTTGAAAAAATTCCTTCAAATTAGCACCAATTAGGCCCCCGAGAACACATATCCGGGGTCGGTTTCAATTTTTATATGTTTATATATATATATATATATATATATATATATATATATATATATATATATATATATATATATATATATATATATGTATGTATCACACCGATAACTCAAAAAATAATGGGCCGATTTTGATCAAATTTGGTGAGTACCTTCCTTTTGCAAGTGGCTTGGATAAGTTCGTTAACCAGGAAAATCTGCTCAGTTGAAATAGATTAAACAATGTTTTCTTTTAATTACACAGATGGATTCCCTCTATCAGTGTCAGTTCTGAGCCAGCCTTACATGTTTGGAAATTTTTGTACTTTTTCACACAATAAAGTTATTTTTATAAAACATGGCACATTGTTTTTACTATATAAGTTATACTGGTAACCAAAATTGATGCCTGCTTTCTTAAAAAGAAAACACATATTTGCAATAAAAACATTTTTATGAAAATTCACTACCATAACGCACTTGCTGCGTCCAGAGTTTTTTACTATAGTTACATTTTCTAATAACTACTTTAGCTCTCTGTACGGAAATCCTTACCATTGGACCCTAGCAGATGTATTCGCTTGGACCAATGAGTTAATTTTTTACAGGGAATTATTCAGGGATGAAATATGTAAAATGCGCATAGTTCATATTATCGTGTACTATTTTTTCTTATAAATTCTTGTCGTAGTTTAGTGGGAGACCAAAAACTGTCTTTACTGGAAGAATAACCTGACGTAAAGCATGATGTTGTAAGCAGTGATGATAATGCAGACTGGCTTTCAGACCGTGCTGAAGAATCTGATGTTACCGATTTGGTTAATATGGAAATGATATGGTATGAGACGAAAAATGCAGTTGAAGTTAACTCGGATTAAGAAGAGGGTGAAATGAGTGAGTTGGAAGATGACAATAATGAGAGTCGAGCGCATCAGAGCAACATTCCGCAGCTATATAAATCTCGAGATGGGACAGTTTGGAGAACTTCAGCATTACCTCAGAACTGTTAACTCCCCCGGATATATTTCTTCTGGATTTTTAGTGAATTTTCTTTAAAAAAATTCACCAATGAGGAGATCTCGACTTTTGAATTTTGAAAAAATTCCTTCAAATTAGCACTAATTAGGCCCCCGAGAACACATATCCGGGGTCGGTTTCAATTTATATATATATATATATATATATATATATATATATATATATATATATATATATATATATATATATATATATATATATTGGATAAGTTCGTTAACCAGGAAAATCTGCTCAGTTGAAAAAGATTAAACAATGTTTTCTTATAATTAGACAGACGGATTCCCCTATCGGTGTCAGTTCTGAGCCAGCCTTAAATGTATGGCATTTAGACCACGAAATTATAATGCATGTTTGTAAGAAAATAAATTTGGGACTCAGCAAGTGCGTTATGGTAGCGAGTTTTATTGAATGCCTCAAATTTGAATAGCTCAATTTGCTATTAACCTATAAGGTTCGTGGCCAGGAAACTAATTTTTTCGGGAACATTTTAACTTTATTTTCAATTTTTTTTTACATTTTCAAACAATAAAGTTATTTTGATGAAATATGGTACATTATTTTTACTATATATGTTATACTGGTAACCAAATTTGATGTCTGTTTTCTTAAAAAAAAACACATATTTGCTATTTAAAACATTTTAATGAAATTTCACTATCATAACGCACTTGCTGCGTCCAGGCTTTTTACAGATGGAATGAACATGATAATTACCAAAGAAACTAATCGGAAAGCAATAATGTTATCTACGAACACATCAAAAGCCATACAAAAAATAAAAACCATGGACCGACCTTACAATAGAAGAACTTGATGTTTTTCTCAGTATACTAATTATAGCCGGATTCATCACTCTAATACCGAACTTGTTACTGAGTTATGACAAAAAGATGCGTTGCCTATATATATATATATATATATATATATATATATATATATATATATATATATATATATATATATATATATATATATATATATATATATATATATAAGTCAGGTCTTAGCAGACGCCGTTTTCTAGACGTATTAAATTTTATCCGATTTGATGATTTTTATACTCGCTCTACACGACAAGCCGGCGACAAGGCAGCGCCTATAAGAGGTATATGTATTTTGCTTGATCATAATTTGCGTCAAAATTTCAAACCATATGAAAACATAAGCGTTAATAAACAACTTTTTCCATACAGAAAACCCAATTCACTCAGTACATGCCCACAAAACTCGCAAAACACAGGTTCAAAATTTTTTGGTTTCTGGACTATAAAACAGGGTATCCTTTGGAGAGCATTATTTACACAGATACGGCACTATTATTACTTTTCGGTAATTATAAGTAATATGTCTACTTTGATGAGTAAAGAAGAAGGAGAACAGCGCCAAGTCAATGTTGAAAAGTAGTCATCAATATGTGCAGTCACTACAGTGGGCGGAATATTACATTTGATAATTTTATTCTAAAATCTTAAGGTTTGACAATAGTATGTACACTTAGCGAAACCAAAGCTTTCATTCTTGGTGAAATGCAGGCTTCAAAGACTCGAGAAGCACATTCAAAAAATTTTGGATTTTCAGAAAAATTTACCCTGTGTTCCTAAGTGCCTGAAAAAATAAGTCTGTGATACTCCTTTCAACTATGTAAAGGACTTCAACTGCCAGTGAAACAAGTAAAGCAAAAAAACCTGAAATTGTTCTGTATTACAACTCCACGAAATCAGGCGTAAATCAGATGGATCAGACGCTCAGTAAATACTTTGCTAGAAGAAGAAGGAGCCGTTGGTCGTTGGCTTTTTTACAACATTGTGGATATAGCTGCATTAACCGTATATACATATAATTTACATGCAGCATAATACTCATCTTGTTTCAAAAACTCATCGCCGCCGATTATTTTTCACAAATTTGGGTAACGATCTTTGCCTGCCTTCCGTAAGAGGAGTCAGGAATCTCCTATTAGACGTTTTTATTTTGTAAAGGTATCAATGAAAACTGTACTTAAAGCGAAGCTGGTTGCACCACAAAGCGTAGTAATATCCCCACTCAAGAACGGGGACAAACTGTGCGTCTGAAAGTTACTAGTTATTGCCAGATTTGCAAGGATAAAAGGAGAAGGAAAACCGTAAAAATGACCATTAACTTTATAACAACCTAAATCAATTCCTATGTGTTAAATTAGTTTTCAATATTCTGAAACCGCAGTTTACTAGCTAAAAAAGAAAAAAAAAGGATATGCGTGTTCAAAGTCAAAATAGGACCCGTGTACTCGATGTGGTATCATAAGGGTTAAGTTACATCTTCATATGCATGTTATTTTACTTTCCTAAATAGAATTATCGTTTCTAGAGCTCATAAGAAATAACATCAAAGTAAGAAGCATAAGGCCCTTTTAGTGGCACATGTGTCACTGAGTGAAAATTAGAAACTGTAATGAGCACTAATAAATACAATTGGAAGAACTAATTCATCACAACACAGTTTTAAGACCTGACGACCGTTTCCCTAAAAAACCTAAATTGAAATATGCGTGCTGGGGCATCTATTTTGCGCTTATAAGATAAACATTTTTGAAAATTTTTGAAATCACTAACAAAAACTTTATGCTTCAGAAATCTTATTGTAATTAAATGAAGTCAGTTTTCATTTATTTCACTAAATCCATTTAACCCATACGTTATTACTTAAAGAAATCACTACTTTTCTTGCAGTTGTGTATGGTCCTAATTAAAGTGTCTGATATAAGTAACGAGGCTCGACCTATGGATGTGGCGGAACCATGGCTAGACAAATTGTTGCAGGAATTTTTTAAGCAGAGCGACGCAGAAAAATTGGAAGGTCTGCCGGTGACTCCCTTCATGGACAGAGAGAAGATCACCAAACCTTCTTCTCAATGCTCCTTTATTGGATTTGTGCTCTTGCCACTCTTTGAAGCACTGGGAGATCTCTTTACTGAACTGCAGGTAGGGGGTGATGTTAATTCAGGTGATATAGTAAATTAAGTATCAAGCAAACATATAACACTTTGAGTTAAATTTAAAAGCTAATTCTCACATATTAAGGATGTAATGCTAATACTTGTTAGTTGGTTTCCAAGCTGCAATATAATTTAGTTAAAATAACTGTTTATTATTTTGATGTGTGCAATTAATGTAAAAGCTTGTATATAATTTTCTAGACAGATTAAGTTTTTTAATTTGTATTGTAGGAAGTCATAGTACAGCCAGTAAGGGATGCACTGGACTATTATAAGAGGCTGAACGAGGCGACTCGAGAAGAAAGGCTGCACAGAAAAAGCATAGTAGCTGAGTTGGCCGAACAGCATAGCCCATCAATACACAGCCCAGATGTTCAGTCCAATGTTCCTAAGTCATCTTCCAACACCAGTGTTCGTCTTAAAAAGAGTCTAAGCTTCCAACAAAACAGATCAAGGTAAACAATTGATTATTATTTTCAGATTGCGTTTTTACGCCTCATAAACAGTTTTATCATTTTTAACAACTGACTTTGTTGTAGATCCCGCTCGACCGACGAGGATAGCGAGGTAAGCAACGACAACGATAACATGATGATAGAGGGCCAAAGCCTTGAAGACGTTGCCGAAGATCCTGAAAGCGGTGATTCTGAAACTGCCACGGAAGTAGAGGTATCTGAAAAGGCCTTAAAGTTTAAGATTTCTACAGAATCGTCGATCGGCCCTACAGGCCGCAAGAGCTACCCAGGCTCCAGAAAGGGTAGCAGAGAAAGAGTACAACACTTCAACAGCACAGACCTGGCAAGAGTGATGCAGAGAGGTAAACTACGCGCTGGCGCGTACAGCTTTGACCAGCATTCTCTTACCAGCGATAAGAAACTTTCCTTCGACACTCCAGAGTTCCTTGATGAATATTCTTTGACGCTTAAGAAAAGATATGAAGAAGGCATACAATATCAGCTTCAAGAAAATAATAGACATAGTGAAGGTGAATGTGTTGTTTCTAAAGAGACTCTTAATCTCAATAAGCGTAACTCGGAGCACTCTGTCAAGCTTCCTTCTAGTCTAGACGAAAAGAAAAGCATCCTAAAATACTCTGACAATAAGTTTTCTAATGTGGAGAAGTTAAAGATGTGTAGTGCTCCGAAACAAGTTTCGCCTGGAGGTATATCGCCTTGCGCTGTTTCTCCTAGTGGTCTTTCTCCTGGCGGTATATCACCAAATAAGACTCCCTCAAGTGGTAAAGTATCTCCCAGTGTCGAACAAACAATCTCTCATGCCAAAGACGACAAATTTGAGGGAAACGGAGAAGCCATTCCATCCAGCTGTGCTAAGCAAAACAACATAGGGAAGACAATAGGTATAGAAATAAACGATAACAAAAGTGATAACTGCAACAGTATTCTCGCTGAAAAAGACGAAAATCTGACACAAGTGCGAAGTGAAGTGGTATGTGAACCTAAAAATAATCGGTCTATATTATCGCGCCTAAGACAGTTCACTGATAAATTCAGTTTATCTGCTGATAGAGATTCCAGGATGAAGCACTCACTAAAGAACAACAACTATTCTAAGAACAACCTGTCGGCTAAAGGTAAGAGACTATCGAACACAAACACAACCTGTTGTAAAAGTTTAGAAGAGGTCAATGAAAATCGGAGGGCCTGTTCTCCGAGAAAATGTTACTCCGGTAGAAAAGGTTGGAAATTTCTTGTTTTAGGTCGAGAAAAGAAGTTGGACGGCTGGGCTTCGGAGGCAGAGGTAGACAAACTTTCGGTAGTTGAGTTGGAACAGCAGTCTTTGCCGTCTACTTCACAGTTCCGTAGTAACTCAGCTAGTCCCAAAATTACAATCAGTGATGACCAAATGACTTCTAGTTCACCTCATAAGGAAGCAGAGCCTATCAGCGAGTTGTCACTCGAAGAAAGTTCTATGGAAACCGAAGATGCAAAGACTGCTACTATGAAGACCATATCGCAAATCCAAGAACGATCTGTCCCTATCACCGTTAGTGATGAAGACACCAACCCGATTTGACAAGAAATCAACCCCCTAGAAAGGGAAGAAGGTTTTGCTAAATATATTTTTTGTCGTTGTTGTAAATACAAATCCAGTGTTAGGGAAAATGTTTAGGAAGTAAATTATTTCTAATTTATTTTACAAAATATTTATTTTACTTTGTAAATATGTAATGTGTTATTTTTTAATAGATTTTATGTATAATTTAAACAAATACGTGGCAAATCGCTACTCTTTATGCAGAATCCAGTTAAAAAGACACTGCTTCTGATTTTATTGATCTTTTTAAAAGACTCATAAGTTTTTGTAATTAGACTCATTTTGCAGTCTTCACTTTATATCTGCTCCCGTTGTAAATTGTAGTACAGGTATGACATATTATAACCATGGGGACAGAAAAAAATGCTGACATATCCAGTGCAACTGAAAACATAATCAAAAATGTTTTAAAGATGTATTGTGATAGATAACAAGCGAGTTATTTACCTACTCAACTTTTTATCAGGCTGTGGTTCTAGAGGTTAACTTTAGCTAAGGAACAAGGTTTTTTTAAATTTATAACATGAATATATAATACACATATAGACGCACAGCACCTCGAAAATAGCTTTCGACAACTGACCATCTAATATTCTCTAAACGTTCCAGCAAACGAAGTCTGCAAAACAAACCAAAAAAGCATATTTGTGTATAATCTGGCAATTTTGTAAGTTTATCATTATATTTGTTCCGTGAGCGGGAGATACTGTTGTGTCATCTAAGTTTTTCCCTGGCAGTTAAATTTCAGACCCTTTAAGTTCTAGATCCCCAAGGAATAGTTATTCCAGAAACATCAAGTTATTGTGCCAGATATGTTGTAGAAGCAGACAAATTAAAATACTTAAAAAAAAACATAATGAAGTATCCAAACCACAAAACAAAATAACCTCACCAAATAATACATTGTGTTGTGTATCCACTCAAGAACACAGAAAAGGTAAACTACTGTGTACATTCTATGTAAAGCTCTGGCAAATTTTTAAACTCTGCCAAGGAATTAATGTTTTTTTACAGTATTTAGTGAATTTGATGTCCATATCTTGGCTTGAAACTAAAATATGATATAAATCCATAATGCTTCTTTATAACGAATCTAATTGAAAAAATTGGTGGTATTATCGTTGATAAAACAACATTTAATTAATCGTTTGTCATTAAAGTCGACCAGACATAGAAATTTCTCCAAATTCAAAGACCACTAATAAAGAAAAGCCTTATCAAGCATGCTAAGAAAACGATCATCTGCCCTAAGCAAGTAATTAGCACTTCAAATGAACCCCGTCTCGATTTTAATATTTAATTTTCCATTCAGAAATGTTACCCACCATAATGAAATGGTTATGCCTCTTTGAAAATTTAATTTTACAAAACATTCCTTTTGAATACTGTTGTGAGATGAAGAATGTAACTGTAGGGTCGCCCTTTTTCATAATCAAACAGGGTATCCGAATATCTTATTTAATAATTAAGAATCTCTTTGAGGGACTTGACGAATAGTAACCGAATTAGCTAAATTAAATTCCTCAACACAGCGCAAAGACGGCCCTTCTTCAAAGTGTAATACCTAAATTATACCTTCTCTTTTCACGTCATTTAAGTTTTGTTCACAAACTTTTTCAGAGGGTGGAATAACACGAAAAACGCGGATTGTTTTTAGTGTTAAACTATTTTTTCTGTGGCACATAATAAAAATAATAATTTTTATTATTACTAGTATTATTATTATTGGTGCTTATACGTGTAAAATAGGGTTTCTCAAGTCAACAATTATGTTATCGTTATTAAAATGACAACTGCTGTATATATCAAACAAAATAAAATTCAAGTAAAAACAAATCAACAAAAAGCCTGGACGCAGCAAGTGTGTTATGGTAGTGAATTTTCATACAAATGATTTGGCACAAAATATTTTATTATAACTTTTTTTTCTTGTAACTTAGAAATCTAAATTTTGGTGTATAGTTTACTTTTTATATCGTTAACCCACCTACCAAATTTGGTATTAATAACTTTTTAATTTTTTGAGATAAAATTATTTTTCGAATGAAAACTCAAAATTTTCCCCGAAAAAATCATCAAAAACCTACATTGACAGATTGCCATTAAAAGCTTATTGATTGTGCAATATTTTAAATTTTTAGGTAGCGGCTTTTTTTTTAATATCTTTAAAAAAATGACTTGAAAACGCTATTTTCAAAGGGCACTTTTGAATCAAGGTAAACGAGGTTACATCACGTCTAGTATCCTAGGTTTTCGTTTGGCAGGGAAGTTTCTGGACAGCCTATATATATATATATATATATATATATATATATATATATATATATATATATATATATATATATATATATATATATATATATATATATATATATATATATATATATATATAGGCTGTATATATATATATATATATATATATATATATATATATATATATATATATATGTATATATGTATATATATATATTTATATATATGTATATATGTATATATATATATATATATATATATATATATATATATATATATATATATATATATTATATATATGTATATATGTATGTATATATATATATATATATATATATATATATATATATATATATAAGGGACTTTATTTAAGTGTCATCTGACTATCGTCGATAAGTAGTCTATTTATTGCTCCTGTTTTAACGGTAATGGTTTCTTTGAGTCCTTAAGCGGGGCTTATACTGACAGACTATAGACATTAAGAGTCTCCACTGAAAGATACCAAAACATTAAAATCAAGTTTTATATAAAAAGCCTAAAAGCTAACACGTTATATATTGACGTATTCTTTTCTTTAGTTTTTTTTTTAGAAATTTAACTAACATTGTAAATGGCAGTCATTTGTTATAGAATGCATTTCTGCGTCCGGTTTTTGTTACATTTTCATCGCTTTATTTTATCTGTCACAATAACATCTTAAGTTCAAAAAATATACAACCGTTACCTGTTAATGCCTTCTTGATTTTATTTAAGATCAAAATTAAAATCAAACTATTCTTAGAGCATCTTAAAATAGGTCAGTGGTATGAAACGATGGAATGAGGATATTCTTCACAATAATTTTAAAGTAAAAATGTCAGTAATATCTACTTTAATATTATTGGCAAGACAATGTTGTAATATATGTAATAAATATGTTGTTATGGCCAACATTTTGGGAGACAGTTTGTTTTTGTTTGCTAAATATGTGTTAATTGTAATAAAAGTAACTTTTTGATAACGATGGTAATATATCGAGGAATGACCAAAATCTGTTTATTTGAATTGAGCTAAAATATGAAATTTTAAGATAATTTTATCTGTTGAATTTATTTGAAGTAATGACTAAAATCTTTCTTAGTTGAATTGAGCTAAAATTTGAAATTTTAAAGATTATTTTATTTATTAATTTTATTTGTAAATGCTGGAAATTATTCGTTATCTCAATCATATAACTTATAGCCACCTCTTGCTTTCTAAGGCATAATTGGCACCTTTATAGGCTAACCAAAGAAAGTGGGCATTCGAACCTCTCCAAACCACGGGACTGCATTACCACTGATTGATGGCAGCTGTCTTTTTTCCTTACTTCCTTTTCTTCTCTCGTGTTTACCCTGCATCCCCGTCCTACCATGATATTATGAGTTCGAAAGTGAGTATGGAAAAAGGTCTTGCATATCACTGCTTGCTTCTTGCCTATCTCTCCTTGCTATAGGGAAGGTTGCTAGAGAACTCTCTCTTTCTCTCTCTCTCTCTGTGTGTGTGTGTGTCTCTGTCTCCCCCCTTTATTGTTATTATTCGCCGGATGATGCTATTGGCTTGTTTCCAGGTTTTCTCGTTCTAAATCAAGCTGGACATCATGTTCTATGCATCAAACACATTTTAAGTTTGTTGGTGATAGTTTTCCCTTTCACTATTGTATCGAGGACAGTAAAAGGGGGTGTGCTTTGCATCATCAGTCTCATTGCACTAAACACATGCGTTGGTATCTGCTGGGGTGCGATCATACACATATTTTTTGAAGCATCCATGACCAGAAAGGGCTTGGGTTAAATAGTAGTCCACTTCTCCGTAGGGTCTCTGCAGCCATGTCTCGATTCGTGCTATAAGTGTTCGCATCCATATTCCGTGGTGTACCTGCTTTCACCTCTATACTGCCCTCTACCGAGCAGGTTTTTTATGGATGTCGACTTATCCACTCCACCGTAGGATTCTGTCTCTTTTAGTATCTGGAAATCCAAGGTAGTATTTCTGCAATAAGCACAGCCGCATCCGCTAAAACAGTTCTTTATGCACTACAGATGCTGAGCATCATTGTTCTTTGTGCTACAGGCAGCTTTTTACCGCAGTTTCTTGTTGTTTGTCACTTTGCACCCGATAGGGTTTGTGTATAATAATTGTGAGTGTATCACACTTGACAAGATTTTTCTTTTAAAAGTTCAAGGCTTCTAAACATTTGGCATTAGTCTCCAGATGAAGCCAATAAAGGACACCCCAGCTGGCATATCTATCTTTAAAAGTTTATCGTACAAAATCTTCCATAGGGTCGAACCCTGTAGCGAATCCGATAAAATATTTTTTATAAGTGAGTCTCTACTTTCAAACAGTGGGAGAATTGATCTTCACCATTCAAGTTTTAATCTGTTACTGTTTTTAAAATAAAAATTCAAATATCTAACAATTCCCATACAGCTTGCGAGTGATTGTGGGTACATTTGTTGACAGCACCCTGCTAGATTTCAATCTTCTATGTGCGTTTCGGAAATAAAAATATACAATTTAGTTATTTCCGCTTGTAATTATCTCTGCTTCCGGGTAATGAGAAATCTGTTTTTCCTGGTGTTATTGCAGCAACATAGTATGAGTTGAACATTAAATTTGTTAGTGATAAACAGGTGACTAAGTAATTTGAACTAAATGTGCGTCATCCCTGTTACGATCCTGTAAAACGTTCGATTGTTTTTATGAATCGACTGCTGGAAATTTGACGCTAAAATCACATTGATTTCAATCGCCTGGTATTGGGTGGAAGTATTTTAATTTTTTAAATTTTTCCCTATGAGGGTATTAAAATTAAGTTAAATTTATAAACTAAAATCTATTGTTTTTCATTTGGTGTGCCGTTCTTGTGTAAGGCTCAAATAGCTACAGAGGTACTATCAAAATACTGTCATGGACATACAACATAATTTTGTAATTACAAACATACAAATACGTGTGTATGCATAGATAAATTAACGAATTTAAAACTATTGTAACGGTTGCTCAAAATGATTACCATTGACTTGCAGATATTTCTTAATCTACATATTGTTTCTCAATGCATATATTTAATCACTCGTGACTTGTTTTTTAAGTGCTCAAATGCTTCCATGATGCACTGTTGTAATTAATGAATGTTTGTAGGAGGATTTCTTACATGTCATTTTATGGTTCCCCATATTTCGAAATCTAAAACGGTCAAGTCTTGCGATCTTAGTGGCCAACGGATGGGACCATTTTTGCATAGCCACTTTCCGAGAAATCTGGCATGTCACCACTCAACTTCTTCATTGCTACTATGGACTGGAGCTTCATCACGTAGACAATACATACTGCGATGCAGTATCAACGGTACTTTCGAAATAAACTCGTCAAGTTGTTCTTCTAACAATCAATAGTAGGTTTATTCAATCAAGTTTTCTTCGTACAGATAATAAAATAACTAGTCGTTTCTGACAGCGTAATATACATTTGTTGAAAACTGGCGTAGAAAATTGCGCTGCCATGCTTTAAGGAGGCTCTCATCTTCATAGAATTGATGACTAAATTGACCTTCTCTATCAAACTTACTTTCGTCTGCCCATAATATTCGAAATGGAAATCGCCTGTTTCTAAGATATCAAGGTAAGAACTATTTGCAAAAACCCATTCTAAGTCTGAAGTTCATCTTGTTGAAGCAGTCGTCTCGCAGTCCAATCCGTGTCCTATTTCATTTGCAAACTCTACAGAACTTCACATAGGTCCTGATCTAGTATTTTCAAATTTTTTTCTTTTTTATCTACCCTAATGGTTGGTTTGCCGACGCTTTTGTTACAAGGCTTGACACTACCAGTTTCTCGCAAACTGGTAGTGTTAATACACATTTTCAAATGGATACTGATGCCGTTGATGTCTTTCTGATCATCGTTTATTATACAACCGTTTTTCCTGCTCGTCAGTTATACTCCTTCTTAAAGTAACATTCCACGTTGTCAACACATTCCGTAATATAAAATTAGTGACCTGCCATTACTCAAACGCTAAAATATATCTTCACAAAACACCTATAATTACGAAACTAACAACTAATTTTCAAAAATTTGAAAGAATAACACACTAAACTAAGGTAATATGTAGGTATGTAAACCATCTAGAAAAAAAAATTAATTAAATGACATTTAGATTAAGTGAATGCTAAAATGCCAGATTACCTACTTGATATTTTTTTCATTACATATAAAATTATGTTCTGTGTCCCTGATATTCTTTTGATGATAGCTCGGTAACCACTGAGCCCCAGGAGAGAATTATACAGCAAGTTCAAGAAAGTAGATTGTAGTTTATAAATCTAGTTTAAGTTTAATCACTTTATAGGAAAAAAAATTAATATGAAAAACTATCCCCAGTCAATACGAACGGGTTGAAGAAGGATGTTAAAGATTTATTTTGCCATTATTCAAAAGAAATTGTGTCACTTGGTCGACATGTCATATTTTCTCACTCTATCTTAATCGGTGTTCACAATATTCAGAAAAAAGAAATGTTCCCTCCGCGTTGGCAGCCCCTAACTCCTGATGACATCAAACACTTATAGTACCCCTTGCGTTTGTCAGTGAGGCGACCTGTAAATGCTCGTTCTGTTTGTGAGATCAATTTTGCCTGCATTTGCCAACTTTCTTAAAGTAATATACTACTCTGAAACTGAAATTTATGAGAGATTTGTAGCCTGTTAAAAGCTTAAAAAATTTAAAGTTAATGTTCTACGTGATTGCTACTTATATAGGTGACGAGATTTTCTCACCTGTAACTTTACTTAGGAAGACTTTTTGGCTATTTTATTAACACAAGTTCAAGCGAATTTTGACTAAATTGTGATTTAATATACGGGCGTTAGTAGGTGAGTAAATAAAATTTACTAACGTGTTCTTTGAGTTATTTGAAGGACGAAAAAGATATATAAAAGTGTTTCATTCTTAAGATACAAGGACCTAAAAACTTTTTTCGAAATTTTTAAAAGTGATACTAGTCTGAAACCAAATTTTATGGCAGATTGGTAGCGTAGTGATGGCCACAGATAGGTAGTGGTGGGGAGATTTTCTTGACTGTAACTTTACTTAGGGTGACATTTAGACTATTTTATTAGCAGATTTAAGAAAAATTAAGTCTTCCGTAACACGGGAATTTGATACCTTGGACTGTTACTAAGAAAAATGGACGTGAAACTTTCAAGTCACAATTTATACAATCTGATTTAAAACTGTAATCAAGTGCAATTTTTTAAGTGAGGCGCCAATGCACAATAGTCATGAGAGTCCGGATTAAGACGCATATGACATGTAAAAAGAAACATTAAAAAGCATTTAGATTTTATTAAAACGCATGTCTATTTGTAAATTATGTGGGAAGTACTATACAAAAGAAACGTGAATAATATGCAGTGACTATACTTATTTTTGATTAAAATACGAAATCACTAAATGTTCCATATTAACGTTCGAATATAATACTTTTAAATCGCAATTTCTGCACTTTTAACTGCTGCCAGAGCATTGCAGGAGTGGTTTATGTGAGATGAATTTTCTGGAAACGTTTTAGCTAGATAAAGAAAAATAGCTGTTAAAATATACATTCAAAACCTTACAAAATACATATTTTTCACCATAATATGTTCTCCAGACCTCACATAACTTTTAAAATCTTGCTTTTTAAAAATGGCTTTTTAGGCAAAGTATTGTTGCTAAACAAAATATAAACATATAAAGTCTGAAACTGACCTCGGATATAGGTTCTAGGGGATCTTTTTTGAAAGAAAAATCCGAAAATTCGAAAGTTGTTACCTCTTTAAAAGCAAAGCAGTTTTGAAATATCCTCACAAAAAAAATATTATTTGAAGACCGCGTGTCTCAATTACCAAATTTTTTTGGCCCTATGCTCTAAATCTTTTTTCTTGAAATGAGTCGAGGAGCATGCCAGTTAATTTTGTCTATTTACTCAATAAACACCTGTATATTTAATATTATTATTGATAAGTTTGTATCGCTGTCTCCTACGTTTTTGGTATATATTGAGCTTTTTCTAGAAATGTTGTTGAAATGATGTCAGTGCGTTTGCTGAAATATTAGTTAACTGATGGATATCTACATATGAAATTGATTAAATGTGATGCTAGTCCTTATCTAAATACAGACATTACGCTTGAGTTCTTAGTGTGCATTTATATAAATAGCTCGTAATTTGTAAGCATTTTCATATATTTAGGTAGAATATTTTCTGTGTTACAAAAAAAGATAAATATAATTTCCTAATTCTTCTACATTTAATACTCACGTGATCTGGAGCCTAATTTACTCAGTATTGTACCTACCATCTTGTGTTGTACTTCTTAGTGCTAGTCCTTATAGTTTTAGCAAGAACATAAAATTTTACTAGACATTGTAAGTACCTATATGACTAATTCTGTGGTGCTAGATCATAATTTATGTCCGTCTGTCTAGCGATTTTCACTAGAATTCTGCCGCTTCTTCTTGATCCTTTTAATTACAATACAACTCTTTAAGACTTACAAGAAAGGCATCCAAAGAATTCTTCTGAATAACGCAGCGTCTGTATTAAGTTTTCTAATTTTGTTTTCCTTGTAATTATGAGGACCATAAAAGCCTGAGAAACTGTTGCCCTTTTTATCTTCTAAAGAAAAAAAAGAGAAACTATATTCTTCCTATTTGATAGAATATTAAGTGATAATTAGGAAATTCCAATAAAAGCATCTTACTGGTAGATGATATTCCCATATGCTACTGTAAAACTTGAGAAATATTGAATAAATGTGTACAAAAAGCTTTGTTGTATTATTCACATTTCCATACAGGAAAAAATTAATATAAAACTACTGGGACGGAAGAATATATATATATATATATATATATATATATATATATATATATATATATATATATATATATATATATATATATATATATATATATATATATATATATATATATATATATATATATATATATATATATATATATATATATATATATATATATATATATATATATATATATATATATATATATATATATATATATATATATATATATATATATATATATATATATTATCTTTAACACTAAAGGCAAATTATTACTTAAACGAGACGCTATTGAAAGGTAGGTATTAAGCCTACAATAGAAAATAAGTTTTTGAAACTATCAATATAATGTCCTCTATCTTGGTCTTCAAACCACTCGACAACGACACATGTGAGCTCATTGTGAGTCGAAAATCGTTAACTTTTCAAATGCTTTTTGAGCTTTGAAAATAACTAGTAAAAAGGTAAGATGCTTACTGGCAATTAGGCCAATGCTGACCCTTTTTCATTGATTGTTGTTGCCCTTACTTGGTGAAACTGGTCCATACTACATACAGACTTGGAGACTACTTCTCTGGCTTCACTGTTGGTTTTCGTTTTTGTAGGTGAAGGACGTAGCCAGCGCGTAAGCTAACTGGAGCAAGTGGCCCTTATGAATTCTGGATGTTCTTCAACGTTTCTGTGACTAGTTTCGCTGCTTGACAGCATTCTCCAGACAGATAAAAATTGAATTAGTACGAAATCATGACAACTACAAATAAAGATGTGTTGCTATGTTATAATATGATGTTTTGATCAAAAAATTTATCAAATTGAAAATAAAATGAAACACAGATGACAGATGAGGCTTTCAAAATGTCTATGTCAATATTTAACATAAAAATATAACTAGCCTATAATAACTATGATAACAGTTACAACAATAAAATAACTAAACAATAACAGTATAAAAGCAGTCTCTATACAACGAAATTATTGACATACATCAACTCATTATCTTATTCAAATTTTTTTTGAAAGAATAGTTACATTTATTTTCTTTGGCTTATTTAATTAGAAAGAAGAATATCCAAAAAAGGGGAATTCATTAAATCAGTTTGCTGGTTTAAAACAAGGTAGCTATTGTCGTGTGTGTGATTTTTGACTTTTAAAGCTTCAAAAAAGTCTAGTTTACGTTTGTCATTATAAAAATGGTGTGGTTCTATGCGGTTCTTCACTGTAGGTCTACGTTCTGTATCAATAATCTGTTTTGCAAATGTAGATTTGTCAGCGTGGTTATTTCTAAATGCATAAATATGTTCTTTGTATCAGGTGTTAAAATTTCTAGAAGTTTGACCTATGTAGATTGCGTTACAATGTGTGCAAACTAATTTATAAACTCCAGCTTTTGTCAGAAAACAAGATTTTTCTTTTGCGTTAAATAGTAAATCACGCGTCGTGTTGTAAGATTTAAAAGCTACCTTTGTATTTGTACAGGTATTTGAAATTTTTGAAATATTGTCTTTTGGTACAGATACGTAGATGATATTTTAGCTTGTTTTCAAGGTAGTCATACAGAATTAAATGAATTTTTGAATTTTATTAATAACTTTCACACAAATTATAAGTTTACTTTAGAAGAAAAAGCTGACAGTTGTATAAATTTTTTAGACTTAACAATTACAAAGTTAGAAAATAATTCATTTCACTTTTCAATATATAGGAAACCAACTTACACTGACACAACCATAACCTACGATTCATGTCACCCTTTTTCACAAAAGCTGTCAGCCCACCATTGTATGATACAGCGTGCATTTTCAATACCTCTGTCACAAAACAATTTTGAAAAAGAAATTTCAATAATCAAGCAAACAGCATTTAATAATGGCTACTCTGTTAAAATAATAGATAAAATGATCAAGAGAAAAGAATACAAATTAGCGATTAATTTAATTTATCCAAATATTAGAGACAAAGAAGACAACAGATACGTTTCGATAACTTATTTTGGAACCATTTCAGAAAACATTTCAAAAATTTTAAATACCTGTACAAATACAAGGGTGGCTTTTAAATCTTACAACACGACGCGTGCTTTACTATTTAACGCGAAAGAAAAATCTTGTTTCCTGACAAAAGCTGGAGTTTATAAATTAGCTTGTACACATTGTAACGCAATCTACATAGGTCAAACTTCTAGAAATTTTAACACCCGATACAAAGAACATATTTCTGTATTTAGAAATAACCCCGCTGACAAATCTACATTTGCAAAACATATTATTGATACAGAACATAGAGCTACAGTAAATAACCGCATACAACCACTACCTTTTTATAATGACAAACGTAAACTAGACTTTTTTGAAGATTTAGAAGTCAAAAAGCACACACCGCAATAGCTACCTTGTTTTAAACGAGGAAACTGATTTAATGAATTCCCCTTTCTTGGATATTCTTCTTTCTAATTAAATAAGTCAAAGAAAATAAATTTAACTATTCTTTCAAAAATGTTTTAATAAGATAATGAGTTGATGTATGTCAATAATTTTGTTGTATAGAGACTGCTTTTGTACTGTTATTGTTTCGTTATTTTACTGTTGTAATTGTTATCATAGTTATTATAGGCTAGTTCTATTTATATGTTAAATATTGACCTACAATCCGTAGACATTTTGAAAGCCTCATCTGCCATCTGTGTTTCATTTTATTTTCAATTTGATAAATTTTTTGATCAAAATATCATATCATAACATAGCAACAGATCTTTATTTGTAGTTGTCATGATTTCGTACTAATTCAATTTTTATCTATCTGAGAATGCTGTCAAGCAGCGAAACCAGTCACAGAAACGTTGAAGAACATCCAGAATTCATAAGGGTCACTTGCTCTAGTTAGCTTACGCGCTGGCTACGTCCTTCACCTACAAAAACCAAAACCAACAGTGAATCCAGAGAAGTAGTCTCCAACTCTGTATGTAGTACTGACGCTTTTTGCTCATCCAAACTAACCTACCCTCCACCTTAAGCTCGATCTCAACGACAGAGGTGATTTGAAAAATCATCCGCTGCCGGTGAGTCTCGAACCCTCGTCTCCCGACACCGAATTGGACTTTCCATCACGGCCACGGCAGCGCTTAAAATAACTAGTAATCTGATGAATGAAGTTTGGAACCTGTGATGAGCACTGGTAAGTACAATTTGGAGAACCGAATTCATCACAATGCAGTTTTTAGACTTTACATAAGAGGGATGAATAAGCTAAGCGAACAAAAACTAGAACTACTATTTATATGTTAATTGCCTAACAGTTGCCAACAGGGTATTCTAGAGAGGTATATAGACAGACCCTCACTGTTGAGTCTAAAATCCCCGTAATTAAAATTGCATACCTGCTGTCTAAAATTGTGTCGTTGCAAATATTCTTTATAAGAGGGACACACTGATTATTAAGATAACAGTTCGAACAATTGACTACACAGAACCGGACCTACTCTATTCATCGAAATATTTTCGTTTAAATTTCCAACGCCTTGCATATTTTTTGATATTTTCAAAAATTAAGTGATGGGGGGACGTTGAATGTATATTATTTCAACTGCTAATTACTACGGTTTGGCTCGATGGAACTTGATGAATTTGGACGAGTTGAAAGAAACTTTTCTTTATCCACTATTTAGGTTCATCTCAGGCTTCCTCACCCAGTAAACACATGTTCGTTAATTAAACGTTTAAAAGGAAACTGCTACCTTACGTTTAATTTTGGTAAAAATGTCGCCCGAATAAACATATAATTAAACCAATATAAAAACGTTTTTATACATGTATGTTTTAACGTTTAAATATAGGTTTTTCTTACATGTTTATTAACAAGGACTTTATAACGTTAATTTAACCATCATCTGTAATGGAGAATATACGTTTAAAATTACCGTTTATCAACGGGAATTTGTAACGTTAAACTATTTGCCGTTAATAACGTAAAATATACATTTTTTATACATGTTTATTAACAAGGATTTTGCAACGTTGATTTAACCATCATCTGCCATGAAGAATATACGTTTATAATTAATGTTTATCAACGGGATCTGTCACGTTAATCTGCTTGTATTAACGACGTATAATAAACGTTTGAATTACAACTAATACATACCTACCAAATGATAGTTTTTCAACCCAGCTGAAAGCAGAAGATGAGTACGATAAATTTTTTGACGATGGCAACTTATAGGCCAAACGATCATTAGGTGTAGAAGTGTCAAACTGGACTCCATTGCGGTGTAGATACTTACTTTAAGTGCTCATTGCTCATCAAAACTTCTACACTTGCTACTCTGTTAAATTTTATAAACCTACCATTGACAAATTATTATTTATGTTTATAATTTTAAATGGGCTTTATAAAAATGGATTAGATCACAAGACAAATGTCAAATAAAAATAACTTTATTTTAAAAAAAAACAAAAATATATTAAAAAAAATTACATTTCATTATCAAAAAACTAAAATACTTAATACCACATTCTAAAAATATAACAAGCTTCTTCAATCATAGCGTCTTAATCATGAAATAAAAAATATATTTCCTAAATTGTTTGTCAACTTCTCAACCAAAAAAAAAAGTATTGCTTCATTAGTTTTTTGCTCTTGACATTCTCAAAGTAGCTAATTTTAACCAATCCTTAAAAGCACAAAAGATTGCTCTGTCGCCTTTTTCACGTTGGGGAAAATTTAGCTTTGCAGCATCTAAAATTATAAACTAATAAATAGAAATAAATAGATCATGAAATTGTGATTACCATATACTACTGCCATTAGTCTCGTGGGTTTTAATGAAATTATATATATATATATATATATATATATATATATATATATATATATATATATATATATATATATATATATATATATATATATATATATATATATATATAGGTGTACATGTATCGTGCAAATTAAATTAAACTGGGGAAAATAAACAAATACATCAGAATTTATAAATGCTAAACCCGTAGCTAACCATTATTACTCTCATTCGAAAGTTTGATTCACGAACAATCAAAATAGAGGAAAAAAAGGTGTATTCAAAAACGTTAGATATACGTCTAATGCCTCAATAAAATTAAACTTGAAAATATGAGATATCAACCAAGATGGCCGATTTTAAACACGCCGGCTAAACTCATAAGTCCCAATTATTTATTCTACCTAATAACGCTCTAAAGCAATCAAAGTACAAGAAATGTGATTAGCTTCGACAACGTTTGAAGACAATTATTACATATTGTGATACAGCTTACCTTAACCTAACTTCAAGAGATAAAACTTGACACTTTGAGCTGCACAAACTGTACCTATTTCCAAAACTTTTAAGGGAAATCGCTACAGGATGATAATTATTGTTTGTAAATATGTATAAAACAATTATAAATTATAGAACAGACCACCATTCACCATAACATACAAGTGTCGCGTACTGAATATAATATTTTAATATTTAATAAAAATCGCTTAAAAAATGTCTGGTAATATACGTATACTTTATGTATGATTCCCTACTTCGTGCATGTGTTTCATAGGCGACCTGTGATGAAACAACCTTTAAATATTATGTTTAAAAACACTTAATTAATAAGGTCTTTTACAATGACAAATTGTTTCGTTGCTTTTTTTTACAAAAATTAGGAAAACAATTGTTTTAAATATAACGTTTATATCACATAAATATCTCTCACTTATAAAATGCCTGATAAAATACGTGTATTTTATGTATGATTCCTAACTTCATGTAGGTGTTTGGTAGGCGAACTGTGTTGAAACAACGTTTAAATATTATACCCTTCAGCAATAAGGTCTTTACAACGAGAAAATGTTTACCTAATTTTTTCACAAAAATTAGGTAAATACCTGTTTTACATATAACGTTTATACTACACAAAATATCTTTCGCTTATAAAATATTTAATAAAATACATATATTCAACGTATTAATCTCAACTAAACGTAGTTTTTTGATAGGCGAAATGTGTTTAAATAACGTTTAAATATTATGGCTAAAAACTCTTCATAATTAACGTCTTTACAACGAAGAAATGGTAACGTTGCCGTTTTAGCCTAAAATTAAACGTTAATTTTTATAACCGACAACGTTTTTTCAACGGTCTTTACGTAAAATAGACGTTTATTAAACGCACGTGTGTTTATTGGGCAGTACCTTACATACACCGTTGTTTGAATAGTTATGTTATGTTGCTGTTCTTAAGCAAATTAAATGGAACGATATATCAATAACCAGATGGTAGAATATGCTACAAAAGACTGAAGCTTTCACTGAAAACCACAGTTTTATAGCATTGGTCTAGCGGTAGATTTTAGCGATAAAATTACCACATCTTGATAACAAGGCAGCAACAACGTAGTTTTCCACCATTTCTATATATACATTTTCCTGAAAAAATTTAAGTGAGTTGAGTAGAAAATCTTTGTCGCTTATAGGTGTGAATATATCAATCTATATCCCCTCAGTAATCCATTTGGTATGTGTAACAAAAAACTGGCACAGTGTAACAGAATTTCGAAAACATCAAGCATATTATTAAAATGGCAAAATGCATAAACAAATCGTCAAAATTATTCGATTGTCATTCACACCCTTGTTGGTGTGGCTAGTTACTGCTATAAGATGATTTTCACGAATTAAGAAGCATTTGGCATGCAAGCTGTATAACTTTAAATGCATGCGAATTACAGCGGTTGCTGCTAGGGTGTATGCGGTTAAGTACCCGGGAAGACGTCGGTTTTCCAAAAGGGTTTTTCTCTGACTGGCGCATCCATTACGAACGACAGGAAACGTACATCATCCTGTTCGTCAAAACCCCGCACGAGTCGTAGCGATGAGAATGTCATCAACGTGTTGGCCCATGTCGAATCCAATCCACATCTGAGTACCTGTAATATATCAAGGGACTTGGGAGTAACTCGATCCACTGTTCGAAATATTCTGAAAGACCACAGGTAAGTTATCTCTCAAAGTAATACACATTAATCAGTTGTCGTTACAAAGTCAACGGGAAACGACAATTCAGTGGATGTGTAATAATAATGGCAGCAATGCTAATAATAATAGTAATAATCATCTTGAGCATGTACGAGAGGGTCGCCATCTCGGTGCAGCACCAAGTACTATGTTGCCACCACAGCTCTAATAAACACAAAATGTTATAAACAGATACTGTGTTCAACCAACCAAAAATTTTGAGAATTGTCAGCTCTGGCTCTTTCTTGTCTAATACCGGAACAATGTATGTAAGGCGAGATGCATTCTCTCCATAATGAGAAATGCATACCGCCTTAAATAATCTTCTTCCTGAAAATAAAATAGTACCTTACTATGACTATAAAGCAAGAGCAGCGTTAGAAAACGAAACACATAAATTGTATTACAACGTCCCAATTCATACAGATAAAACAATAATTGCAAAAAAACCGCTCGACCTTGTGCTACACGACATGCAATACAAAACTGCAATATTGATAGCATTTGAAAAAATCAATAGAGTGACACCAGTGCAAATCATTCCCGTAGTCATAACAGCAACAGGCCTGGTCAACAAAAATCTATCACAGTCAATATTAAAGCGGCAACTGGACCGTATAACCAAAAAATACAGAAGACTGTTGTCCTAAAAATCTGTCGCATCGTAAGAACGGTCTTAAATATGCCAACACAAGAAATAGAGTAAGAGTTGCTAACAGGCAGCTTATTTCTAGAACCAGATATTAAGTCAACTCTGAGACCAAAACAACATAATAACAATAATAATATATTTCCACAACCAGATGTTACGTGAATTCTGAGACCAAAACAACAACAACATAATAATAACAATAATAATAATAAAAATAATAATGATAACATGCTATTGGAAAATCCTCAACTTACACATAGTTTATGAGAATGGGAGTAACCTACTTGCTACCCAAAAATACACAACATACAGCAGACCCAACTAGATAACGTCCAATCACGTGCATTCCTACAATTTACAAGATTTTTAGCTCTATTAGATCGGGAAAAATGTACATCCAGTTAGACAACAACAAATTATTATACGAAAAGCATAAGGGATGTCGAAAGAAATCGAGGGGGTGCAAAGAACAATTGATAGTTGATGCTGTGATTACTACTAACGACATACAAAATATAGGTCGCTTTTTACAGCGTATATTGATTATCAAAAGGCATGGTGGAGGTGCTGGAACTATATGGAATACAGGAACACATTGTAAGGTTTTTAAAGCATGTAATGAATATGTGGACAACCGAGTTATTCCTAAGCAGCTCACGAAAACACATGCAGGCAGGACACATCAGCATCAAGCGAGGAATCTCCCAGGGTGATGCACTTAGTCTGTTGTGGTTCTGCCTTGTGCTTAAACCCCTTAAATATATTTTCAATAGTCATAGTAAGGGGTACCAGCTTGACTCTATTGATGTCGAGTTAGGTCATCTATGGTACATGAATTGCCTGAAACTGTACGGCCGGGTCGAAAAGAACACCTCCATAAACGGTTGGAATGCGTGGTCTAATTTAGCAAAAATATAACCATGCAATTCTGGCTGAATAAGTGCAGGACCAACAGTATGATAAGGGGGAAATGGTGTGAACATGAGTGACATCGGGTGAGCTTGGAAAAATGATGCATACGAGGAATGGGAGAATCTGAGCAATGGAAAACACAAAATATCTGGACGCTGCAAGTGCATTATAGTAGTGAATTTTCATAAAAATATTTTAATAGAAAATATTTTAATGAAGGCGGGCATCAAATCTGGTTACCAGTATAACCTATATAGTAAAAACAATGCACCATGTTTCATCAAAATAACTTTATTGTTTGAAAAAGCACAACAATTTTTCGAAAATAAACTTAAGTTGTTCCCCAAAAAAACTGGTCCGATTTTTCTGGCCAACAAACCTGCTCAAGCTATTTACCTAACAAGATATAATTATTCACAGAAAACTTTGAGACAGAACTCCAAAAAAAATCACGAAAATTTCACGAAACTCGGAAAATAATTTTTTTACAATAACTTATTAAACATTTATCACTAAATTGTCACAAAAATATTACAAACAATGATTTCTACGGAAACATAAAACATTTTCTGTGAAAATTGACTTTTTTTACAAAAAATTTGCCTAAAGAAGTTCGTGAGATATGGCCAACGACCATTTTTAATTGCCCCCCTGTAGAGTGTCCCATTTTGGTTGCAATTGCTGGGTATCTCGGTTATTAGTAAAGATATAACCTTGCGGTTTTCGCGATCCTTAGCTACTTTTTGTGAAACTAAAGACGCGGCAAACAAAATTGTCATAACCCTCTTAGTTTCCGAGCTACAAGGCGATATTGAAAATATTGCTTTTTCAGGTGCCCCTTGTATTTCAGTTGCCTGACAACTTGTCAAAAAGGTAAAAACTATTCCTTTTTGAAATTTTTACGTAGAATCTAGTGGCGTTGTTACTTTTTGCCTAAATATTGCAGTTAATGAAATATTGAGCAATGATTGTTTTTTTTAATGGGGCACCATGTATAATTGTCAAGAAGTTAATTTGCATTTTAACAAGCTTTTCAAAAATATATAACATTATGGGTCTATTTTAATAAACAACGGAAAAAAATCCTAATGTTCATAATTCGCACAAAAATTTTTCCAGTAGGTCCTGCAAAAAATTGCTGCTGTTTCTTTATTATATCTGTATGCTAACAATACATCGACAAAATTATTTAACAAGAGCTATTTATTAATATATCTATTGCTAATTTTCCACAAAATAGTCCTACCTGTCTAAATTTATGTAACAAAGGGAAATAAGATTAATAAATGTGTGTGTTAGTCTAGGGATGGCCTCGGAAGCAAAGTCCATTAGCCACAAACTGTTGTACGAGATAGACAGAAGTCAAAGAAGAGGGTCCACAATAAAGAGTAACAAATCGGAGTTATGCGTATAATATATGACATCACTGTTATAAAAATTAAAAAATAATTCTTATACAAAAAGCCTATCAGCAAAAACCAACTTGTAAAATCGAAACATAAGCACTAAAGTAATCTAGTAAATCAAGATAACTGTTGAAACTGATTTCCATTTTGCTTTATGCACGTTTTGCATACTTTTCCTATTCGTTTTAGGTAATTAAGCAAACAACGGGTTAATTTGGAAGTAGCAAAAACTTTCTCTTATTGCGTTTACTAAATCTTGAATATTATCACAATGAACTTTGTGAATTGTTGTCTCCACATATCCCCATAAAAATAAATCCAATAGAGACAAGTCTCGGGACCTGGGGGGCCATACTATAAGTACATTAGTTCCGATCCTTTGATTTGGCGAATTATTCTCCAGAAATAACCTCGCCATTTGAAAATTGTGCACAGGAGCCACGTCCTGTTGATAATTAATTTCGTTTAGATGCGCTAAAGGAACATCATCGAGCAATTCAGGTATAACTGTCTCTAAAATTTGAACGTCGCGATTGGCTGTTAGGTTTCCCTCAAATATATAAAATTATATCTGTGTTTTTAATATGAAGCAAGACACATTAAGACCATACCTGCTATCTTCTGTGCATTATTGAGTATAGCAGAATTACTAAACTACCCAACGTTGAGCATCCCCAGGGTGTAGGTGGTGGACAAGCCTAAATTTGTTTGAGTTGTATTTATGTTTTCTTAGAATTTTTTGAACTTTAGCTTTTCGAATCCATTCGCTCCTTTCAATGACTCTACAAGAGTTTGTATGGTAAGTTTCTACATGATCCAAAACAAACATAGTACATTAAATTGAATACAGTGTTAGTAAAGCTAATTTTGTTTGCAAAACGATCGTAAGGTCTGAAACTGTACTGTGATGGATTGGGTTCTCCAAATTGTATTTATCAGTGGTCATCACAGGTTCTAATCGTCACTAATTGACAGTTAAGCATTTAGTAGCATTTAAAATTTTGCTAACCCGTTTTTAGTGAATTTTCTTAAAAAAAATTCACTAATGAGGAGATCCCGACTTTTGAATTTTGAAAAAATTTCTTCAAATGACCGCGAACTAGGCCCCCTAGAACACATATCCGGGGTCAGTTACAATTTTTATATGTTTATATATATATATATTTATATATATATATATATATATATATATATATATATATATATATATATATTTATATATATATTTATATATATATATATATATATATGTATCACACCGATAACTCAAAAAATAATAGGCCGATTTTGACTAAATTTGGTGGAAAAATTCCTTTTGCAAATGGCTTGGATAAGTTCGTTAGCCAGGAAAATCTGATTAGGTTTTCCCGGAAAATTTTGTGTTTTCTTTCGAAAAAAATTTATATCTCCGGAATTAACAAAGTAAGGACAACCAAATTTGGTACGCTAGTGAATATCCTTATAAGTAATCTACCTACCAAAATTTAGCTATGTAGGTTAAAAGACAAAAAAGTTATAGGCATTTAAAGAAAAATAAATTGGGGTTTTCCTCAAAACGTCAAAGTTGCGATTTAAAACGTCAAAATCGGCAACATTTAGGCAAAGAACTTGAATCTAATACGGGATATGGAAATCAAATGTCTCAAGAAGGATGTTTTACAAATTCTGAAGTCTTAGTTTCAACCGTCATTGTCCTTCATTTTACTAAAATGTTTGCAGAAAATTCATTTCAAATAGACCCTTACTCTGATGCTTGGCAGTAGCCTTAGCTATAGAGTTTATCGTTTAATGGTATATAATTTTTGTCGAATTTTCGTCAAAAATCAATAAAGCTCAATATATCCGTTATTATACAAGATATGAAGAAAATTTGTATATATTAATTATAGGGTGTCTTGAGCTACATCTTAAAAAAATATTTCTACAATCACAGGGTGGCCCATAAGTCGTTGGTGATACAAATTTTCTTCTTTTTTTTTAATCAAACACGCCTTATGTTATTGCATTTTTGAATTTTTCAGCGATGCATGTTTGTAAGAAAAGAAATTCGGGACGCAGCAAGTGCGTTATGGTAGCGAATTTTCATTAAATGCTTCAAATTTGAATAGCTCAATTTGCTATTAACCTATAAGGTTGACCAAGAAACGAGTTTTTCCGGGAACACTTTAAGTTTGCTTTTGGAAATTTTTGTACATTTTCACACAATAAAGTTATTTTTATGAAACATGGTACATTGTTTTTACTATATAGGTTATACTGGTAACCAAAATTGATGCCTGCTTTCTTAAAAAGGAAACACACATATTTGCAATTCAAAATATTTTTATGAAAATTCACTACCATAACGCACTTGCTGCGTCCAGAGTTTTAATTACTGTAGGCGTTCTCAAAGCAGAGAATACAGTTCATCTAGTTTAAAGTTAACAGTCCCCTTTTTAAACTAGGCAATTTAAGTTATAAATGGGTTTCATCTTACGACAGGGTTTACATCAGTCGATTGTACAATCAAGTGCTTTACAAGTACGTTATGGTTCCACGAGTTATGTGTGCAATTATTATACACTCTGATTATGATACAAGGGTTCTCTGTGAAAATATTCCCACTAGCAAGCTAAGCATGTTCTTAATTTATTACCCCACGTGACCCTCGAGTTCAATCCACTATTCTCCTTTTCACACCACTACGATAATCTTAAGTATGTTACAACTGCACTTTCTACAAGTGAGTAGTTCATCTAGTCTGGGCAGAATGGTCGTTAACATAAGAATTGCATTATTAAACCTTTTAAAGCGCGTCCCTAGTGCGTATTTCTTAGGTGATAGGGTATTTTTTAAAGCTCAATAGACAAGAAACAGAGTATGCAGAGTAAACAACTTTTCTAACATTTCATCAAGATAGGTAACCCTATCTGACTTTAAGCTTTGCTAACAGAAAACACACACACTGCATTATTTCATTAATTATAAGCAAATCCGTGTAGTCAACCCCTAACATGTAAATACAAAAATATACCGACCTATGTGACTAACACAGTAGAAATGCCACATAAAATATATTTTTAATTTACCAGCGACCATTGTTTAAAATTCTAGCATCGGCACACGTAGACGGAGAATTCATTGATTTAATAAAAATTTTTGTGTAGAGATCATATACAGGCTGGCACATTGAAAACGAAACAGACCGATTTGCATCCAGAGAAATTTTTTTTAAGAAACCCTGAAAAACGTAAATTTTAATATTGAGGGGGACATGTTTTGACATAAAACTCAACTTTGTCACATCAACCCCTTAAGGGTGGTGATAACAACCCTTATATTTTAAATAGGGAACATGGGTCGAGTGTTACATCACTTGAAAGTTATTTCTTTTCTGAATTCAGCACACTAACTTTTTTGGATGTTTTATCAACTCGTTTCAAAATTATTCACAGTTGGAGTTGCAAGAACGTATTTCATTCATTGTGATAAGAAATGCACTAATTAGTCCATTTTTCGTTAACAAAAACTAAAAAACAAAACCAAACGTTCAAAAATGTTTATTTAGTTAAGTAAGTGTTCAAATTGTTGACCATCAGCTTCCATACAAAAGTATAAATTTTATTCAAAACGAGCTCTGACATTCTGGAGCATTTGTGGAGTTAGTAAACGGCATTCTTCAATAATGCGTCGTCGTAATTCTTCCAGAGACTCCGGTTCTGTTGCAAAAATTCTACTCTTTAAGTGGCCCCATAGAAAGAAGTCTAAGGGACTTAAATCCGGTGATCTAGGGGGCCACTCAATAGCAACTTTACGCCCAATCCATTGCTCTGGAAACTATCTGTTCAAAAACTCCCTAACACGTTATGAAAAATGCGGAGGAGTTCCATCTTGTTGAAACACTAATTGATTTTCTTGATAGCGATCATCACTTTCAACAATGTCAATTAGTAGAGGGTAAACGATATCTTCTAATAACTCCAAATACGTTTCGCCACTCAAATTGCCATCAAGAAAAATGGGTCCGATTAAACGGTCTCCAAAAATGCCAGTCCAAACATTCAATTTCTGTGGAGTTTGAGTGTGGACTTCGTGAAAATTTCTTGGAATATTATTTGCCCAATAACGACAATTATGACAATTGACTGTAGAGTTTAATAAAAACGTAGACTCGTCTGAAAAACAGATATTGAACAGAAAATTCCCGTTATCAGCTATTCGTGCAGTCATAACTTCACAAAACTCCAGCCGCCGATCAAAATCATCTTCATTGAATTGTTGTACAAGATGAATTTTATACGGGTGAAATTTATGATGATTCAATATTCGCTGAATAGTTCTTCTTTTGATGTTTGAAACAGTGGCCAATTTTCTCGTGCTCAAAGTTGGGTCTGCAGCAATTTGTCCTAAAACTTCAATCTCAGTAGTCTCATTTCCGGAAATTCACGTTCAGGATCCCGTTTTTTGTTGCCTACTGAACCACTTTGTCGAAACTTTGCAACTAACTCCAAAATGAATTTTCTGTTAACACGTCTGTTCGGATGTCGTTCATTAAACAAATTTGCGGTACGGTTGGCACAGTCATCGTTTTTGAAAGAAAGAGTAATTATTTCAACTCTTTCTTCTACAAAATAGACCGTTGTGAAATTAATTTTCGGTAGTACTATCAAGTATTAAACCGACCGATAAACTGAAATAATAAACCCCATTTCTCTCATTTCGATAAGAAATGTTCTGATAGTCAATTTTTTGTTTACAAAACAACAAAACATTGACTATCAGCACATTTCTTATCGAAATGAGTGAAATGCGTTTTTGCATCTTCAATTGTGAATAATTTTTAAACGAGTTGATAAAACTTCCAAAAAAAAATAGTGAGCTGAATTCCGAAAAGAAAGAGCATTCAAATGATGTAACACTCGACCCATGTTCCATATTTAAAATATAAGGGTTGTTATCACCACCCTTAAGGGGTTGATGTGACAAAGTTTAGTTTTATGTCAAAACATGTTCCCCTCAATATTAAGTTTCAGCGTTTCTTAAAAAAAAATTCTCTGGACGGTCTGTTTCGTTTTCAATGCGCCACCTTATATATATATATATATATATATATATATATATATATATATATATATATATATATATATATATATATATATATATATATATATATATTCAAACGGACCTTACATTTGGGTTCTAGGGGCCCTAATTCGCGCTCATAAGAAGAATTTTCCGAAAATATTACCATCGTTACCTCTCTATTACTAAATATCCTCTTAATGAAAATTCACTAAAAAAAAGAGCATATACCTACATAATTGTTATTCAAAATTGATCAAAATATCCACCCAAGTTTACAACCAAACAATACAATATTCCATGAATTTACCTATATTTTTAGGGAACCAAACTGTTAACCATCTGTTTGAATAATGCTTCTCAGTTATACAAAACTTCGACCTAAGGCAGTTTAGTAACTTAGTGTAGTGCCTACAAATGAAACGTGACCCCTGTCCAAAGGTAAAATATGTAAACGGGGCAATGACCTTATCGTTAGAGATACCACGGGTCATTTCATAATGATCCAGAGTCATCTGACACGATATTGTGTATTTTATAAAATAAAATGCAACGATTGCACTTCCCAGACATCGCATCATTGTCTCGGCACCTATTATGGGGTATGTATCGTTGGAGTAGCGTGGCGTATTACTGAGATTATAAATATATGTAACCGCATAATTTAACCTTTGTTGTTGTACTAGTCTCATAATAAACATTTAGTTAACGCATATCGTGTATTACTAGTAGGCAGTACCCAACCCTCTTACCCCGTAATTGTCAAAAAGAAACCTTTAAAAAATTCAGACAAGGATAGTAATATCATTACTTCAGTCTTTGTTGAAAGCTGCCACTAGAATTCATGAACTTAAGTATAGTAACATCATTACTTCAGTCTTTCTTGAAAGCTGCCACTAGAATTCATTAACTTAAGTATAGTAACATCATTACTTCAGTCTGTATTGAAAGCTGCCACTAGAATTCATGAACTTAAGTACCAACAAAGCAAACAATTTCCTTATTTGGAGAATTTCACTATCTTTATAGACCAGCTCGGAAGGGTACAGAATGTCTTTTTCAAGCATAATTTTTATTATCCATTTCTGTGTTGAATAAAGTTTTGTAAATTGTCTTACATAAGCAGCCCCCTAAATAACTATAACATAATTTAAAATAGATGTGGCCTGGTAAAATATTTTTATCCATTTCCACTCAAGTACACATATGTTTAAGTTGTGAGAATTTTTAACTAGTTTTACGAATATTGTTACTAATATAATGTATATTTATGCATATGTACACTTAGGTAGTTGATTGATATGAAGGATTGAACACTTGGAGAACCCAAGTCACCAGTCATCAGCGGATGAAAATTTCTGGATTTAGAATTTTTCATCCTGTGATGACGCTAACTTTGTTGTGTGAAGCGATCGTCAGGTCTTTAAAAGGATGTGTTGTGGTCATTCGGGTTCACCAAGTGTACTTATCGGTGCTCATCACATGTTCCCATATTCACTTAGACTATATGAACATCCAGATATTTTATACTTTCACACTTTTCGATGCAGTCCAAGTTTTTAAAATGACATGTGTTATTATAATTTTCAAATTTATTTTTAATAATAATTGGCAGCATTGCGTTAGTTTTTACAAAGGTCAGAAACTTAGTTTCAAATAAATTGAGTTTAATTAGATTCGAATCAAACCATAATTTGATATTTGAAAGCTCTGAGGATACAGCTCCCAGTACTTTGTCCCATTACTTATGAAAGAAAAATACCGCTGCATCGTCCGCATAACATACCAATTCTCCTCCCGTGTCTATATTCATTAGGTCATTAATATAGATCAGGAACAGAGTGGCGCGTAAAATTATCCCTTTGGGTACTCCAGTTTCAACACTAATCTGACCACTAACACTAACCTACGCGGACTGTTTGTTTTCTCTCATTAAGGTATGATTTAAATAAGTTGGGAGCAAGAACCGGTATACCAGTTATTTCCATATCGTCAATACGTTTTGAAATATGGCATCAGCGACAAAAATTTCAAATTTTTCTTTTCGCTTAAGCGTCGTGAAAAGTGTCAAAACCATAGTGAGCTGTACGACAAGTATCGCCATCAGTGGCGTAGCCAGGTACATCTCACTATTGTCTACGACGCTGGCTATTTTTAGCCGAACTTGCTGTTGGGTGTATTCTGGCTGTAATTTGGTATGGCGCACTGACGAGCTCTAATGAAGGCAAAACCGGTATGCGTTTCTACTTATAGTCGGAACGCACCCGGCCTTATATATTTTCAGTACATACTGTAAAATTAACATAAACCGATGTTGTGACATTGTATTTAAGCAAGTTGAATGTGTGCACGTTCCGCCCTTCGGAGGGGGCGTAAAGACGTCGGTTCAATGTCCATGCAATGTGGGGCACGTTAAAGATCCCCACCCTCTTTACAGAAAAGCAGGGGTTCGTCAACATTTCCAGGATAGTTAGGTGAAACTGCTCCCTGATGTTGGTGATTGGCCATAGTCGCGTAAATATACCTACATTAAAGTACCAGAAAGTGACCTTGATCCTCCATTAATATCATAGAGGATGGTTGCTGCTGCACGCTGCTATGGGGTACGTTAACCGGTTGTATTTTATCTCTGTCTCGTAGGCGTTAGCAACAATGGTCTTCCCAATGTGCTGCAAGTCACCAATTATTATTAATTTGATAAATATATTTCAAACCTCATATGGGGGGTTTAGGTCTACCTTCTTCAGCTCCGTATGGGATATGTATTTTTAGTGAATTTTTATTTTAAAAAATTCAGCAATAGAGAGGTATCGATGGTGAGACTTTGCAAAATTTTCTTCAAATGAGCGCAAACTAGGACCCCTAGAACCCATATCCGGGGTCAGTTTAAATTTTTATATGTTTATATATATATATATATATATATATATATATATATATATATATATATATATATATATATATATATATATATATATATATATATATATATATATATATATATATATATATATGTCCGTCTGATAACTCAAAAAATAATTAACCGATTTCGATGAAACTTGGCAAGTGCCTTTCTTTTATTAATGGCTTGGATGAGATCGTTGGTCAAGAAAATGGGACAGGCTTTTCCGGGAAAGTTTTGAGTTTTCTTTCTAAAAAAAATTTTTTCTCCGAAAATTACAAAGCTGTTTTAATGAAATTTACTATATATGTTGCCTTGGGAAAGGCATTACCACGCACCAAAATTAAACTTTCTAAGTTTATAGAAAATTGAGTTATTCAAATTTTCAGTTTACTTTTGAAAAAAAAATTTTTTCTCCGAATCTTCTAAAGTTATTTTAATGACATTTGGTGGATATCTTGCCTTAGCAAAGACCTTACTACATACAAAAATTAAACTTTCTAAGTGTATAGAAAATTGAGTTATTCACGTTTGAAGCATTTAATAAAAATTCACTACCATAACGCACTTGCTGCGTCTCGAATTTTCTTTTTTCTTATTGTTATCTCGCTTTTGGTCTAATGCTTGTGCTGATATGCGTTTTTTTGTTCTTATTTACTTTTATCTTTATATAAATCATATGTATTTATTTTCAAAACTGCACCTTTGCGCCCTTAAATGACTTAGGCTGTTGAGAAGTAGAATTTAATAAATAAATAAATATGGTTATTAGGAGTATTTATACAAGTATAGCCTTTTCTTTCATTCGTTATTTTTTTGAGCCTGACAACTTTCTATTCATTTTTCAACTTTATTAAAAGCCCGTTCGAATTGACGTGATCCTGGAGCTTCATATCTACTACCTTACATTCGGTTTGACACATGGCGTCCACCCTTCGATGTTTAAGTTATTTCAAGTCGTGATATCATAAGATCTACTGGCTCAATGGAGCGTCAATACGAATGGCTCTAATGTTTAGTTAGTTCAATTAACTATTATAATTGTATGTGTTCGATTTTTTTCAGAGTATGCAAATTTTTGTAAACATTATTTACTAAAGCAAACTTTCTACCTTATGACTTTTTGATTAACGCAGGATTCTTTACCAACTTTACTATACTATAACACGAAATTGTGTTAATATGTTCATAATATGTTTAATACAACATTATTTTACTGGGTTGTTAAAAAACAAATGCTTATAAAATCGAGACTAAAATAATTATCAGTCGCACAAATATGAATGATATATAACACACACAAAAATTATATATATATATATATATATATATATATATATATATATATATATATATATATATATATATATATATATATATATATATATAATTTTTGTGTGTGTTATATATCATTCATATTTGTGATATATATATAAATATATATATATATATATATATATATATATATATATATATATATATATATATATATATATATATATAGGGTGTCCCGCGTAGACCTTCCATTTGCTGTTTCACGCACGTGGGGTTCTCAAAATTTCCAGTTTACTGAAAATATTGACGATAGTATGGGACTTCCGGTTATACCGGAAGTAGACGTCAACTTTCTTATTTCAAATAGAAGATGGTGTTTTATATTACAGATCTAGATTGCTCGTCAAATTTTATGGTATGATTCACTAACATGTTATGTCATTTTTCTCCACCATTTTCGAGATATTTGACTTTTTTCGAAAATTTCTTAAAAAACATTGTCACATTTACACAACAGTATCTCTCTTATTTTTCAACCTGAAGAGTTGAAATTGTAAAGTGCAAATTCTTAAATGCCACAAAATATTTGGAATTTACTAAAGCTAGTAGAAGTTAGGCAGGGTGTCCGAAATAGACCGGTAAATTGTGACAACTTTAAAACCTAATAACTCTCTTATTTTAAATATAACACCCTATATTTTATAACGTTAGTTCATGTACTTTTTATTGTTCTTTCGATTGGTATCAGCATTTTCTATACCTAAGTCCCACCTATTTAAAGATATTTAAATATTATTTGCAATAAGAAATTTAAAAAATTATTAGTCAGTTTATCAGGTTGCTTAGGAGATGAAAATGTTAAACGTCATTTTCCGAACTAAGTAAAATATACGACGACTTTTGAATATAACTTTTATTTACGAGGAGTATAATCGAATTATTAACAGAAGACGTCGTGCGGTTGCGAAGAGATTTCCACATAAACACAAATCAACTCGTTACATGATCAGAATACTACTAAAAAAATTCTAAGAATCAAGTGTTTCGTCTAAAATTTCATAAGAGTAAAGCATTATTAGGGAACAAAGAGATTTGTGTGTTATCACTTCACAATAAATGTTCTAAATTTGCACCGTTCACTTCGAGGCATTTGATGGCTCTTTTAATGATGGTACCCGTGGCTCGAGAAAAGTAATCTTGCTCCACTGCGTTGAAGGCCTCTACTTCTCTAGCTATCATATATTGTTTTGTAGTAGGTAGTTCCCGGTAAACTTTGTTCTTAATGCACGCGCAGATACTGACATCTGGTGCGCGAGCCGGCCAACGATGAGGACCACCGTTAGCTATCCATCTGTCTTCAAATGTTTCCTGAAGTAGGTCGCACACTATTTGTGAATTGTGTGGTGGAGCTCCATCTTGTTGATACTAAACTTCTGCAGCTTCGTGTTCATGCAAGAAGTTTAGCGCCGGTATTATTACTTGCTGCAGAACGCGACAATATCCAGGACCTGCAAGTACTGCCCGTTTGGAATTTGTTCTTACCTTTTTCTTAATCTTACCATTATTACTGATATGAATAAAAGAGTCATATTTTCTAATTTAGTTTCAATGAGTCTAATAAATATTTTAATAACATAATATACTAATACGCAAAAAAAATTCAGTATTGCTTATTCCTATTGGTACCAACCTGTTAAGTTCTCATCATAAATGTTAAGGGCAAAAATTTTATTGTATTTTACTGCACAAAACACATTGAACATAGTCCTGTAGATTTCGTTCTCTAGTAATGTGAGGATTTTCGTCCGACCAATAGTGACTGTTGTGACGATTGAACATGCACCTCTTTGAAAATTTTGACTTATTACACCATATAATTTTTCTTGAGAAATTTTCTTCTTCTTGACTTTTCAAAAGACATCAATCGCAGAATTCTACATGCCGGGAAAAATCGCCAGGTTCTAAATGATGTATTAAAGTTAACGAAAATGGTGTCCATTTGTTAATTTTTAGAATTCTGTGAATAGTTCCTCTTGACAGATGCAGTCTCTGATTGACACATGCGGATAAGCAGCAAAAAATGCCAAAACATTTATTTGTGTCTCTTCGTTGTCCAATAGCGGTTTATTTTTATTACCTTCTGAACGAAACCTTCCATTCTCAGAACAATTTTTCAATAGTCTTCTGAACATGTCAGGAGATGGTCTATGTCTATCTGGAAATCTCTCTGCAAACACACGACATGTTCAGCCAGCAATTCGATTACACTTCTCGTAAATAATAATTAAATTCAAAAAGTCATCGTTTGAGTAATTGAAGTATGTCATTATTGTGTAAAACACTCTCTTGTATTAAAATACAATTGACAAACGTACTTTACAGTACAACCATTAACTTTACTGTAGGAAGATGACGTTTAAAATTTTCATCTCATAGGCAACCTGATAAACTGATTATTTCTTATCGCAAATATGCCTCTAAGTGAACTTGCAAATTTCGAACATTTTTTGTGAAGTGATAACACACTAATCTTTTTGTTCCCTAATAATGCTTTACTCTTATGAAATTTTGGACGAAATTCTGTTAATAATTCGATTATACTCCTCGTAAATATAAGTTATATTCAATAGTCGTCGCATATTTTACTTAGGTCGAAAGATGACCTTTAAAATTGTCATCTCCTAGGCAACCTGATAAACTGACTAATAATTATTTCTTATCGCAAATAATGTTTAAATATCTTCAAATCGGTGGGACTTAGGTATAGGGGATGCTGACACCAATCCAAACAACAATAAAAATTACATAAACTAACGTTATAAAATATAGGGTGTTCTATTCAAAATAAAAGAGTTGTTTTTTAAGAAATTTTTTAAAAGGTTAAATATCTCGAAAATGGTTGAGAAATCTGACATAACATGTTAGTAAAACCTACCATAAAATTTGACGAGCAATCCAGATCCGTAATAAAAAACACCATATTCTATTTAAAATAAGAAAGTTGCTGTCTACTCCCGATATAACGGGAAGATTAAATGATATAAGATAAAAAAATTCTATACATGCTGAGAAAATTGTTCTCAATATCACCTAAACAAGGCCTACTAATGTATTTTTCCTTGTCAAAAATTGAAATGGGGATATAGCCGTTTTAAGAAGAAAATAAGTACTCCACTGCATTCAGCATACTTCGATATATATATATATATATATATATATATATATATATATATATATATATATATATATATATATATATATATATATATATATATATATGCCAAATTATTTAAAAAAATAAGAATTATTAACCATTTCAGACAAGTTTAGTTGTGTGACCCTTCTTATATGGAAACACCATATAACTTTTATATTTATGACGCGATTATTTTTATCGAGATCTCAAAATCTATAAAATTAAGAAGTCTATAGAAACTGTGAAAATTGTTTCCTATGCCATTCGATCACGGCCTACTAAAACTATTTTCATAGGTCAAAAATTATAAAAAAATATTTATGGTTGGTTTTAGGGACAAGATACGTACGTCACTAGATTCGTCATTCTTCAAACCTGTTCCTTACCAAATTTCATAAAAAGCTCTATTATTACGAACCGTGAAAGTCAATACGGAGTCTCAGTGGTCCAGGCGTAAGAACGTGTGCCAGAGGCCGAAGGGTACAGGGTTCGCTTCCCACGGTTTCCCTTTCACTTTTTCAGTAGAAACTGTAATAAATTAAAATCAACCGAGGTTCTGACATTGTATTTGAGCAAGTTAAATGTCTGTATGTTCCGCCTTTCGAAGGGGGCGTAAAGTCGTCGGTCCGCGTCCATGGGATGTTTGGCGCGCTGAGGATCCCTTCCCTCCATACAGAAAGGCTGGTGTTCGGCTACATTTCTGGGATAGTGAGGTGGAACTGCTCCCTGGCGTCGGTGATTGGCCATAGTCGCAAAAATAGGCCGACGCTAAAGTAGAAAAAATAAAAAGTCAACACCTCTAGAATTGAGGAAAAAAGTTTATAAATGCCGTGACATATGAAAATAGTTTTATTAGGCCGTGATCGAATGGCATACGAAACTTTTTTAAAAAGAATCGCGTTATAAATGTAAAAGTTAGAGGGTGTTTCCATATAAGAAGGGTCATACAAATAAACTTTTCTGAAACGGTTAACAATTCATCTTTTTTGATGAAATGTATGTATCTATTTCTAGGTAAGCTGAATGCAGTAGCGTACTTATTTTCTTCCTAAAAATGGCCCTAACCCTGTTCCCATTTTTTGACATAGAAAAACTGCATTAGTTGGCCTTGGTCAGATGACATAGAAAACAATTTTCATAGCATTTATAGAGTTTTTCATTTTATATCTTTTGATCTTTTGTTCATCAGAATCGAATTATAAATACATAATATAATAACAATAAATATGACATGCATCAGTTTCGGCCACTGTAAAAATGTATTATATTCGCTCAAATTGCAGCTAAAAACATACGTATTTTTTTAATGAAAGCAGCCATCAAATTTGGTTATACATATAGTAGAAACAATGTACCACAGAAAGGCAGGGGTTCGGCAAAATTTCCAGGATAGTGAGGTGCTCCCTGGCGTCGGTTATTGGCCATAGTCGCGGAAATAGGCCGACGCTAAAGTAAAAAAAAAAGAAAGTCAACATCTCTAGAATTGAGGAAAAAAGTTTATATATGCTGTGACATATGAAAATAGTTTTAGTAGGCCGTGATCGCATGGCATACGAATTTTTTTACAAAGAATCGCGTTATAAATGTAAAAGTTAGAGGGTGTTTCCATATAAGAAGAGTCAATCAAATAAACTTTTCTGGAATGGTTAACAATTCATCTTTTTTCATGAAATGTGGGTTTTGTATAAACATACTGTATAATTTTATTCAGTAAAACCCAATAATAATAGTAATACATTTATGTGTGTATGTAATTAGTAATGACCCATAATTTGTTTATAATAAATTTTGTATTACAAACGTAATAAAACACTTGTTTTGATGCCCTTTAATATGTTCAGTTATCGTTATTCAAGATAACATTGCTAGGTTAAATAAAGACGTTTAGCAATGAGACAATACATCACGCTGGAAACGCAAAAATCAGTATAATCAGTATATGAGCGTCATGCAGCTCGGCTAAAAAAGCAAGGAGAAACTGTTTTGTTTTGTGACTATTCAATAAATATACAATTCAGTTAGCGTCAGGTAAGCCTAAATTTGTAAAACATAAAAATATATTTCCATGCAATCATATAAACTAGAATATCTAATTGTTTTTAGTGAATTTTTATTAAAAAAAATCACTAATAGAGAGGTATCGATGGTGAGACTTTGCAAAAATTCTTTCAAATGAGCGCGAATTAGGACCCCTAGAACCCATATCCGGGGTCAGTTTGAATTTATATATATATATATATATATATATATATATATATATATATATATATATATATATATATATATATATATATATATATATATGTATCCGTCTGATAACTCAAAAAATAATTAACCGATTTAGATGAAACTCGGCAAGTGCCTTTCTTTTATTAATAGCTTGGATGAGTTCGTTGGCCAGGAAAATCGGACGGGGTTTTCCGGGAAAATTTTGAGTTTTCTTTCAAAAAAAAGTTTTTTTTCCGAAAATTTCGATAAAATTTGGTCTACATATTGCTTTGGGAAATACCTAACTATGTGCCAAAATTCAGCTTTCTAGGGTTACAGAAAATTGGGCTATTCAAATTTGAAACATTTATGTTTAAATCATGAATATGTGGTTGCTTTTGGTTAGTCAATGCTTCTCTTATTGTGATTGACTCATGAAATTAATTTTTAAGTTTCAGAGAAATGTCAATAACACTGAATTCACTGATTGTTAATCATTGGAAGCATTTACGATTATATATAACCCTATTGTAATTTATTATCATTTATCACCTCTGTAGTATAATTATTTTTTTCCTTACAACTCGCAGCGTTTTTAGTCAATTGTTGTTATTAGTAGTCAATAGTTTCTTTCCGAATACACACAGCTTCCATTGACTTCTGCTTCTGCCGCTGTTACAGTCCTTTTATTTAGAGGTAGAATTGTAACCACTCATACAGCCAGTGTTTTTTAACCACGTGGCTGGGGGACTGACCGAATTCATTCCCAGTTGCTGTTGATTTACTCATATTCTCTTAATATGTTTGAAGATGTGGTGTCTACTTCATTCCAAGTCACTATTAACCGACTATTTAGGAAATCAAATAAGTAAATTAAATCGATTGTCATAAAATATGTAGTGTATTAAGATAAGGGAAAAAGAAATAAAACATATATAACTGTGCACATTTTGATTATATTTTAGGGTGCTTGAGAGAGGTATTGTCACAGCATAATATCTTATTAAAGTTCATTTGCAAATAGGTTTAATTTTTATATGTTTATATATATATATATATATATATATATATATATATATATATATATATATATATATATATATATATATATATATATATATATATATATGATAACTCAAAAAATAATTAACCGATTTCGATGAAACTTGGCAAGTGCCTGTCTTTTATTCATGGCTTGGATGAGTTCGTTATCCAGAAAAATCAGACGGGGTTTTGCGGAAAAATTTTGAGTTTTCTTTCGAAAAAATTTATTTCTCCGAAAGTAACAAAGCTGTTTTAATGAAATTTACTACATATGTTGCCTCAACCTTACTACGTACCAAAATTCCACTTTCTAAGTTTAGAGAAAATTGAGTTATTCAAATTTTAAATTTTCATTCGAAAAAAATTTTTTTCTCCGAAAATTACAAAGTTATTTTAATGAAATTTTGTATATATCTTGCCTTAGGAAAAACCTTACTACGTATTGAAATTAAGCTCTCTAAGTTTATAGAAAATTGAGTTATTTAAATTTGAAGCATTTAATAAAAATTCACTATCATAACGCACTTGCTGCGTCCCGAGTTTTTTAATGTTAACTTCTTTAAATACAAACGTAGATACTTTTACCCGGATTCCACAGTTGCTTGTTTCCTTCTCTACAACCGGTTTTAGATCTCGCGGTACCGTCAGGCAAGCAAAATTTAATTTATTTATAAACACCCACGACGACTGTAAATAAAAATCGTTATTACATTAGGGTATTTTGATCAAAAATTCTTAAAAATAAAGTCAAGTTCACATATAACGTCTTTAAAATATATATGTAATGTATGTCAACATTTAACATGAAAACATAATTAACTAATCATAGCAATTATAACCATATAACAACAAGCATAGTAATTAGATAACTAAATAAACGATAACAGCAATAGAACTAGGGTATATATAATGAAATTATCGACATATCAACTTACGATTATATTGTAACTATTTTTAATGTGGTTCACGACACATTCTGCTAGACATGTTTCATTAAAAAGTCTGTGCGTTAGGGTAATGAATGTTCATAAAAATGACTTTAATAGGACATATGTCTTTTTTTAATGAAAGCAGCCATCAAATTTGGTTATACATATAGTAGAAACAATGTACCATATTCCATTAAAATAACTTTATTGTTTGAAAAAGTACAAAATTTTTCCCAAAATGAACTTAAAATGTTCCCGAAAAAACTGGTCTGATTTTCCTGGCCAACTCTTCAAGCTACTTACCCACCTACCATGAAATAATTATTGACAAAAAGCTTTTCGACGAAACCTTAAAAAAATGTATGAAAATTTGCAAACAATTTTTTGAAGAAAATCCTGAAAGATTTTTCTTAATAATAACTTGTCTGGGTTGAAGTGAAAATCGTGTATTTTAAGCATCAGATTTAGCGCTAATTTGAGAATATCAAATATTAAAATATTAATTTAAATTTGATCGTAAAGTGTTAGTAATAGTAATTTATAGTTGTGTTACATTATTGAGGTAGTATTTATTTTTAGATTGTTAAAAATTACGTGTTCAAACAATTTTTTTAATATATAGTCATGGAAACAAATAGGGGCAGGCCTAGTTGCCCGCCTGAAGTATATCCGACGCTGTATCGATAAGTGATAATTTAGTAAATTCCAATAAACCTGTAGCAGATAATGCGAGGTTAATGGACCTTGAAAATAAATATTTACCAGCTGATCGTGGAACGTATTTTATGCATATGCAGCATGTTAATAAAAACATAGGAAGATTATTTCGAGTACGTGTAGGGTATTATTTATACCTAAATGAAACATACAAAAAAGAGATTGTTGATATTAAATCTATTGGAGTTAATACATTAAAAGTCATATTAAAATCGTTTAAGGCAGCTAATGATCATTTAAACGATGAGTTACTAACAGAAAACCGTTTAGTTGCGTTTATCCCAAAATATTATACACAACGAAGGGGCGTTGTCAGGCTAGTGGACACATTCTTTGATGAGGCCTATTTGTTAGAGTCCATCGAATCTAAAAGTACAGTAACAGAGGTTAAGAGGATGTATAAACGAGTATTAAATGAAGACGGCACATCAAAATTAGTCAAGCGACAAATCATAATTATATCTTTTTTAAGGGACCAAATGCCAAAAAATATTAGGACTAATGGAGTAAATTTTGAAGTAGAACCGTACATTTACATTTACATTGTATAAAAATACTCAAAGCTTATGTAAAAAATGTAGAAAAAGTCATGAAAATACACAAGAACGTTGTGAAAATGATAGTTACCGTATATGTTGCAAAATTACGGAACATAATTCCACATTAAGGTCTTGTCCAGCTTATATAAATCAGAGAAGGATAAAGGAAATTATGGCCAATAAAAACCTCACTTTTAGAGAGGTTGAGATTTTAGAAAAAAAATCCGTTCTGCCCTGGGGCATTGACATTTAACTCTTTCAGTATCTTGGCGAGATTGGGTGAGTTTTCCACCCTACCAACTCCCAACTTATCTCAATCCACAACAATTAAAAAGCCGGTCCCTATAAAAGCAAAAGTGGGTTTTAGTAACAGCAATAATCAGCAAAAAACGAAAGCCATGTAGGACTCCCTACCCGCATAGGCTTAAATCATTATCATAGCCCATAATTCCTAATTGCTACAGATAGGATTTTTTGTAATACAATATATATATATATATATATATATATATATATATATATATATATATATATATATATATATATATATATATATATATATATATATATATATATATATATATATATATATATATATATATATATATATATAGTTAATCAGGTTGTCCCATTTAAAACTCAAATAGTTAAAAAAACAATAGAAGGTAATATTGCTGTTGTCGGGGATTTCCACTGTAAAAAATTTTTCCCTGCACATTTGCGGGCTCCCGAAATGTGACCTTATTTTATGCCTGGGCTACTTCACGATCTCCTGAATTTTGCAGTGGCCGCTGAAGCCTGGGTTGATCTTCAGTCTGCCATTGCAGGCTAGTCTGGCTAGGACTATACAGACTAACCTGGAATGGTAGACTGAAGATCAACCCAAGCTTCAGCGGCCACTGCAAAATTCAGGGGATCGTGAAGGAGCCCATGCTTGAAATGAGGTCAGACTTCGCGTACCCGCGAATCTGCAGGGAAGACAATTTTACAGTGAAAATCGCCGACTGCGAGGCATGGCGGGAGGAGACGCGGGGCTTACCACGGGACGCGCTCGTCTGGTTCACTGACGGATCCGGCGGGGAGCGTGGGATGGGGACAGGAGTTTATTCGGATGGACCGAGGGTACGCCATAGACTAAGGGCATGGACAATAAGCCAAAGGCTGCAGTGCTATCGGGGCGGTAAAGACGCCGACTAGCCCCGCGTAAGGAAAAAAATATTGCTGAAAAAATTGACATTTCTGATATAAAACAAATATGCTATCACGTAACTCATACGGTAGTGACATTGGTTCGGAATTATATATAAAGGACATAACTGATGACAACATTTTCCGCTCATATTTCCTCTCCGCCCCACCCCTCTGTTCATTCTTGGTTCCTTAACTTTCTTGGGGGTCGTTTGCAACAAATTTGTCCTGTTGCTTGTGCATCCCAGGAGGGTACTAAGTTTCTGGAAAGAATTCTAAAAAAACCCGTGCAGTAAACTGTAAATTTACCTAAATTACATTTCACAACATCACCTATAATGCCTTTTTCAGATAATATCGACACATCACTAAAGTAAATAAATTCACTACTTTTTCACTTCTTTTAGTGAATTTTTATTTTTAAAAAATTCACTTTTTTATTTTATATTATTTTATATTACATAATATAAAAGCACAAGATAAGTAAGTATTATAAAGGGGGACCCTTAATTAACATTGGGGCTACACAAACTTAAAAGAGAGAATAGACGTTTAGATCGTGTTAACAGCCATAAGTTTGATTAAAAAATCACTTAACTATATGCGCACAAAAATTAGTAAAACACATTTATAAAATCTAATAAAAAACAGCACTTTTACGATCTTATTTTAAATAAACCAATAGAAATACGTTTCGCGGCGATTTAGCAATTCGCGAGTGTATCAAGCTAGCTTTTGTCCAAGATTACAGTGAAATCTGGTCGACTGCAAGCAAGCAGCTTGTAGATTAAGCTGGATAAGCTTGGATGGTTAACAAACGTAGGTATGTCTAATTTTAAGCGGCAGACTGTACTGTTTGAAACATACAATATAAGAAATACATAAAGACGCTTTAAAGTGTCATTTATTTTAAAAAAATTACCAGCTATCCTGGGAAATCATGGATAATAAAAATGATGGGTCTAGTTACTTATCTATCAGTAGGTACCGCTCTCATTTTGCAAACATATCTTGATACTTGTAAAGAAGACTGACGCCCGTGATACTACATTTAACACAACGAGCCTAATAAATATTGTCTTCCGCATGGAGAGAAACTATAAAAATGCCGATACTGATACTATTACTACATAATGCATTAGTTATTTCCCTCGGTTATACAACAATAATAATGTCTAAGGGGTCCTGGCGTGGTTATTAAGAAACATTAAAAACCGAGTGTTAACACTGCTCTTAGAATATGATATACTGATATACTGATTTTCTATTTTACGCAAAATTGTATTGTTTTAAGTCATTAACTCACAATTTTCATATATAACCATCGTCCGATATTTATTTTCAATATTTATATCCATGTTTTAAATATGTTAGGTTAGTTAAAAGTAAGTTGTAAAATGTCAAGGTTGTACAGAGTCTCTATCTATGACATTTTGTGTTAACTAGAGCTGTCGTCACGACATGCTACCTGGTTCCGCACCGAGATGGCGTCCCTGTCGTACATCTCTCAATGTTTTACATTCAGACACGTTGCAATAATGTAACTTCCATTGGTTTTTATCTACGATTTATTTACATAGCATAGCAGTACAGGTAACGTCATCTGCCTTTGTCCAACATTGTAGATATTGCATTACAGAATCTGAAGTGATGTCGAGGATTATTTTAATATTAATTTAGAATAACTTTATTTTTCTATGATCAAACGACTTGAAAATCGGTACACAGCCACATCTGTCTATATTCTTTTAAGCTGTAAATTTTCGTTTCAATCACTTAAACAATTAAAAAATATTCTTTAATTTTTTGTTAAGAAAAATTGGGCGTAAAGATCTGATGAAGGAACTCACCAAAGCAATTAACAAAATAAAAATAATTCCCAAATTTGGTCCAAATCAGTGAAGTATTTTTTAAATTATCGGTTGGATACATACATATATATGTCATATATATATATATATATATATATATATATATATATATATATATATATATATATATATATATATATATATATATATATATATATATATATATATATATATATATAATTCTCGTGTCACAATGTTCGTTCCCATACTTCTCCGAAACGGCTTGACCGATTCTTATGAAATTTTTTATGCATATTCAGTAAGTCTGAGAATCGGCTACTATCTATTTTTCAAACCTCTAAGTGATAAGGGGTGTCCACCCCAAAATTTTTATTTTTATTGTTTTGATAAAAAAAAAATTAATTTTTTTATTATGTGGCACTAAAAAATACAAACAACCCTAAATTTTCACTTTTCTATCACCAACCACTGCTTTTTAATAGTCATTTTCATAATTTTATCATTTTGTATCCCGCTCGATAACATCAATTATTATCACTTGGTAAGTTATCCCCTCCATGTGTCTACCGGTGTCACTTCTCACCCAGTAAACAGCACGGGGTAGGGATGACAACGAAGATGGTCTCCTATTTCTCTCAAACAATAAGCCTTCTCTCACTCCCTCTACAGTTTTCGGCTATTATTAGTGTTTATGAGTCAAGCGTAGTACTTAAACATTTTTACTATCTCAGTGTAACTCTCATATCAAATATATTCTCAAGTAACTTTATTATTTATTTATTAATAACTAATATTATTGAATATAATTAATTATTAATAACTAATAAAATTATTAATTTTGAGTGTAATTCGCACGATCAGTTAATTAAGTGATTTACATAACCTCTAAAATACTCAACACGTGTCACGAGTTCCCGCAAACAACGACTATTGAGTTGTAAGTATAAATTATTTTTATACGTTTATTATAAAGTCAAAAATTATTCTTTCTTATTTATAACGAAAATATTGTTGGGAATGGTGAAAAACGAATTCGGTGAAAGTTAGATTTTTATTACAATTGAGATTTTTTTTTGTGTTTACTTATAAGAGCTCTAACTTCGACAGAATTTTTTTTTCACTATTTCTAACAATATGTCGATATAATTAAGAAACATAAAATTTTTCGCTTTTGTGAAACTATCTAATTTTTACATGTATATTTAATGTAATCAAAGATAAAATAAATTATTAATATAATAATTAAATAATTGAATCAGTTCTATTTATGTGTGTTTTGTTTTGTCATATTAATGTTGAGTTCTGCAGTTCTGTGAAGAGCATCAAATACATTTGCAAGTATGTCCATAAAGGCAGTGACATGGCGGTGTTTAGAGTGGAAAATACCAATGTCAATGCTCCTCCAGTGAATAAAAACGATGAAATAACGCTCTACCAAATTGGTCAGTAGATCAGCTCCAATGAAGCTGTTTGGCGTATCTTTGGTTTTCCGATTCATGAATGGGATCCAGCAGTTGTTCAGTTAGCCGTTCATCTTGAAAACGGTCAGCGTGTATATTTCACGAACGAGACAGCGATTGATCGTGCTATAAATCCACCAAAAACTACACTCACTGAATTTTTTTAATTGTGTAATCGTGCGGATGATTTTGGTGCCTTTGCACGTACTTTACTCTATTCACAAGTACCACGCTATTTCACATGGGCTCAAACAAAACAATGGATGCCCCGCAAGCAAGTCTGACCAGTTGATGCATGTCCCAATTTATTCAAATCAAACGCCTTGGGGCGAGTATTTACAGTGAATCCAAGACAGACTGAATGCTTTTATCTTCAACTATTGTTGGTTAATGTTACTGGCCCATTGTCATTTCAAGATATGCGTAAAGTGAATGGGCAACAGTATACAACGTATAAAGATGCATGCCTTGCACTCGGCTTGCTGGAAGATGACAATCAGTGGGAATATATGCTTGTGGAAGCAGCATTGAACTGTACAGCAATACAAATTCGTCTACTATTCGTTATAGTGTTGACTATATGTTTTCCAGCCCGAGCAGAGATATTGTGGGATAATCACAAAGATTCAATGACTGATGATATATTGCATCAACATCGTACACGGTGTAACGATCTAGCGATAACAGTCAGCGACGATATGTACAATGAAGCATTGATTGCTATTGAGGATCTTTGCATTATCATTGCCAACTTACCACTCAGTCATTTCGGCATGAATTCGCCAAATCGAGGTGCAACTGATTTAATGAACACTGAAATGAATCGTGAACTGCAGTACAACACTGTAGAAATGGCGGCGATTGTTACTCGCAATGTCCCACTAATAAATGAGGAACAACGAACCATTTACGACCGCATTATGCTCGCAGTTTCAGCAGGACAAGGTGGGTTCTTCTTTTTAGATGCACCAGGTGGAACTGACAAGACATTCCTTATTTCGATAATTCTCGCCGAAATACGATCCAATAATGGCATCGCATTGGCCGTTGCATCATCGGGCATTGCGGCAACTTTATTGGATGGAGGCAGAACAGCTTATTCAGTATTTAAGCTACCACTAAATATTCAAAATAACCCTGAAGCAGTGTGCAACATAAAAAAACAATCGTCCATAGCCGCAGTGCTGAAACAGTGTAAAATTATCATCTGGGATGAATGTACCATGGCACACAAACATTCGCTTGCGGCGTTGAACAGGACATTGAAAGATATTAAAAACAACGACAAACTATTTGGTGGCACTCTGTTAGTCCTTTCAGGTGACTTCAGACAAACACTTCCCGTCATTCCACGTTCAACATACGCTGATGAAATCAACGCCTGCTTAAAATCATCGCCATTGTGGCGTAATGTTGAAATAGTACAGCTGAAAGTAAATATGCGCGTTCAAATGCTTCAAGATCCATCCGCTGAAACATTCTCAAAACAACTCTTAGATATCGGCGATGGAAAAGTCACAATAGATGAAACTGGATACATAAAATTAGCGACTGATTTCTGCACAATCATTGTTTCGCAAGATGCTCTCATTGACAAACATTTCCCGATGTACACACGAATTACATAAATCTCGAGTGGCTTGCAGAAAGAGCAATTTTAGCTGCAAAAAATGTGGACGTTGACATTTTGAATCTGAAGATATTGCCAGGGGACTTGGTATCATATAAATCTATTGATACAGTTTGCGATGACATTGAAGCTGTAAATTTTCCAACAGAGTTTTTGAACTCACTGGATTTGCCAGGCATGCCACCACATAACTTACAATTGAAGGTTGGATCTCCAATTATTTTGCTTCGTAATTTGAACCCGCCACGGCTGTGCAACGGTACGCGATTAGTCGTTAAAAAATTAATGAAAAACCGAAAAATGCCGATTCAATTTAAGCGTATTCAATTTCCGATTAGATTGGCATTTGCAATGACTATTAATAAATCCCAAGGCCAAACAATGTCTGTTTGTGGTTTAGATTTGAGCACACCATGTTTTTCACACGGACAATAATACGTTGCATGCTCTCGAGTGGGTAAACCATCAAGTTTGTTTCTATTAGCTAAAGACGGGCCAACAAAAAATATTGTTCACGCTGTAGCATTAAGAGATTAATATTATGTAATGAATTAATGATATAAATAATTATTACTTTTAATAAATTGAAAAAATTAATGTTTGGTGTTTTGTTATTTTTATATTCCCTCATCGTTCACAGCGCTCCATGCCTTTTTCACTCATATTCCACATCCTTATACACTTACAATAAGTTAGTTGTTTTTTTCTGCACTAGAAATTCTCTAGAAATTATTTACAGGGCACAACAACGTTTACCGGGTCAGCTAGTATATATATATATATATATATATATATATATATATATATATATATATATATATATATATATATATATATATATATATATATATATATATATATATAAACTTTTTAGCTAACCTTAGAAAAATATTCCAGGGGCCCTAATTCGCGCTCGTTTGAAGAAATTTCCCGAAAGTCTCACCATCGATACCTCTCTATTAGTGAATTTTCTTAATGAAAACTCACTAAAAAGATAAAACGGGAAAAAATAAGAGAAACTGAAAACAAAATGGAAATCAAAGTAAATGTATAGGAAATGTAATTTTAGATACTTTTCTTTAACGGTTCGATACTTGCTGCAACACTGAATTTATAAAAGTCTGTGCTGAATGGAAGAACATATGCATTTTTCGAAGCCATACCATATTCTTTGTACACACATACGTGCATAATAACTTATTAAACATTTATCAGTAATTACCAAAATTTCACAAACAAATTTTACAAAAAACGATTTGCACGAAAGCAAAAAAAAATCGGCGAAAACTGGCTAAATATTTTTTATACACAATGTTTGCCAAAAGAATATATAAAATTCAAATTATATACCTAATCTGTAATTAAAATTGAAAATAAAATAATTTGTTTTTCCGAAAATCCATTTAAATCTTATTTTCGACGAATTTCGATTTAAAAATATTTCACCAGTTGAATATTTTTGCATACAAAGTTCGCAACAAATGGTTCTTCAAAGAAACTTCATCAAATTCATTTATAAGAAAATTCTCTATTAGAAAAACATTTTATATAAGAAAATTCGCTAATAAAAATAAATTAAATAAATCAATAAATATTCAAAATCTGATGTAAATACAGAACTAGATACTTTTTCTGTGGCTTCCCAGAGAAAATTCTGTTGCCTGTCGATGCTGTAAAAATGAATCCGGGTAGAGAGAAGAAAACACTACAAAACTTCAGAAGAAACCTCTTCTGACGTTACAAATCGCTACGTCTGTGTTAACTGTTGAACGGTTTTACCAACTAAGGGCAACAACAACTGCTATTAAACTTGAATTGAAAAGTCCTTGTCTTTCATTAGAGATTTGTTCAACAATGATGTTCAGTTATTTATTTGTAATATATGAGGTCTATTTTAGACTATGTGACGACTGGAACCTGTGATGAGCACTGATAAGTAAAATTAAAAAGATGTGTTGTGGTGATTTGGGTTCTCCAAGTGTACTTGTCTATTTAGATGCATTTTTTGCAACTATTTTAACAAACGATAAGAGTGACAAAAATCTAGAACATTCTAATTCACATTTCTTTCAACATTTACCACTCATAAACCGCAATAGTCATACTAATTTTCACGTTTCAAATCTCCAGTTTGACATTTACAGGAGAAAAAATATAAAATTTTCAGTCATTTTTTTCGTACTTCTTGGCTTTTTTGGCCGATGAAAAAAAAACTTTGTCGATCATATTTAATAGATTTTGTTTAACACATACTATATTTTGGTATTGCGTCTTCTCTGACTTTTAGTGGCACTAAAATTTTGCTTCTTTAAGTGCCTTTTTTTTTTCTTCGAGCTTAGAGATCTGAATTTTGGTGTATAGTTTGATTTTTATAACGTGCCTGTTTACCAAATCGCTAATTCTTATGTCAAATTTAATTATTTGCGTTATTTTATTTACTTTTCCTTGTTTTTAATTTCTATAATAAATATCATAGCACTTGTTCGAAGTCATGCATTATTTTATGAGCCTCTAATTGTGGCAGTTTCTTTGCAGATGATTAAATTTGAAATAAGCATTAGTGGTTTGGATAATAAAAAAGAACACAGCCTACACAATGTAATTGAATCGGTTTGCATAGTTCGCAAGTGCAGTGATTTAAGTTTTAAAAATCAAATTTGCCATGAAATGTTGACAGATAGGAAAAAATGTCCAGAATTGATTTTTGTTTAGCATTAACTTCTTCATCTAAAAATGTAACTTGATTTTCTGTAGCTACTATTGTTTTTTTTTTCAAAATCGTGATGTGATTACACATATCTACGCCACTGATTGCCTGAACAGCTTAATAATACTGGGCTTCAAAAACGCTTATTACAGGTATCCTACGCACCAAGTTTGGTGAAAATGGCTGCTGATGCAAAAGAGTAATGACGAAAAGAAAACATATATTTTTCAATTTGCAACACCCTGTATCTCGTATATTACGCAACTTAGGACACATGTTTATATAAACATTATTTCTAGAAATTATAAAGTATTATGCTTCTGAGATTTGTTATCGTACCTACTTATGAAACAACCTGTATATAAAGTATACCAGTAACGTATGTAATGACAGGAATGAGGTGAGTAGAAAAGTGGATTATATTACAGATTTAAATTTGACGGAAGCTAAGAAACCTCAATAATATCGTAAGTCGTAAGTTATACGAAAACAAGTAAAAATGTGAAAGAAACTAGTAATAAATTCGATAACTTACGGTATTATTTACGTTATCGAATTTATTACTAGTTTCTTTTACATTTTTACTTGTTTTCGTATAACTTTCGGTATTATTTACGTTTCTAACTTCCGTCACATTTCTTCTTATCTCATTCCTGTCCTCCATAAGTTACATTATCTTTTAGATTAAATATATTTGTATTTACCGACTCGTCATAACTAGAAGTAGTCCATCATTTTCACTGGTTTTTTTATTGTTGATTTCATCTGGGGGTCGTCAGCTATCCGCTAGTTCCCTGTTATCTATTATTGACATCCTAGACTATTCATTTAATACAAGTCTTTAAATTGTCCGCAAATAAAATGAATGTGAGAGCAGGTATCAAAACACGTCTGTACGCCTCGAGTACTACTCACTAAACCTAGTGAATTACTTGAAACGCAACAAATTGCAATATAAAACATATACTTAAGCAATAAAATCATTAAGTGTTGTTATGTTGCCCTTACTTGGTGAAACTGGTATATACCAAATACAGGTGTAGAAACTTCCTCTCTTGATTAACAAGTGTTACTTTTCTTCTCTGTAACTGGTTTAAATATTGACATATAGTGCATAGGCATTTAAAGACAACAGTTGTCATTTTTTTTACCCATTGTTGGCGAAATTTTTGAACAAAATACTCTAATGTAGTAACGTAATTTTACTTATAGTAACATGAATACCTATAAATAAATGTGAATTTCTTCTGTCTGGCAATGACGTAAAGGGACGTGAAGCCAAATAAGAAGTCTATATATCTGTATTTGATTAAGGCAGTTAATACTACTTATTAAAACACTTACTAAGTATCTTATCTGTTTCAGGCACTAAATGATGATTTCTGGTTTGTACCTGGTTTGTTTCTCGATCTTCCTTTTGTATTTATACACAAGCCGAAATTATAATTACTGGAAAAAGAGAGGCATCCCTTATGTCAAACCATTACCATTCTTTGGCAACGTTTTAGGCATTTACCTGATCAGGCAGTCAATAGGTGACTTATTACGAAACATTTACGACAGCTTCAGTAGACCATTTGCCGGGTTTTTTATATGCGACCAACCAGCCTTAGTGGTTCGGGATCGAGATGTAATTAAATCTATCCTGGTCAAAGATTTTGACCACTTTTATAACCGCACGGTTGCGAGCAACATAAATGATGACCCTATGGGGTCCTATGTTCTCTTTTTAATTAGACTACCTGACTGGAGGCCCATAAGACGAAAAATTACACCAGTATTTACTTCTGGCAAAATGCGCTCTATGTATGACCTTATGCTGGAATCTGGCAAGGAAATGTTGCAATATCTAAATGAAGCTGCAGAAGCAGATCCCGTGGTTGAAACCAGAGAACTTCTAGCAAAGTACACAACGAATTTAATAACCACCACAGCGTTTGGTATAAACGCAGGTTGTTTTAAGGATGAAAATGCTCCTTTTAGGGTTGTGTCAAGAAGGATCTTTAACTGGAATTGTTTATCAAGAGGTATAGCTACCACTTCGTATTTCGTTGCACCCAGTTTAGTGAAGTGGTTTAAAATAAGGTTTATTGACAGTTTCTCTAGTAGTTTTCTAAGGGAAGTTTTTTGGAAGACTATAAAAGAAAGAGAATCAAGTCATGCTACCAGACATGACCTAATCGATATTCTCATTGAGATTAGGAAACAAGAAAATATTGACGATTCCTATAAGCTGGGTAAGTAGTTATTTGTTTTTAAAAGCGTAAAATGGTTTTAATTATTCTACAGAAGATACAAATAAATTAAGCTTTAATGTTTTTGAATTGAATAAGTTGAAAATAACAAATACATTTGGTAAAATACCTTTATAGGAGACAGTTTATTAATCTCAATGTTTTATTGGTTTTATGACCATTCGCGACTTAACTTTACGGTTTTTTAAGCAATTATTTATTGATCGATTACACAAATATTACTTAATATATAAAACATACAATAATAAAATATTAACATAAGTATGATAATAAAATATAGCACTCGATGTGCACAGTAACAAGTAAGAAACGGGGATGAACAGCCTGCTGAAGGCGGGCTGGATGTTTATAAGTTTCCCCTCGGGAGTGGCTCTATTGTCTTTTAGAGGTGAACCTGCAGTCCTGCTGACTCAGGTTCTCCTTGCTTATTTCACTTTACTGCGTAGTTTACAAGCTCTTATTGTTCCTCGTATATTATTCTGATTTTTGTTTCTTCCGGTGCTATTACGATGTACTGGCTGTTTTCATATTTGGAGACGGTGGTCTTGGTAATTTTTACTTTTTCTTATTTAGAATTATCTATCGGTTTCTGAAAGTTGATCAGCTTGATTTCACATGTATTATGGTCGTTGAGCGTGGTTGGCTTATCGTTTTCGCAAAAATATGTTGATTCTTTAAATTTTGACAATCTTCATTTCGATAAGCATATTGTTGGCTACTAAGGTATTTGGTTCTCGGAATTATCATTGTGAATGTATAGGAATGTTTCCGGATAGGTAAGATATATAATTGATAATATGTATAATCTGATTCGTCTACTAATGGTATTTCTACTTGAAAAATAATTTTGAAGTCAATTTGGGCTGTTTTGAATTTAAATATTTTTCATATAGGTTTAGATCATTTGTGGTTATGTCTCGAATTTGTTAGGTAGTTTTTTATTTTAGCAAGTTCTTTTATTATAAATTTGAGTTTCAATATGTACGTGTGAAATATTCCTAATTTCGAAAAAATAATCTCATTTTCGGTTGTGAGATTTATTTCTTGGACCTTATTTAAGTACCCTATCAATAATTCCAAGTGTTTTATTCTATGGTAGTGTATTAACTGTGCGCTCTTGAGGCTACCAATAGTGTATTCTAATCCATTTATTCGTGTTATTATTGTTTCCTGATTATGATTCAATTTTTATATGGTTTGATTAAATTCTGAAATTGCTTGCTCATTGAAAATGTCTGTGAGCTCATTAATTCATGGATTTTGTTTTGATCTTTAGTCAATATTTCTAATGCCTGATAGATGTATAGACATATTTATTACCTGTAATCGATTTGGAAATCGATCCAAAACCATTTATAATTCCGGGTCATTTTCTGTTATTATTGTTATTGTTGATATCTATATTATTGCTACCGCCATTTGCAAAGATTCTATAAATTATGTTGTTTATGCTTCCACGTATTGTAAAATTAAGGGTTAAAATAAGTTTTAATATTTGAGTCGGTAATTCTCAGTCCTCAGTTTTACTGTTTTTACATCATAGTGTATCGTAATCGAGGTGCCGTTGTCTCGAGTTATGCGTGGATGTGGGTATTCAATTTTATCCGTGCTTTTTACAATAAGCTGGGTCTATCTTCTGTGTAAATATACCAGGGTTGTTTGTCAATTTTTATTGTTGAAGTGAAGCCCAGAAAACGGATTTTTGTGTGTTTTTTAACGAAATTATGTTTAAATTGTGTCATCTTTATTAATTATTACTATTACCATTATTCATTGGAAATATTTTATAAATATGTGTAGATTTTTAATAGGTTTTTGGCTCGCTAATTTTTTTCTAGTGTTTTTATTACAACTCTTTGTTAATGTCTCAATAATTCATGTTAATTTTGTAATTTATAGTCCTCGTAAAAGTTTGGCCTTTTAGTTTGTAGAAGTCCTTCGTGATATTTACGGTGTTTTGGGAGTGTGTTTTGTGTACCATAGTCTTTGCCTAACTGTGTGACGTCATGTGTGTATATCGGCCTTTCATTAACTCCTTTAAGAGTCTGATTAGTATTGATCAATTCATTAGTATGTCTTTATTTGAATTAAAGACATCCATGATTCATATATTATGTGTTTAATGTAACCCGTAAATTTTTTTGCACAAATTTATGTCTTTAATGTAATAGTATGAAGATATTAAAAATTTAAGTTTAAATTTAATCGTGATGTACTACCAAGTCTTCTAAAATAAATGTTGCAATGTAAAAATAAAATTACACGTGAATTTGAAATATGTATAAATATGTAGAAACAAGTAGTTATCAGTAATCACCCACAAGCCCTAGCTTATCTGTATAATACACTGCATAATTACTGATCATAAAATTAGCAACAGTAATACCCATAATTCTTTGTCGATAATATTAAGTTAAGATTAATAGTTATATTAAAAATTGGGTATTTTTTATTTCTAATTGCCTTTCATGATTTTTATTTAAGTTACTTTTACTTGATTACTTCATATTGTTACTTTTACAGTTATCCGTATATATCCTAATAATTTATGTAATTTTCATTTGTCTATTTTATATTAATAGCTATAGTGAAATTCCGGTATTTTAATTTAGAATTCGTTCTACATGATTTTTTCTTGAAAATTTTGTAAATTGGTACTTTTTTGTTGTTGTACATATTATATTTACAAGTACTTGCAACATTCTAATAACTTATCTAATTCCTCTTGTCAAGTTAAAAGTAATGGCCACCATACGTTCTGTGTATTTTAATTACTTGTTACGATTATTGTATTTACAGTGTTACTAAATGTGTGTGTGTATGACATATCAGTCAGTCTCTTGTCTCTTACATCATGTCTCGTTTCTCGTTTATCTGATCATCGAGATTCGACTTCTCGAGGTAATATAATTGGATTTGTTTATTTAATTTGTTTAATAGAAAAGGATTATTTTTTCCCGTTACAATATTCGCAAGTTTTAATAAAAGCATGAACTTTTTTCACTTTTGGAAAAGAGAACCTATCGTTCATTTTTAAATACGTTTCATATACGTTTTTATGATTTCTTTTTCCTTCATTGAACAGTACGATTTTTTCTTTAAGTTCTTCATCATTTTTTATTTCTTTTCGTATTGGTACGTTTGCTCTAGAATTAGTGGTCATATTTGAATTTTCCGTTTCACTGTAATTTTTAATTATGCAGTTGTTAATTTTGTTATTATCCCATTCGTTTTCATGAACATTATTTACTTATCATAGATTTATTGTCAATATCTACGGGATTTACCTCCGAACTGCAAACTTTATCGGCTGTGAAATTTCTCCTGTTTTTATTTCCGCTTTTAAATTTATATTTTTCTACTAATTGTTTGCTGATTTCTTCAGTGTTATTTAAGCTAATGTTATGTTTGCGTATTTTATTCTGGGTTAAAAATTCATTGTCCTATTCGTCTGTATCCTTATAATTATCATATACCATAATTAAATTTTTACTCAATATATTATTTGAACTTTTACGACTTAATTGCTCTTTAATATAATTTTGTATAGTCCTTGCCAGGCTCGGTTTTTTCTTACAAATTGGATACCTACGACATTCGTTTGCAGCGATTAAAGTTGTATCTGAGTTATATTCATGATTATATTCTCGACTTGCGTTAGCGCATATAAAGTTTACATACTGCATTATTTTATTCGTGGCTTGCTGAAACTATTATGCATTAATTCTCGAATTATTACGTATGTAGGCTGTGTCATCAGAATTAGTTTGTTGACATTTACCTACTTGCCTTTGAGTTTTTTCTTGCTTGCTATACATTTTCAAGTTCAATCTATTTATACAATTATCTTTTACTCTTCCATTATGACTACAACTACTACCACCATGGTTACTATCCTGTCTGTTATTAGCATAAACATTTAAATGATTTATATTTAACTCGTTTAGGAATGTTCTTTGGTCCTTTCCGATAATTGACTGTATTTACTTGATTGTTTATTAATTCCTTCACTGGAAAATTTAATATGCCTTTATTACCCATTTATAACTTGTGTTTCTTAAAATATATTTTGGATTCGCTTTGTGTCAAAAATTCGAATCCTAATAATCCGCTAAATTAATTATCGAAGCTAAAAATACAGAATTCTTGCGGCTTATTTGATATGAAATTTAGGACGATATTTGCTCTTTTTGAATGTTTGTGTAATCCTTGAGCTTTTTTTTATTAAGACCGGTTCTTCGTCAATGTAATTGGAAAAATTATAATACGCTATTGCTGGGTTTGAAAGGTTCTTGGAAGAACCCGATTCCAATAGTAATTTTCCATTAATCTCGCTTAATTTCACATAAGGTAATCTATACAATATATTAAAATTATTAATATCAATAACGGTTCTTGATCGGACGTTCCGGCTGTAGGAAAATTGTGGGTTCCTTCTTCATATCATTGTGCTGGTGATTTTATGTTATCAAATTCGTAATCATAATTATTTACTTCTGTCTCGTAAAATTCATTATTGTGTAATTGTGACATATTTTTGGGGTTGATGAATGAGTCTTGTATTGTTGCTACTTATTTCCATGGACTGGAGATAATTTCTGTTAGTGTTATTATTTGGGTTATAATTTTTTCGTCTAAATTGATTTGATTACTATTGTTAGGGGTGTAATTAGGTCTCCTTCACTGGCTTAAAAAATTGGTGTGGTGTCTGTTGGTCATATTGTCGGTTTTGTTGATGAAAGTTTGGTCTACCTTGAAAATTATTGTGATTCTTTTGGGCATTATTTTGTTGCTGAACCGGTCTGTAATTTGGCTGAAATGGTTTTTGAAACTGTATGTTATTAAATTGTGTGGTACTTTGTCTCTGGAAAAATGATTTGTGTTGTCCGTCATGTTTATTATTATTAAGATTTTTGTATAGTTTTGTCCCGATAATCACAATTTTCTTTACAAAATAAAAATTTCAGTGCCTCTGCGATGCGTTGCGGTTTTATCGACCGTAGCATCTTACCTAGGCAATTCCGTAGTCTGCCTAAAAATGCCTTTAGCGTTTTATTTTGATACATAGTCATTTTTAACTCTCTTATTGCTTCGTTATTCTCATTCGCTATGAGATTTGATATAAGCAGCTGTTCGATGTATCTTCAACGATTAGAGAAAGCTAGGGGATCTTCGTGGCTCCGTTGTTTTAAAGTAAGCATTTCTGCTAGTAGACTCGTATCATCGCGCTGATCAGTGAAATTTTGTAGAACAGCGTTCCTTAGGTCTAGCTATAAATTCATTATCTTAGTGTTAATTATTAATTGAGTTTGGTCCCTTAACTTTGTTTGTATAAAATTAAGTAAAAAGGGATTCAAATATAAATTTTCATTTTCTACAGAGAATTGGTTCATAAATAGGTCGCAAATTTTCACAAAAATTACCTACATTAGCCGGTTGTCCTCGCTTCCCACTCTCACGAAAGTGTAAGGAACAATTTTCTGCAGGAGACGTGATGCTCACTATTATCTAGGATGCCAGAGTCATTTTGGACTATTATTTAAAAATAGACTCTACAATAGGCGGCCGATATTATATCAAGTTATTAATTTAGCATTGTGTGAAGTTTGAAAAAACGTTACGAAAATTGTGAAAAGGGGTACTCTTCCATAAAACAATGCACAAAGTCACTGGCTGGTTTTCGTAGTGATTGCCATCAACAGCACTGAGTTCAAATTTTTAAAACACCCACTGTATTCGCCAGATCTGTTGACTACAAACTGTTTCCAAAATTCAAAGAATAATCGAGAAGGGAGATATTTTGCACAGATAATGAAATGGACGTGGCTATAAGAGATTGGTGTGAAAAAGCCGGGGAAATATCTAATTTACTTAGTTGTTAAGATGTTAGAGCACCAGAGAAAGTGTGTTAGAGTTAAGAGCGGTTATGTTGAAAAAACTATCTAATTTTTCCAAGCATTTCATAATAACATAAGAATCCGCACTTGATACATGGTGTATCATTTACACTTTTTATGGTGCTAGCTTTAAATTTGGAAATAAGCTTAGTACTTTCAATTAAGTTAATAATTTAAATTACATCGTTTAATTTAAAAGTGTTAAATAGTACATTATAGGTACACCCAGCTTTTGAAAAATAATTTTTACAATATTCAAAGAAAATGAAGTAAAGCAAAGTATTTGTAAACTAAACATGTGTTAAAAATTTTTTATTAAAGATTCGTTTTCTGTTTCTTAGAGGGTGACAAGTTGGTAGCTCAGGCAACTCAATTTTTTATAGCAGGGTATGAAACGACAAGTTCTACAATATCGTTTGCCCTCTATGAACTAGCTCTGCACCCAGAAATACAATCAAAACTAAGGGAGGAAATTATCAGCTTTAAAAAGAAAGATGGTGAACTAACCTATGATAACTTGAAACAAATGACTTATTTAGAGATGTGTGTAAAAGGTGAGTATTTATATCTTTATATTCCATAAGGTTACAAATGTAAAATATTATTTATTCAGTAATCTACATTTGACGACAAAAAAGCGTATCTTTTGCTTGATATTGCTTTTTAAAATTTCTATTATTATCGTATAGGGTAAAAGAAAAGAAAAATGAGAGCTTTGGTGGAAAACCCAAAAACAGTGCTAAGCGATATCGAAAATTAACAGGATATGAGTTTGGCACACCATTAAAAGCGTCAATTTTCACCTATGCTAGTTTCAAAAGCACCAGAAACTTTTTGGTGTTGATCGTTTAAGTCGTTGGAGTTTTTATAGTGAGGTCAACGTAAATTTGATCAATGAAAGACGTTCTAATTTTGTTTTATTCATGGACGGATCACGGTTCCATAATGGTGAGTTTATGAACAGTCATATCTACCGCCATTTTCCCGATATCTTCCCACATCTGACAAGGGAAGTCGGCAGTCAGTATAGATGATTGTCGCTAAATACGTGGGATAGAATTCTTGGTTAATACGCAGCAGTGTTTTTTTCGACGTGACACTTAAACTCATGTTTATTTTTACGTTCTAAGGCACTATTTGACTTAAATACATCCATTTGATGATGCGTTAGCCCATATCGTTCCATCATGACGGTGCTTCTCGCGATTATGAAATTGAAGCAAGGAGCCTTTAACATTATGAATATTCTCAAAGATGGATCGAAAGAAGGGGGTCCGTAAAATGGCCACCCCAATCATCCGATATAACCAATCACGACCCTTTTCTAAGGAGATATGTGAAGAACGTGCATAAGCGAAAACGCCTACAACTTCTGACAATACGAAAAATAGGATACGTGAAGCTTGCAGGTCAGTCACGCTTTAAATTTGAGAAAATCTTAATCGAAGTTTTACAACTCGTGTAAGGCGGCGTTTACAAAGACAGTGGGTTTTTTTAAACTATTTTAAATTAATGTTTACTGTTTTGTGCTTTTTACCATATTTTTTATGTGACGTGGTTTAGCAACTAAAATTATACTTTAATTAATAGTAATGATAAATAAATATGTTATCGAAGTAGCGTTATTTTTGTGGTTTATTTTAATTTTCGTTTCGAAAAGAACAACAAAGTATACCATGAAACTATGATCTTAAGGTTAAGGATATACTTACCAAAAATCAAAGTGAATTTAAAAAGAAGTCTCATCAGAAGATATAAAGGCTGTTTAATTTTAAAAAAATAGCCTTATGTGATTTTTTCGTTGGTTGTCAAAAAAAAACAACACGGATCTTTTGGAACAAATTTTGTTCAAAATCAACATATGGGTAAATAAAATGATTTTTAGTTTATAGCAATCCCAACTTTAGTCGCTCTGTTCTCAACGGTTGAATAGTTATGACTCTTTTCTTCCTCGTCTCGTTGCGTTCCTATCGGAGATTGGAAATCATCATAGCCAATATTATCTTATTTGTCTAAAAAGTTCGATTGATCTGCATCCGTACCATTCACGTAGGTTTCGCAACCACTACGTTTTTCTTCTATCTGCGCTCCTTTTACCTTTGATTTTTCCCTGCATGATATTTGTAAGTAACGCATACTTCGCTCCTCTCATGATATGGCCCAAGTACTCCAGTTTTCGCTTTAATAGTTTTTAGTAGTACTTGTTGTTTTTTTAGTCTTTGCAGTACGCTTGCATTCGTCACACGATCCACCCACGAGATCTTGAGAATTCGCTTGTAGCATCACATTAAAAGCTTCTGTGTTTTTGATGTTTCTGTTCTTCACTGTCCATGCTTCCATTCCGTAAAGGAGAGTGGAGAAAACGTAGTATCTCAGCATACGAATGAGTAAACTGATGCTGATGTTCCGGTTGCAGAATATCTTTCCCATTTTGTTGAATACTGTTCTGGTAATTTGAATGCGGCTTTTGATCTCCTTCATTTAATCTATATTGTTTATGATAAAGCGACACAAGATATGATGCGCACATGCCCCTCCCTCTCATATGACGTCACGTGGTGAGTAACGTTATAGAAGTACAATTACGCACTTAAAACAAAGTCGCAATCAAAAATTTCTATACGTCAATCTAATATGGTTGAAGTTACATTCCACTTCGTCGCCTATATTGTCTTTTTCAGATAATATAGTATAATAATTAAGGGGAGTCCTGAATTAACATTGGAGATACACGAACTTAAAAAGTAGAAAAGATGTTCGCAGACATTTACAGGACGTTAACATTCATGAACTTATCTTGATCATCATGTCACATAATCACAGTATAGTATTCTGATCTTTAAAAAATACTTCCAACTGTATGCACTTAAATATTAGTAAAATACGTAATTTGTTAAGAGGTTATAAGATGTGATGAAACGTCTACTCCACTGTACGACAGCATATTATTGTTGCATTGGTCTCACCAAAGGACACCATGCGCGTGACAGTTATAAAAATAGGTAGCCTCATTATAATATATCTAGTTATTTGTATCGTGCATGCACCCAAGTACTTATAGGACGATATATTTTCAATTCGTGTATCGTCAATTATTGACGATATTCGATGAGAGGACACTGTACACCTACTGTACACGCACGCATACTGTAATATAATACGGCGCGTATTACCTATGAAAATCTGTTTATAGAGCGAAGAGTTACAAGCATTCTTTTCAAATTCAAGACCCTTCTCTTTTTTTACAACTTGAAATTTTATATCTAATATTTTATTATTTTGAAATTATTCTTTTAGAGGTAATAGAAATCAAATCAATTCCACTAACCAAAAAGAAACATAAAAAACCAGCTTTTCAAAGTCTGTAAATGTGACATACCAGATTATTTAATGGCAACATAGTAAAAGTAAAAATACGCGTCCGACTCAATGTAAATAAACGACGGAAACTAGCTTTGAAGCAGGCTCAGAATTCTGCATCACTTTTGTGGCACTCATAAATACCAACCTACCTGTGCGCGTGCCGTTGCCATGGCAACCGTCACATGCAAGCGTCGCGAAATAGACGCACCATTTGCATACGAAGGAATCTGGCTCAGCCAGTCCGCTGTTGCTTGACGCTCTACTACAGTAGTATGTGGTCTGCAATAAGTCAGCTCTGCGCGTTGATACATTCAATTCGGTGATCAGGGGCGGGCTTGCAAATTATATCGTGTCATAAATTATTATAAAAATACATTCTCAACTGGGGCTCGACGTAACAAAACATTTTTATGTGGTTGTGCCAAATGAATTTGAGAGAATGAAACAAAAAATTATGGTGGATTTTGAATAAAAAAGTTTAGCCTAACCGAAAAATATACGTGAAACAAAACTTCACCTGAGTCATCTGACGAGCCGCCACTGTGTCAATAGCAAGATTAGCTCTAATGTTCTGGTTCTTTGTTATTACCATGAATTCGGTTTTCTTGAGATTCATTTTTAAGCCCCAATTAGTTCATGCGATATTAAGTCTTGGTACTATATATTGTAGTTCTTGTATTGTTCCTGCTAATACGACGGTATCATCTGCACATCAAATATTATTGAGAGTTTCACCAGGCCTCCAGACATTTCTGATAGTGATTTTGAACAAATGTTTTCGCTATACAGATTGAACAGAAGAGAGAAGTGTGACTCGGAAGCATACAACCTGACGCACTTGTCGACATATTTCAATTTCTCGTGTTAGGTTCTTTTCAACTTTCACTTTGGCTAGTTAATTCCAGTACAAATTACAGATTTTTCTTCTATCCCTACTATCTATATTCTTACTCAGTAGAATTTGTCTTAAGTGGTCATGCTGTACCCTGTCGAATTCCTGCTCAAAATCAACAAAGCAAGCATCCACTTCCTGATTCATATCAATACACCTCTGGGACAAGACGTTCATTCCAAACAAAGCTTCTCGAGTACCAATCTCTTTTCTAAATCCCATTTGCGTATCACCAATGTCCTCATCTAATTTCTTGAAAACTCTGTTGTATATTATCTTCAAAATACACTTTACGGCGTGACTCATCAAGGCTATAGTACGATGTTCGCTGCATTCTTTTGCGTTGACTTTCTTTGAAATTAGAACGGACGTGGAATGTAGCCAATCTTCTGGTAATATTACAATTTTATATATGTTGTTAAATGGCTCTAGCATGATTGTGATAGATTCTTTGTTCGTCAATTTGAGCAGCTCAACGGGAATCTCGTCGTGTCCACTATACTTCTCATATTTGGTCTGTTTGAGTGCATATTCTATTTCTTCTATCATTATTTCAGGTCCCTTGTCTCCTGTGTATTCGTCCTGGTTCTCTTCACTGTTCTTGTCTTCGAAAAGTTCTGTCACGTTCTCTGTCCATCTATCCAGTTGCTGTATCACATATGCTATTAGTGAAGCATTGGCGTCTCTTAGTTATGTCGATTGCCCAGATTTCCTCATTTTTCTCATCTCATTAATCTTTTTGTGTAAGTTTAAAGTATCATATTTTTGTCAAGTTCTTGAACTTCCTGACATTTCTCACTCAACAAGTTCTCTTTGGCTTCCTTACCATCGCTGACGGGCGATTCTTAGTACCTTCTGATCATTTCAGATCGGCTCCAGACTGAGGGACGTGTTGTTCGTATTCTCAGCCATGATAATTCCGCTAGAGATATCCTACTGGATATCTAATACAGTGGGTTCTCCTTGCCTGCTGTATTGTAATGCCGTTTATGGGTATTTGACTCTTTCGCCTTTGGGGCCAATTTTACAACCCCTTGTAGTTTCCAGTTCTTCCACCCGAAGCTGTTGACTAGAAAGTGGGGACAGTCACTGGCAGTCACTCAGCTTGGCTGATTGCGAGATCTATTAAAATCCCGGGCGGTGAGGTCGCCACATCTCTACGCCACAACTCTACTCTTTTACCAAATGTTAATTTCGCGGAGTTATTTTGCCATAAATAACTGTATTTAAGTTGGTAAAAGTCTTCACAAATTTGAGTTAATATTAAATATTTATGTTTTTACGATATTCAAAGAAATTTACGAGAACCAAAGTACGTTAAAATAAATGTCTGTTCAGATTTTTTCATTAAAGTTTCGTTTTTTTTTTCTTAGGGGGTGAAGTTGGTAGCTCAAGCAGCTAAATTTTTTATAGCAGCTTATGAAGTAACAAGTTCTACAATACCATTGTCCGTCTATAAGCTAGCTATATTTTAAAAATATAGTAATATACCTAGTGTCTCATTAAAATAAATGTGTACGGCTCTGTAAAGATCAAGCCGAGAGCCTTGCAGGCCTCAAAATATTTTTTAGGTTATAAGCGAGGAAGGTCTGAAAAAAAAGTGTGGACTTTTTGAGATTTTACCCGTTGGTTGAAAATAAAATGGCTTGAAGAATACAAGAAACTTGTTTGAAATGTGAAAACCTCAAAATTTGCTATAGTACTTTAAGTTCGAATTTTATTTAATAATAGGTAATAATAATTATAAAAACTGGAGGTTGGTGAAACAAGAGTTAGGGGCAAAATTTGTGAGGCTGAAATATTTTTAAGAAGCTGAAAATTGGCAAAAATTTGTTGTAACAGCTCCAGAACGTTTTAGCATCTATATATATATATATATATATATATATATATATATATATATATATATATATATATATATATATATATATATATATATATATATATATATATATATATATATATATATATGCGTGTGTGTGTGTGTGTGTGTGTGTGTGTGTACATTGTGTCTTTTACAAAGCCAACCAGATACTGAGTGTTACAAGCATTGTACATATTATCTATATGCTAAATACATAAAATAAATACGTCAGATTACTTTAAAATGTAACTATTTTAGATGTCAATTATATAACTGAAATAGGGAACCGCCGTTTGAATCTTGGTATGCTGATTTATATTCTATTTTACAGAAACTTTACGAAAGTATCCAGTCCTGCCATTCTTAGACAGAAGATGTGCTCAAAATTATAAAGTTCCGGGATACGATTTTATAATCGAAAAAGGTATTCCAGTGTACATATCTACTTTAGGACTACATTACAATCCTGAATATTTCCCCGAACCCGAAGAATTTTTACCGGAAAGATTCAATGATGAAAATATTGAAAAAATACCTGCATTTTCATATTTACCATTTGGTGAAGGACCCAGAAATTGTATTGGTAAGTGTTTTTCAAGTATTTAATAGGTTTGCTCTTAATATACAGAGTGACAAATTTGATAGTTTCGAAAATTCAGGGTGTTGAAAGTTAAAATTTGAATTGATTCGACATTTACAGTTGATAACTTTTCAGCCTGTATGTCTAACATGAAATTTGATTCAAAACCTGAAAGAGAAACCATTTTTCAATTAACTATGTATTCGTGTTCATATATATATATATATATATATATATATATATATATATATATATATATATATATATATATATATATATATATATATATATATATATATATATATATATATATATATATATATATATATAGAGGGTGTTTTGCAACGCAATGGACACATAATGTATGCGTGTAGAGGACCTCGAAACATGCCCATTTTTATATAAATTTTTTCTCTGAGATACTGGCGTTGGAAGATTTTTTAATAATTACAAGAAACAGCTGTATTGCAGCAATGCCTGAACATAGAACAACCAAAATTGGTAGATGGTTTTCTTTTATTAACAACGTATTTGACAACAATTTGAAGTTTATATAAACTCAAAAAGGGGTCATTTAGGAATAGGTCACCCTTTAAATGACAGTTTTCTTAAACCCTAACCTAATCAAAAGTTAAAGTCCATCGTTTTATAGTAAATTAAATTTTCCACCTTTACATCCGCATATTCGTGGCAGTTGTGCATATTCGTAATCCCTCTCCTTGTAAAGCAAGCTTTATCCGTAAAAAGATGGGTAGTGGGAAAATAAATGTTCTGATGTATGATGAAATTACAAAGAAACAGTTCTGCCTCTAAATCCTGCTATAGCAGCTCTTGCACTTTTTGAAGGTGATTGGGCAACAGATTGCATCGGATAATTCTAAAGACCCGTTTCCCTAGCTCTACGTTCAACATTGGCAAACGTTTGACGATGTGGTATATTACGATTAGGAAATCTTCTTCGATATACCTTCACACTTCTGCGGTGATTACCCTAACAAAACGCTAATACCATAAGCATGTGAACTTGTGTATTAACCGATAATTTTCCAGCCATTTTGAGCAAGAAATTATTATCACAAAAGAAAACAAGAAACACGAGGCAATAATTATTGTAAAACTTAATAAATGTAAGTAATGTCAGGTTTGACAACAACTGTAACCTAGCAACAGATGACTCGCAGAGCGACTGATGTATCCCTTATGAGACTTTAATGTTTAATCAAATCTTCAAGGGACAATTTTATGTTGATCTCATTTCGAAAATCCCAATTTTCTCAAAAACGAGTGATTTGTCGAAAAATTGACAAAAAGAGAAAAAGGCACAAAATTTTATTTTTTATAAAATCGATGTACTTTAGCTTTAAATTAAGTTAGGCTTTAAGAAAATCATGTCATTTAAAGGGTGACCCACCCCAAATTCACCCCTTTTTCAGTTGATATATCCCCTTACAATTTGTGTCAAATAACGACGTTTATAAATGAAAGCGCTACCAAATTTGGTTCTTTGGTTCTTCTTCTATGTTAGGGCTTTGCTTCAATACAGCTGTTTCTTGTAATTTGTACATACACACACAAATATATATATATATATATATATATATATATATATATATATATATATATATATATATATATATATATATATTGAAGAGTCCATAAGGAGGACTGTGTCTCCTGATTTACATCTTACCCCAACTCCAGGCAAGACTGAGGTGGTGCTGGCTAGTGAGTGATGTAATTCAATGCACGTCTTCGCTCGTTAGTTTTCTTTCCACAGCTTGCTTGTTGCTGTACTGTGTGTGCCTGGAACCCTGTAACTGTGAAAACACCATACTAGGACAATGCTCTACGGAAACTTGTTGGAGCGCAAGTATGGCACACTGAAGAGTCCATAAGGAGGACTAAACCGGTAGGTGTCCTAAGCGATAGTTAGATGAAACGAATTGCCGGGCCTATAAGTCTCCCCTGGTCGAGTAACAGTTTGTAGACACGGCATAAGAAACTCACACAGCATAGTTTCTTATGCTGCGGTGTAGAGTTGAGCCCGATCATGACGATGGTCCTCTTTTGTCGTCTTTGGTTTTCCGCTTTGGTGGTGTATAAATGGTTTTAGTCACAACTTTAGTTATTTTACAAACGAGCTTTTTATTATATTTGAATGTGTGTTTAAAGCAAGGCTTTATTTTAAAACCACTAAAACTATATTTATTTTAGGTGCAAGATTTGGTATGCTTGGTTCAAAATCCGGACTGGCGCATATTATATCGCAGTTTGAAGTAAAATGTTGTGAAGAAACACCGAATAAGTTGAAATGCAACCCAAATGGATTTTTGCTTGCTCCAGTCAAAGGTTTGAGGTTGAGGTTTGAGAGACTGGAAAATTAGCGTAGGTTATATTAAGAGTTCTATTGTTTTTGTTACTGTTTATCATACATGTTGATATTTTAGTGAGTAAAGTTGTTGCTAATTGTGATTTCCATCAAGCGGTACTTATAAGATTTTTCTACAATAAACGAACGTAATTTTCCTTCATGTTTCCTAAAAATATTATGTTTATTTATATAAATAAAATTATATGGTGTATTATACAGACATGACCTGCATCAGGTTTGGTAGCACCCGTAGTGGGGATGTTCTGACTGCAGTGCGTTCTAACTTAACCTAAAATGATGTCAGTGTGTCGTCAACAAATTGCGTTGATCTGTTTGTGCTAATCCGGTGTTCAAATAAAGATTTCATTATTAGCAATGCTTATGTACCACTATCTTCTCTGCTGCAGACTTATGTGAATCACGAAAAAGGTATGTGGATCTCTTTGGTAGAAGGTAGGTACCTACTCAGGCGTAACACTTCCCAAAACTGATAGTCCGCAATTCTAACCAACGAGGTAGACCAACTTATAAAAAAACAGGCTCACGCTTCTCCAGTAACCCCCAACCCTTAGAGATGTGATTCACTGCCTTCAGATATAAGTTAATAGGGCAGGTGTTGTACATAACAGGTCGAACAGCCGAATCAGCGAGGCGAGTAACTTCTAGAAGTCGGTGTATGAGGTCGCGGATTCCAGTCCCGTATTTAGACAGTTTATGATGTTGAGGCCAAAGCACCTGCCTTCCCGTCCGAATTATTCACGACATGGTATCCTCCTACAACATTAGGTCGAAGCTACTCTCAGAGGAACCCCTAGAACCCCCAGACTCTCAAAACTCAGCAGGTAAATTAAGCTCTGACTTCTTCCCCTAGGACTCCCGTCACGTTCATACAAACATTCACTCCACTCTCACTTTTCCCAAAACCTTATCTATTTCTTCATTCGGCGTCCTCCATTTCAGCGGCCCATTCATCGACTCCTGATTTTCTTGTTCGACAAAGCCAGAAAGCAGTGTTACACTACCTGCTGATCAACAGAATTTCTTACATACAAGAACGTCGTGCTGCCGGATTTTATAGTACAACTATTACAAGGTTAAAATTAAATCATTGGTGCTTCCCATCCCATTTTCATAAAATTGGCATGGCCAGTTATTTTAAATACACTTGTGACAACTCTCACATTGCAGCACAAATTTTTCAATGTGGTCACCATGAAACTTCCTGTAACAAATTGTAAAAAATGAACTGACGATCAAACTTCGAACTTCAGAATATTTCATCCTCTAATGACGCTATTTTTGTTAGTTCGTCTGGTCTTTAAAAATGTTTTGTCTAATTTGGACTCTAAGTATACAGATATTTTGTGAATAACATTTATTTGCAAGTGTACTTGTCAGTGCTCATCACAGTTTCTAATCTTTACTTAGTGGAAAACGAACTGTTTATTTTACATCGATACAATCGGTCCCATTAAGCATAATAACTTACAGATGCTTACCACAACGTTACCTCATTTACCATTAAACAAGTTGGGTTTGCAAAATTTCTAAATATTTGCAGCTACTCGTTCAAAAAACCAATGCAAACTTACAAATGTAATAACAATACCAGGTGTAGGCAGGAATTAAAACTACCGTTTTACCAAAAGAAGAAAACAAAGCAGAATTTTAAGTACTAGGGAATCAAATTCCACAATTCTCTACATAATGATATTATGGTGCTGGAACGCATGGAAAGCATGGGAAGATCGTCATTTGAATTTGAGTATTGCGGCTTTGCGAGATAGAGTTTCCACAACACGGTCCACTGGAAGTTCCTCGTTGAGTGTTTCACAACAAAAAGTATCTATGGCAACGATATATCTATATACTAGAATACGTGATTTTGGGCTTTGCTTGTATAGACCATTTATATGTCTCCCACTTGAACCTCGACATCATAGTGCTCGACTTGTGTGTAACGCCAGATCAAATTGGGATAGTGAATGGAGTCGTGTGGTGTTCTCTGGCGAGTCCCGACTCTATCGCTTGGTACACGTTGGTCGCAGAAGAGTAAGACGATTACGTGGAGAACGCAGAAATTTAGAATTTTCTGTGGAACGGCATACCGGTCTTACACCGGAGGTGATGGTATGGGGTGAGAAGACATACGATAAGAGATCACCTCTAACTTTTATTGGCAGAAATTTGAATGCAAACGTCTACATACGGAACGTACTGCAGCCTATTGAACTGCCATACTTACGAAAGTTAATTCAATCTCTTTTCCAACAAGACAACTCACGTCCTCATATAGCAGGGGTTACTAGAAGGTTCTTACAAGATAATAACGTGACACTGGTTCCATGCCCTTTTCGCTCTCCAGACTTGTCACCAACCGCACATGTGTGGGATATGATCGACTGGGTAATTTACCACAACCACCAAATAACATAGTTGACCTTCGTCACCAAATTTAAGAAACCTGGGTTGACATTCCTCAGGATACCATATATCATTTGATTTCAAGCATACCTTAAAGAGTTATCCAATGCATAAGAAACCGCCGTGAACCCACTCATTATTTGTTTGTTTTTTTATATTTTAGTTTGAAAATGTAATAATTTTTAAGTTTGATTAAAGATGCAATATGTATAAATTTTATTAAAATTGATCAACTTTTACTGGGTGTTTGGATTTTTTTGAACGTCAGTATTATTATAAACTACAAAGAGAGTAAACAGACTTTTTTTAAATCAGTTAGGTTTATCATGTCTTTGAGGCACATATGCTTTGTATTTTAGATGGCAGCCTACAAGAAAGAAAATTATAATTTCGAAGCATCAAAAATAGTGACAATTTTTTGTTTGGGCTTTCTTTCATGTGTTACATTTCTTTATTTAGAAAAAACTGTTGTTTATTTTTTACTTAAAATATTGTAGGTAGGTATGCAGTGAGAGCCTCGTTGGTTGAGGGGTACGAAAGTGTACCTCTGAGCCGAAGGGTACTGGGTCCGATCGCAGGGTTCTCCTTTAACTTTTTGAGTACAAACTGTAACATTAACATCAACCGAGGTTCTGGCATTGTATTTGAGCAAGTTGAATGTCTGCACCTTCCGTCCTTCGGAGGGGGCGTAAAGCCGTCGGTCCCGTGTCTGTGATGTTGAACACGTTAAAGATCCCTACTCTCCTTACAGAAAGGCACGGATCCGGCAAAATTTCCAGGATAATGGGGTGAAACTGTTCCTTAGCGTCGGTGATTTGCCATAGTTGCGGAAATAGGCCGACGTTGAAGAAACAAAACACACACAGGTATACAGCGTCTTCCACGTTGAGCAAACTATTATATTATTTCCCAAAGTATGTATATTTGAGCGGTAAAAATTTGTGCGTGGGGGTTTTCAGAGATGCCCTATTTGATGCAAATAATTTCCCAAATGGCGGATTTCCGGTTATACCGGAAGTCTCTTCTTTATTTTAAATAAAACACCCTATATATATTATTATATTTTTGAAATGCCCATTTAACTTTAGGTCGGCTTTCATGAGGGAACCTTGTTCTTATCTTCTACTGTTTTCGATATATTTAAAAAAAAAATGAAAATTTTCTTCACAGGGAGACTGGCTTAATGAGAGTGATTTCGCTTTATGTCAGTATGTTGACAAAATATGTTTGCCCCATCCATTGCAGGATAACGAAGCTCCGATGTGATGTTAAAGAAAAAATATTGCATATACTGAATGGTTTGTGAAATCTATCTGGATTCCGTAGGATTTAGAATACACAAACTCGCTTATTTTAATTGGCTTACCCTGTATGTTATGTTTTTGTTAAATGCACTTGAATATCCTCTTTTAAATTGTATTAGCGTTCCCTATACCCAAAATTGTTTTTTCTAGAGTTATCGGCGGTTTTTAGAAAAAAAGCACAGAATTCGGGATACATTAGTAATTTAATTATTACACCGGCTATTAATTAAAAATTTATGTGTATCACGTACACGCTAGCTAAATTATCATAGGTACTGTTCAAATTGTCCACCATTTGCAGTAACACAATTTTCCAAACGTAACAGAACTGCTTCACTTATTGCACGCTGTATTTTAGAAGGATTGAGGTTATCTAAAGAATTACGAATTCGAATTTAAAATTATTTTCTTGTATTAACCGGGTTAACATAAACATCTGACTTGACTTTACCCCATAAGTAGAAATCGAGCAGGGAGAGATGATCCGGTGATCGTGGAGGCCAAAATATGTAGCTCTGCGTCCTATCCACCTTTTCTTAAAAACTTCATTCAAGTATCCCGTCACCTCTGCCAAAAAATGTGCTGGGGCACCATATAATTGGTACCAACAATTGTTATAACGAGTAAGTGGCAAGATCGCTAAAAAATCACTGACTATTTTTCGTAAGATCCGTAACTACTGGTTGGAATTAAGAGTATTATCATAAATACAGTACAGAATTTTGTTGTTCTTTTGAAGAACAAACCCACTGAAATTTTATTTAAAAACAGCGTTCCCTAGTGATATGAGGATAATTGTGATTGTTGAAAATCCCTTCATAGGAAAACGTTGTTCCATCCATGCAAATTATATTTCTAATGAAAGAAGGATTGTCTTGGTGATGGTCAAGAAGCATTTGACAAAATTCTACCCTTTGTGCTGTGGGTCACTGGGTTTTAGCGAATTTACAAATGCAAATGTATTGCTTGCCCAATATTCTGTGTATGAATGAATGTGCTATATTCAAATAATGTTCAGCTGTAATTGCTGATGCACTTGGATGAGCTTCAAAATAAGATGAAAGAGAAATTACATTGTCTCTGTTGCCTGTTACTAGTGATGCTGTTGATCGTATTCTAAATTTGCAGTTACCAGTTCTCAAGAAATTATATTTGTATCTTCTGCATTACTGTACAGTCATTGGAGGTAATTCAGGATACCGTTTGTTAAAGATTCGATACATTCTGACAATCTTACTACAGTGTCCGTGAAAGTAAAATAGATTCAGCAGCTGTTCGTGTCAATAGTTAAGATTTTCCATTATACTGTCGCACGGTGATTATTGTTATCAATACATACAAAAACTTACGTTATGACAATACAATAAAATTACTGAATCGTCAAATTATATAGCACTATAATAAATTGATTAAAATTACTCATGTATCCCGAATTCTCTGCTTTTTTCCAAAAACTGTCAATAACTCTAGAAAAATCGATTTTGGGTTTAGGGAATGCTGATACAATTTTAAAGGGGATCTTCAAGTGCATCTAACAAAAACATAAAATACAGGGTATTTCATTAAAAAACCGAGTGTTTTATTCTAAATCCTACGGGATCCAGATACATTTTACAAACCACCCTGTATATGAAATATTTTTTTTCAACATCACATCGGAGCTTAGTTATCATGTAATGCATGGGTAAAAATATTTTCGCAACATATTGACATGAATCTAAATCACTTTCATTAAGCCAGCCTTCGTGAATTAAAATAAAAAATTAAATGTCTTGAACACAGTAGAAGATAAGAACATGAAAGTCGAGCTAAAATTAAATGGGCATTTTAAAATTATAATAATATATAGGGCGTCCCATTTAAAATAGAGAAGATAGCAGCTATTTTCTGTATAACCGGAGATCAGTCATTTCGGAAATTATTTTCATCAAATAGAGCATCTCTGAAAACAGAACACAACACACACATACAAATTTTCACCGCTCAAATATGCATATTTTGGAAACTAATCTACTAGCTTACTTAACTTGGGAGACCCTGTATAAAAAAAGTCTGGACGCAGCAAGTGCGTTATGGTAGTGAATTTTCCTAGCACCAAATATTTTTTATTACTTTATTTTCTTGTAACAAAAACATCTATATTTTGTGTATAGTTAACTTTTTATATCGTAAACCTACATACCAAATTTGGTTACCATAGATTTTTAATCTTTTGTGATAAAATTTTTTTTCGAAAGAAAACTCAAGATTTTCCCGGAAAACCTAGTCCCATTTTCTTGGCTAACGAACTTATCCAAGCCACTTACAAAAGGAAGATCCACGCCAAATTTGATCAAAATCAGCCCATTATTTGCTGAGTTATCGGTGTGATTCATATATATATATATATATATATATATATATATATATATATATATATATATATATATATATATATATATATATATATATATATATATATTATAGTATAGTATGTTTTATTGATTAAAATTTTACAGTATGTTCCACAAATAAGCATAAGCTTGTGCTTGCAGTTAATACAATTTCATTTCATGTTCTAAACTAAACTATCAAAATATTTTTATAAAATGTCATTTTAAAAATTTTGTTCAATGTATGTTTCTTCCTTCTGCATTTCTATCAATAACACTCCTGCAGCTGCCACTAGTATTCCACTACCATTATAAGAAAACTCATTCCAATATAACACCAAATTTCTTAACTAATATTAAAATTCTCACTACTATAATTTTGACATTTTACAGTAAGTGACATAATATATATATATATATATATATATATATATATATATATATATATATATATATATATATATATATATATATATATACATGTAAAAATTGAAACTGGCCCCGGATATGGGTTCTAGCGGTGCTAGTTCGTGCTCATTTGCAAAAAAATTTCAATATTCAAAGGTCGGGATCTCCCCATTGGTGAATTTTTTCTACGAAAATTCACTAATAAAACACTGTACGTTACATGCTTAATAAAATTATTTCATAGCTGCATTAAGATAATAATGGTATGTATAACAGATAACCTAATGTACCGAAGAAAAATATATAATTTTTCTTGTCTGGCTTAGTAACCAGAAAAGCTAATATTTATGATTACAATAGAATTAGCTATCAAGTTAACATATTGTCCTTCATCTAAACTAAACTTCTGGAAATTACTACAAATCTGAATACATCTTGTAACCTTTGAAGTCACATTAAACTACAAGGAACGTTTTAACATATTTATCGCGCAATCAGATAATTACTTTTGAGAAAGCTATCAATTTTAAACGACAAACTATGTTATTAATTAAAGACGTAGTTTTAAAATGTTCTCATAAGTAAACATCTGCTTTGCCAATTTATTTTAAAAGTGTTAAACCAACCCAAATTATTTAAAGCCAAGTGACACTTTTTAGAGGTGTAATTAATTTGCAAGTGCCTGTGTATTATCAGTGTGCAACATGTTTCTAGTTATACAAACTTTGCTTCTAGTGCTTACCGCAGTGTATCTCTTATATATTTATTTAGCTAGAAACCATAGCCACTGGAGGAAAAAGGGCGTTGTGTTTTTAAAACCCATTCCATTATTTGGTAATGCTCTAAACGTCTATCTCAACATACAATCTCCAGGTCATTTAGCTTATAAAATTTATAAGTCTATGGATGCACCACTGATAGGGTATTTTCTTGGAAATCGACCACATCTCGTTGTAAAAGATCTCGAAGTAATAAAATCTGTGTTGGTAAAAGATTCCAGTTATTTTCAAGACCACGTTATAATATGTGACAAAAGTGCAGATGAAACCTCTGCCAACTTTTTATTCCTATTAAAGGGTGCGGAATGGAAAGATCTTAGAAAAAAAGCTTCACCACAGTTCTCTCCTGGAAAACTTAAGCAGATGTTTACATCTGTAGCGGAATGTGCTACAGATTTTTTAGAATACCTTAATCGAACTGTGGGTAAGAACAATAATTATACCTGGGAGGCAAGATCGACATGTGAAAAATTTGCTATAGACGCGGTTATGTTATCTTTTTTTGGTATTAGACCAGGATGCTGTAAAAATGACAAAGCACTATTTTACAATGTGACTCAAACAGCATTTAATTGGAAGTTTTCAAACAGAGCTTTGTCTATAAACTATCTTTATCTCTCTTCCTTAATCGTGAGACTATTTAAATTGAAGTTTATGGATGAAATAAATGGCACGTTTTTACATGGAGTACTTTGGGATGCTATGATTGAGAGGGAAGAAAGTGGCAGTGTTAGAAATGACTTACTGGACATTATGGTGACAATGAAGAAAGCGGCAAACATTCAGGACAAAGATGAACCAGGTAAAATGTTAACATTAATCCAATCTTATGGTTCTCAGGATCTTGGTTGTTTTGTGTCACAATTATTATTACAGTCTAACGACCTTGACACAACCAGGATTATCTCTGTCTCTAGTAGTGATTTTAATTTCATTGCAGCTTCCGCAGTTCATCAATTAGGTTTTAGGTTTCCGGGAAGTTTTCTTCTTGGTCTGCTCCTTCCATTTTCTCCAGCAAGTAGGTATGTGTCTTCCAAATATAGTTGTCAGATATTTATTGTGTCTCAAAGTATGAGAACACATGTGACCTTTTTTCTATCAATGTCTTTTAGTACGCTGCTTTCTTCTCTCACTTTTTCTAGAACACTTTTATTTGTCTTGCTATCGGTGCCCCTTATCTTTGCAATTTTTTCTTTATTTACACATTTTTAGGAGCATATTTTTTCTTTATGACTTGCTTATCCAAAGTTAGGCTTATTGCCATTACATTTTAAAACTTTATTAAGATAACTTGGTGAATCTCTTTCTTAAATCCAAGTAGTTTTTCTTTATTAATAAGAGAAGTCTATACAGTGTAGAACAGCCGAATGAAATAAATTCAGTATCCAAATTATTTACTAAGTGAAGGTTGGAACCAGTGATAAGCACTCATAAGTACACTTGAAGAAGCCAACACATTTTAAAAAACCTGACGATCGTTTCGCTAACCAAGTTAAAGTCGTCGGAGGATAAATAATTATAAATATCTTACATGTAAAACTCTGTTTCTATTTTTCTGCAGGTAGGCGGTTTATAATGAGGGTGGTTCAATGGCACAAAAATTAACATATTTTGTTTAGCGGAAATACCTGAATCCTTTTACTATCTATCGGGCGTGCTTCTGACGGTCTTTCTTGTAAAGTGGTCGATCAATAAACTCACCATAGGCGGCGGAGTCAAGTTCATACACGTTTTATTATTACTATATTTAACAATATACATAGTTTCTAAAGTGTTTAGCTGTCCTGGTTTTCTAACATTTTTTATTAATTTTAGATTCTCCTTATTAGGTGGTGATTATTGTCCCAAATATGCCGGGCAACGGAAGATCTATCTATAGCACTGTATCCTAATTGTGCTAAGTGGTCTTTAAATCTAATTTCAATAGATCTTTCTATTTTTTCGGCGTATCTAAGATCACAATCTTTACAACTTAGATCACAAATTCCCGACATTTGAGCGATACCATATTTGTCATTACCTAGCAAGTTTTTTAAAGTATTTTTTGTCGAAAAAGTTAGTTGCAAATCGATTTTTTTAATGCTATCCGCTCGTGATTCGAGGTTCAAATGGCAAGCGAACAAAGCTTTATTTGGCTTTGAGGCGACATTTTTTGTTTTTTAATTATTCGAAAAAAACGGAAGTTTTCGATTTTAATTTTTTTCGCTTTCAACCGAATATAGACTATGGCATGGTTAGAACACCTTTTTAGGGGCAATCTAAATATGTCCTCATATTTTCCAAGGCGTTGTTGATGCAAGAGTTACAATACTTAACCTTAGTTTCTCTTATGGGCGCCACATTGGATTGTTGCATTTTCAAAAAGTGGTTTTTTTTTCGGATTACAATGATATATCACACGATACGATCATATCTTACCAGCTATCAAAATTTTTAAAACATCGTTTCTGAAAAGAGTGCTTTGGAAGGGATGCCATTAATTTGTTTATTGATCTAATATATATATATATATATATATATATATATATATATATATATATATATATATATATATATATATATATATATATATATTGACGTAAAATAAACGTCACACGAAGATGGGTTAGCTCAAGCCCTTTCAGAAAAACCCTACCTATATGGTCTTATCAAAAATTTACGGTTTTCAAGATATTAAAAGTTTTATGAAAAAAATGAAAATTGAAGATATACCCCCCCCCCCTCGTTCCTAAGACGACGTCGTTTATGCATAAGACAGAATGGCCGTCAATTTGAACATCTGTTATGAATAAAATAATTTTTGCGAATGTCACAATCTGTTTATTTTTATTCATTAGCTGCCTGATTTCACTTCCAAATTTACTTTCAATCGTCAACAGTGAATTACTATTAGAGATATTGATAATGTTTTATACCATTTTAGAATCTCCATAAAACACGAAAGTTTTTAAATTATGAGCCAGTAAATTTTACTAAAATTTTTTTTCAGTACGGAGGTTTTTCCAAAATTTAAAAAAATATGGGAAGAAAATCTGATTCAATTTTTTTTCTTCAGATTTTCTAAATAATAACACAAAATAATTTAGATTGATTCGATAACGTCGTTATTGAGGATTAGCATGCAGAAAAATCACAATCCGGATTGTTTGTGCTGCATGTGGGGGGGGGGGGTCAAAATATCTTAAAATTTGGCCATTATCTTTTTTTTTCATAAAATTGTCAATATCTTGAAAACCGTAAACTCTTTGATAAGATCATATAGGGTTTTTCTGAAAGGGCTTGAGCCAGCCTACCTTCGTGTGACGTTTGATTCACGACTTTTGGGACAGCCTGTATATATTTATATATATATATATATATATATATATATATATATATATATATATATATATATATATATATATATATATATATATATATATATATAACTTTGATATTTATAGCATATATTATATACATTGTGTCTGTGTCACTTATTAAAAAATCGTGAGTTTTACAAATGAGGAAAAGAGAAACATGATAAAAATGTATTACCTGCATAAATAACAGAAACACTAGAGTCACTTGTGAAAACTACATAAATAACAGAAACGCTAGAGTTACTTGTGAAAACTATTAAATGAATATCCAGAAAGGCGGAAACTACACTATTTTTATTTTAACGGATTAGATCGTAACATAAAAGAATAAGGTTCATTTGGAAAACCCAACAAGTATGGTAGTAGAATAAGCGATGTTGACGAAAATCTAGTACTGCAATCTAGTCCATTAAAATAAGAATAGTGTGGTTGCCGCCTTCCCGGATATTAATTTAAATAGTTTTCACTAGCAACTCTAAGGTTTCTATTATTTAGGTAATATATATCATGTTTATCTTTTCTTTGGTTGTAAAACCCACGATTTTTTAATAAATGCCACAGAGACAATGTACAGAAATGCTATAAACATCAGAGTTTGGCTGAACGGTCAATATTTAGATCGTTAAAAAAATATTATTGGCGTCCCTTCCACAGCACTCTTGGCAGAAACGATTTTTTTTTCAATTTTGATAGCAGGTAAGATGTGATCGTATCGTGTAATATATCATTGTAATCAGAAAAAAAATACTTTTAAAAAATGCAAAAATCCAACATGGCGCCCATAAGAAAAATCAAAGTTACAACAAGGTGTGTGTGTGCTTTGTTTCTTTAACGTCAGCCTATTTCCGCGACTATGGCCAATCACCGACGCCAGGGAGCAGTTTAACCTCACTATCCTGGAAATTTTGCCGAACCCCTGTATTTCTGTAAGGCGGGTAGGGATCTTTAACGTGCCCAACATCGCATGCACACGGGACTGACGGCTTTCCGCCCCCTCCGAAGGGCGGAACGTGCAGACATTCAACTTGCTCAAATAAAATGCCAGAACGGTTGATGTTAATGTTACAGTTTGTAGTGAAAAAGTGAAAGGAGAACCCTGGGATCGAAACCAGTACCTTTCGTTTCAGAGGCACACGTTCTTACCTCTGAACCATCGAGGCGCTTCCTAACAAGGTCATAGTTAAAAAAATTTAGTTCTTTCGGTATTCGCTTGAAAACAAAAAAACTAAAATTGAAAATTTGCGTTTTATTTCCAATAATTCTAAAACTAAATATATCACCTTAAATTTTCTTTCATATAATTCATCAGCATCAAAACACACTACTTTGCCGCAATTTAACCATCCTCGTATCTCTACGGTTTACAAGATCCCAATAGAAGGTGGGGCTCGAATTTAAACTAGCCTGTATATACAGGCTGCTTCTTTAGTAGAGGTCAAAAATCCAGGGGCGTTTTCTGTGGCCAAAAACAATTCTTTTTTTGTTATAATATAAACATGGGGTTTTAGGGCAGCCGTTGTCGAAATACAGGGTGTCCGATTTTTTTTAAATATGTTTTTGATTTTTAAAGTAACTTGGAGGAATTAAACCAAACTAGCATGCCAGTGGATATAAAGTAACAAATTACCACCTTCAGAAACTTGCCAGTGGCGGAGGTATGGGTACCAATCATCAATCATTATTTATCAAAAATAAAGTACCAGCCTGTATAATCTTACAAATTAAATAGCTCCTTATATACGTCACTGATTTATTTCCATTTTTTGTTTAGTAACATATCTTTTATAATTCAAACTAGTTAGCGACGACATTGATTTTTTTGACCAAGTGCATTTTTACAATACTCATTACATTGATTAAAATAAGAAAATAATTAATTGATAATGAAGACATGGTACTATTGTTAATTATAACAATTGCCATAGCGCATATGACGATCTAATTTTATTTTTAATATGATGATACCAGGTGCCATTTTATTTCTGATAATTAATTATCGATAATACTCATACCTCCGCCACTGGTACGTTTCTGAAGTTGCTAGTTTTTCGTTTTATACCCGCTAACATAGTGAATATGTAGCCTCAGCTTGGCTTAATTGCCTCAAGCGGTTTAGACATTAAAAATTGAAAACTTTTTTTTTACATTTTTGACACCCTGCCCTAAGACCCCATGAGTATATAACAAACACAAAATTATTTTTGGCCACAGAATACGCCGCTGAATTATTTACTTCTACTTAAAAAACAGTATATGTATATACATATTATATAAGATGTCCTATTTAAAATAGCAAAATAATAATAATAATAATAACTTTGCAACCAGGATCCATATAAAATAGTTCTCAAAATTGAACCATAACTTCTATAATTTACTCTCCCCAGAAAGACATTTCATGAAACGAATTCAGGGTCCATGTTTTGACCACAAAGAAAATATTCGTATTCCTGTACCCATAAACTTCTGAAACGTTTTATTACTCGAGTTTTAAATTAAAAATGCCAATTTTTGCCTCATTTATTCCCTACCCCTGGGGCCATCTTACCCAAAAACAATTCCTTTGTCGGGTGCTAACTGGATACCAAATTTGAAGATGATATCTCAATTCGTTCGAAAGTTATTACGCGTGCTAACAGACAAAAAAAATTCTTCCAGAATAAAATTTTATATTTGTTTTGTGGCTTTTGACGCCATTTTAGCAAAAAAAATTCAAAACTTCTATCGCCGCTATTCGAATCTCACTTCAACCCCTAATTTAATTTTAGCACAGGGTACCAGATTGTTAATCGAATTGAAAGTAACAAAAAAACTTAAAACGTCATATTACTCGAGTTTTAACGAACAAATGTCAATTTTCACCAAATTATTACCCCACCCGACTCCTCCCATTCATTACATCTCCCCACTGGGGCCATTTTACCCAAAAACAATCCGAACCGTTCGTTTCGTCGGTTGCTAACTGTATACCAAATTTGAAGATGATATCGCAATTCGTTCGAAAGTTATTGCGCTTACTAACAGACAGACATATAGACCGACAGACCGACCGACCGGCTGACCGGCCCACCGACCGATCGGCCGACCGACCTTGTGACTGATCGATCGACCGACCTTCCGCCCAATGGACAGACAAAAAACTTTCGTTCCAGAATCAAGTTTTCTGTATGTTTTAAAATTTTCTACACCGTTCTTGCAAAAAAAATTCTAAATTGCCGTCACCGATATTCCACCCCCACAAATTCAACCCCTTATTTAATTTCAGCATAGAATACCTGATGTTTTATGAAATTGAAAGTTTTCTAATAAACAAACGTTATATTACTCGAGTTTTAACGAAAGAATTCCAATTTTCACAAATTCATCCCTCATTTATCCCCTACCCCCTAAAATGATCTTACCTAAAAACAACTTGAAGCATTCCTTAGTCGAGTGCTAACTTGATACCAAATTTGAAGATGATATCTCAATTCGTTCGAAAGTTATTGCGCCTACTAACAGACAGACGTACAGGCCGACAGTATGACAGACAACAAAATTTTCGTTACAAAACCAAATTTTATACATGTTTTAAGACTTTCTACACTGTTTTAGCAAAAAAATTCGAAATTTCCGCCACCGATATTCCATCCTCACAAATTCAACCCCTAATTTAATTTCAGCACAGAATACCAGATGTTTTATGAAATTGGAAGGTTTCTAATAAACAAACGTTACATTACTCGAGTTTTAACGAAAAAAATGCAAATTGTCACCAAATCACCCCCTATTTATCGCTTGCCCTCTTGAGCGATTTTACCCGAAAACAATCCGAACCGTTAATTTGTCGGGTGCTAACTGTTTACCAAATTTGGAGACGATATCTCGAATTGCTCTAAAGTTATCGTGGCTACACAGACAAACAGCCGACAGATAACAAAATTTTCGTCCCCAAATCATGTTTTCTTTATGTTTTGGCTCTTTTTACGACGTTTAAGCGAAAAAAAAAATGGAAATTTTTTTCGCCGATGTGTTGTGACGATATGGAAGTAAAATGATATCATCACTACATCTTGCTTTATTGGTCATCAAAAAAATAATTATATAATTTATTTTTCTGTGATTTACAAGACAAAAAACTTATAAGGCGTTTTTTAAAATGACATATTTATCCTTCACCGTGTATTTTCGAAATGAAACATTTTTTTTTAATCTGCCCACGCCATGATGAATAGCTTCAAAATCGAACATAATATGACTACGTTAGTTTTTGGCTAATGCTGCTGATCACTGACACCCTATAAAAGCGTTAAAATTGGAACTAATACTTTGAACATTCTATTTTATCCTTTTGTATTTCCCATATTCTATACTGATATTATACGTAATCGGCTTTTACTTCTAGTTTTTTGTAATACCCTTTTTTATTTTTATTTCAACTGTTCTAGAATGTAAGAAGATAACAGCTTTGGCTATTCAAATACTTGTCGCTGGATACGAGACTATTGCATCGGGAACTGCCTTTGTGCTATATGAAATGGCTTTAAATCAAGATATTCAAAACAAAGCCAAGAAAGAAATGTTTAAAGCCAAAGAGGCACATGGTGACATTACATATGATAGCCTACAAGAGATGCCCTATCTTCAAATGTGTATTAAAGGTATTATTAACCTCCTGAGACCCGAGCCTATAAAAATTGTTTGTAATGACATTTTTAGATTATCTTTATTTTGGCTTAACTAAAGCCTCAAATTAAAAAAATTCGGGACGCAGCAAGTGCGTTATGGTAGTGATTTTTTATTAAATGCTTTAATTTTGAATAACTCAATTTTCTATAAATTAAGAAAGTTTAATTTTGGTATGTGGTAAGGTCTTTCCTAAGGTAACATATACACCAAATTTTATTTAAATACCTTTGTAATTTTTGGAAAAAAAATTCCCGAAAGAAAAATCAAAATTTGAATAACTCAATTTTTTATAAACTTAGAAAGTTGAATTTTGATACGTAGTAAGGTCTCTCCCAGGGCAACATACCCTTTAAATTTTATTAAAACAGCTTTGTAATTTTCGGGAAATTTTTTTTCCCGGAATAGCCTTTCCGATTTTCCTGGCTAACGAACTCATTCAAGCCATTAATAAAAGAAAGGCACTTGCCGAGTTTCATCGAAATCGGTTAATAAATTTTTGAGTTATCGGATGGATATTTGAAAAAAATTGTGCAAAGTCTCACCATCGATACCTCTCTATTACCAAATTTTTTTAAATAAAACTTCACTAATATTTTGGTTAAAGGATAAGCAATTTTTTTTTTGGCAATGCATTTTTAATCCTATAGTGTTTGAAGGGACCTGCTGAACTTAGTATGATATCTTAGGCAACACACAATACACAACATTGTGTTCTTTCTTATAAGTGTTGCTCTATGTAATGTGTCGCAGTTTGGACGTCAGTTTACAATGCGAGAAATCTTAAAACAATGCAACATATTCACCAAACTTCATCAAAATAGCTATGTACTATATATATATATATATATATATATATATATATATATATATAAACATAAAAATTGTAACTAACCCCGGATATGGGGATATGGGTTCTCGGGGTCCTAGTTCGCACTCATTTACATAAATGTTTGCAAAGTCTCACCATCGATACCTCTCTATAAGCGAATTTTTTTAAATAAAAATTCACTAAAAAGAATTATTCATTGCAAAGTACAAAAAAAGTGTTCATTAAAGTGGTCATCAGTTTAATCTTACACATAAATTATAGCAAATGAAATGTCTTTGACACAATTGCTGGAGCCCGTAAAACACAAAACTAAGCAAGATTCGCAGGAAACTTTTGTTTTACCCTTACATCCTGGATTTTATATCTAACAGAGTTTTTTTTAATCGGAAGCCATAACTGCTGTTAACTCTGCTTTGGTCCCGTTGGTGTAGAAAAGGTCCTTGGAATGGAAGTGTTTTTCATTAGTAGTGATTGAATGTTAGTTAGTTGAATATAATTTTCACCATTTGCATCCATAAGTAAATACTCTGCCACACTTACTTTGCATTCCAGAAACTTCATAATCGTTTTTCTACTACCACCGAGCTGTTTTTTGACATCTCTATAAAAATCCATGAATTTGCTATTCCTAAGTCAAACAGATGAAAAATTGTTTTCACTGTCCATTTCTTTGTTCTTGTTCCCATTCGATAATAGCTAATCATCCTATCAATGAGGTCTACTCCGCTCATACACTGATTGAATTTACTGACCAAGTGTGCGGCCTACGTATTGTAATATATTTTAAATATTTTTAGACCGTCGTCTACATTCGGCTTGTCGTTCTATTTGCAAAGCAGTTGATATTAGGAGGATAGATTTCATGTCATACCACTGCACGATGTTAATGTTTCCGTCAGACCTTACATCTTGCTCTGAAGACCCACCACTTAGTCGTGCCATCATTTTGTCTGATGTTGCATTAACAGTTTTAGGTACTCTGGGTTTCATTATGGTTCCAGAAATGAGAATATTTTTACTTAACATGTATCAAGCAGCGGTATTGTACTGAAATATCTATCCACATAAATATGAGTGCCTTCTAGTAGTGATGCAGATAACCTTAGAAGTGCAGATAGACCAACACCAAGTGTAGTAACATCATCTAAGAATGTATTTTTCCCTTGGCAAATTTCAAAATCTAAAATTAAACCTTTTGGAGTGGCGCTCACAAAGTTTTGGCTTTCGTCGTACAAACCGTTTTATTTGGCAAACCCCAGAAAAGGGGATCATTTGTTCATCAACAGACACCTCGTTGTATCTCGTCAGTGACAAACAACCTTTCTTGATTCTCTTATGCAAAATATCTGTATCCATCACTACTTTCAAATGGTTCCTTATTAGAAAGAATCTATCACGTGTCATGCAAGTTGAACTAGCATTAACTTTCTTCATTTTTATTCAGTACATCTTAACTTACGGGTATTTTAGACATAACATTAGAACATACATTCCATTCCGGAACAGTTAAATTGAAAATCTTTCCTTTTTCTTCTACATATCTCACATTTGTGCAACTACAAATATTTACAAAGTCAGATTTGTCGAAGAAAATGGAAATGTAATTTTTGATCGTCCAATCTCTTCTTTCAATTACGGTATCTGTAATTCTTGTGAAATCAATGTTTAGCGGAATAAATGGATCAATTTTCTTCCAAGTTGTACGCTTAGTAATTGCAGATTTTTGTTCATCTATTATTTTGTTAATGGCACTAAGGAGTTCGTTATCTGAATCACTGTCATCTGACTCTCCCAGGTTTTGTCCATCACCATTTGAATTTCCAACATCTAACAATTATTGGTCCAATTCCATTTCATCTTCATCAAAATTTAACTCTTGGTCTGAATTGTTTTCATTGTCCGAAAATTATAAATCTGAATTTTCCAAAATCTCACGTAACTTGTCTTCGTTTTCTTGCAAATTTAAATGCTTTTTGTTCCAAAACTAGCTAAAATAAAAAGCAGCATATAAAAAATTTTGTATCCATAAAAAACTGATGTCCATTTAAATGAACGTGAAAGTTTTACGAGGAAAACAGATGGGAAAAAACTGACTAGCCATGAGCTAATTTTTAGGTGTACAAATAACAACTCTATTCAGTAAAATATGTAAAAAATAGTACCAGTAGCTAAGTAAAACTCATTACATACCGTCAAGTGTCACATTTATATTGTAGGTTATTTTCTTTTAAAGTCCACGATTACAATACCGGCGCTGTTGTTCTATAAAATCACGTGTCCAATACGTTGGACCTGGGGATGTAAGCCAGTCGATTTAACTGTTACTGGTTACTGAAATAGAAACTAAAAACAAAATGTCCATTTGAATGGACATCGGGACTCAGGAGGTTAATTATGAAAAATATATATTTTATACCTAGCAATACAATAAATCACTAGTAGTCGTACCTATTATTAATTCTAATATAAGATTATAACAGGCACATTTACGAAGTTTTTGTTTGTTTGCGAAAGTGGCGGCGTTAAGAACTTAAAAACTGAAAATCTTATATACATAATCGTCTAAAGCATTTTCAGCAGGTCTCTGTAAGTAAGGGAAAAGTGTTTTACAATGAAACGACTCAAACAATTTTAAAATCTGCGCAACTTCAGGCTATCCGTAATGACGCTAAGTGAAGTACGAAAAGTTCGGAGACAGCAAATGCGTTATTAAAGCAAATTTAGATAAGAATGAATGGTTTTCTATAAAAAAAATGGTTAGTAAAATAATTAATAAAAGTTAAAAGAAATAATAACAAAAAGTTCGTGGTGAAAGAGTACATAAATATGAAAAAGGGCATGCATTTCACGATATTTCCATAAGTCTAAGGCTGTTATAAATCTGTCAATTTAAAATTAGAACGCCAGAATTGAAACAGCCCGGACTCTTATCAAACCCACATGTAACTGATGCATGAAAAATTAAGATCAAGAGAGTATCATCGTAATGTATATATGTACCTTTCAGACACAGATCAATTATGATTCATTTGTAATATTTACATGTTATAAATAAATATATATATATATATATATATATATATATATATATATATATATATATATATATATATATATATATATATATATATATATATATATATATATATATATATATATATATATATATATATTACAAAGGGATGATAATGAACTATAACTATATGCCTTAATTTTGGATCACTCAACTTACACTGTTACATAACATATGTGGGAAATGACCTTACAAACATTTGAATTAAATTTAGTGGTTTAAAAGTTAATATTCTTATGAAATTAATTGTTAGCAACACACGCTTTTACAAATCAGAATGAGATAAAGGCAAAATAATTTATTTGCAACCACTTTAATTTGTCACAAAAATGGGAATAATTATCTAATTGTTTAAGCACACCTCTCGCGTCTACTTCCGATTTCTGCTGTAGCCATCTGCAATTGCTGTAATTAGCACATAGATAAGTAAGTATGTTCTGTGGATTAGCGGCAAACTAATTAATAATTGATTTATTTGTTACAAAGGTTTCTTTGTTACACCAACAGGAAGCGTGCGCGTTGACAGGTAGCGACACCAGTGGGCGAGAATTCAGATCTACATCAGCCACAGCATACATATTACCAAGCAACCAATCAGAAACCAGCTTAGGAATTCAGCGCCAGTAATTGTACCGCCCACTTTCAAATTGACAGTTAATTTAATTTGAATTTTAGCGCGCTACACTATAGTTTAAAATTACCGTTGTACTTATGAATTTGTATATTGAATCTAGTTCAGAGTTAAAAAAGAACTCGTCATTAGTCACTAAGTGAAGATTGAAACCTGTGGTGAGCACTAACAGGGTTCCCACTCGTCTGGAAACCGGAAAGTAGAAGGAAACATTTTGTCAAGGAAATCAGGGAAAAATTGAGAAGACTTGTGAAAATTCACTAAGAGTCAGGAAGTTTTGTCCTTGCAAGGGAAACATTACTTGTTTTTGTTTTATGATAAATAATTAAGATACAAAGATGGGTGCATATTTATATAAGTAGCGTTTTCGTTTATTTGTAAGGAAAATAGTGTATGTTTTAGGGAAGTGTGCAGATGAATGGAAAATGCATTCTGAAATAAATATTGGAGGTAGTTTCTTTTTTCCACATTCGGATGAAACTGTAGAAATGTATATGTAACCTGTCTTTAATGTTCCTAAACTATTTTAATAAAATACGGACCTATTCGGGTAGTATCGAAGACTCCCCGACTACGAATTTTATGTATTTTCCTGATTGGTTATTTGTAACTCATATGCACAAGGAATGGCTAGGATCTTCAAAAACCGATCCACAAGGGAGAGTAGCGGAGGCCTTTGCAGTCAGCAATTCTTTGGCCAATATGGTTCAGCAACCTACTTACTTTCCTCGTATCCCAACACACAGCTCAAATCCCTTGGATCTCCTTCTTACTACAAATCCTGAATGCTATAAGATATCAGTCACCGCCCCCCTTGGTCGCTCAGACCACGGCATGGTCACTGCTTCCTGTGCAATGCAACCCGAGGTCACACAGTCATCACACCCACGTATCGTTTGGCACTACAACTCCGCAAACTGGGACGAAATGCGAAATTACTTTTCCTCATTTCCATGGGCGTCTGTCTGCTTCTCTCATCCTGACCCCTCTGATATCTCAAAAAACGTCACCGAAATTATCCAAGCTGGCATGGAATTATTTATTCCACGTACACAGAAAACCTCTTCAGCCACTCAAAAGCCCTGGTTCTCAAAATCGTGTGACAAGGCCAGACTTGAAAAGGTCAAAGCTCACAAAACGCTTCTACACAATCCCAGTCAAGAAAATCGTCAAGCATTCAACGACGCAAGAAACCGCTATGTCCGCATTCTTTCTGAGGCAAAAAACTCGTTTAATGACCACATCAAAAACAAAGTCCTCTCAAGCTCCAACGGCGGCAAACCCTTCTGGACTCTTGCTAAGTCTATTGGGAATAATTTCTGCAAGAGCACGTTCCCACCTCTTGTCTCAGGTGATGAAATTGTTTCTACCGCCCTGGGCAAGGCTGAACTTTTTGCTTCGTTGTTCGCCGGAAATTCTACTCTCAACCCACCTCCAAATGTTCAACCACCAACAGTCCCCAATGTCGCGCATAAAATGACTGATATCATTTTCAAAACTAAAAAGGTACGAAAGATGCTCTCTTCTCTTAATACTAGGAAAGCCTCTGGCCTTGACGAGATCCCAGCAATTGTTCTCAAAAAATGCGCACCAGAACTTGCTCCTGTCCTGACTCGTCTGTTTCAGATATCTTACAATAAAGGCATATTCCCTAGTAACTGGAAAACTGCTCGAGTACAACCCATCCCCAAGAAAGGATCCAAAGCGCTTCCTAGCAACTACAGGCCTATTTCTCTCCTTTCAGTCATCTCTAAAGTGATGGAAAAGTATATAAACACCGAACTACTAAAATTCCTTGAAAAACACAGTCTAATCCACGACAGGCAGTATGGATTCCGTCAGCGCAGATCGACTGCCGACCTCCTTTCCTTTGTCACCCATTCTTGGAACAAGTCTATGGAACAACACGGTGAATCCCAGATTGTTGCTCTAGACATATCCAAAGCATTCGACCAGGTCTGGCACGCAGCGCTGCTTAATAAACTTCCGGCCTATGGCCTACCACCAAAACTTTGTACCTGGACAGCAAATTTCCTCTCCAACAGGAGCATATCTGTTGTTGTGGATGGCCATTCCTCTAAACTGTATCCAATTAATGCAGGAGTTCCTCAAGGTTCAGCTTTAGCCCCTACTTTGTTTCTTCTCCACATCAATGACCTCCTCTCTAGCACATCCAACCCAGTTCACAGTTACGCGGACGACAGCACCCTCCACTCAAACATACAATATTCTAAACCTGTCTCTTTAGCCCAATTAGATGAGGATCGCAGACTCATGGAGGGTTCTGTCTCCATAGACCTCCAAAAAATATTAGACTGGGGAAGTAGAAATCTTGTACAATTCAACCCCACCAAAACTAAGTCTTGCTTTCTTTCTCACAAGAGATACAGCAGCCCTAGACCCATCACAATGAACAACCAAGTTATTCAAAGTAATGAGTCCTTTTCTCTTGTTGGCATTTCTGTGGATCGAAATCTTAATTGGCACCAACATGTTACATCAATTGCAGAAGCGGCTGCTAAGAAATTGGGTTTCCTCTTCCGGGCTCGCAAATACTTTTCACCAACTAATCTCTATACCTTATACACTTCACAAATAAGGCCAAACCTCGAATACTGCTCCCACATCTGGGGTGCAGCTGCCGCTTCTACACTCGCTATCCTGGACTCCATTCAAAAGAGAGCTATACGTCTCATCGGTGACCCTACCCTCACCCAAAGGCTTCCATCCCTTGCCCACCGACGTGCCGTTGGTGACCTCTCTCTCTTTTATAGATATCTGCACGGGCACTGCTCAGAGGAGCTTTCCTCCATAATTCCCCCACCTTCTGCCCCCAGCAGATCTACCAGGGGAACAGAGCGATTGCACCCTTTTAATGTCCAGGTCACCAGACATAGAACATCTTGTTATGCCCGCTCTTTTGTCCCGAGGACTTCCAAGTTGTGGAATTCCTTGCCGGCACATGTTTTTCCTTCTCCTCCGAACCTCCAAACCTTCAAGTCCAGAATTAACAAGCTGCCTCTTTCCTCCTTGTCAACACCCACGGTACGATAGTATTTAGGCTGTAAGCCCTCGTGGTGTGTTGTTGACATTAAAAAAAATAAATAAAAAAAATGCTGTGGCTGATGTAGATCTGAATTCTCGCCACCAGTGGTGAAATAATACAACCAACAACAGCTGTTCCATCCATATCCTAACATATTAGTGTTAGTTTTGCACCTAGAAAAGCGTTTAATATATTGGAAAAAAATAAATCTGAAAGCCATTTGTTCTGTTGTTGACTGCTATAACAATGAGAAATCATGTGATGGTAGAAACATCAGCGTCTACTATCAAAAATACAGCCAAACCCATATTTAATTATTTCGTTCATTTCTCACTTCAACAGATTCGTTGCACCTAAAATTTCTTAATAAACGTCCTATGTACAAGAGTTGTTACTGTTACTACAGTGACTATATATTATAAAATGCTAATTAATTTAGCATACTTATAGTTCTGGATTGTGAATATAATTTTTACGTATCCAAATATATATATATATATATATATATATATATATATATATATATATATATATATATATATATATATATATTGTGCTGAGAATTGCAAAGGCCATATAAAGTTATAAAAACAAAAATGAAAACCCTGACGGAAACTAGTATGATAAAGCTAGGTTTCGATTATTGATTAAATAATTTAGTCAGATCTACAAAATTGGGGAATCAGATTAGTAATGGGGGGTAGTAGTAGTACCACTGGTCAGTAGTAAGTAAAATACTTACGGTTAACACGTAATGCATATGAGTTATCTGTATATTGTATACATATCCACATCGTTCGACATATTTTACTGTACACTAAAACAGAAAACAAAATAATAACATTAATATACAAGCACATTCACTATTATTGTTAGTCAGTATTATTTGGATAAGCAATGAAAGATATAATGCCATAATTTGTTGAAATGATCATTAATTAAATTTTATAATTTATAACTAGCAAATTTGGAAAGCATTTCAGTTTAAATGAAATTAAAAGAGCCAAAAACCTATCTGCAAATAGATTAAACTCTTAAGCATGAAATAAATACCAAAGAATTATGTTATAAAATCAATTACCTAAAGGTAATGAAAAAACCACTTGTATGATGTATTTAGATGTAAGTTTATTATTTTATTTATGTGAACAATGAACTGAAGTTTACCAAAGACAGTGTTTGTGTTGTGGAACTTTTAAATCAAGATTGCAGCATATAAACTTAATGAATTTATAAATTTGTTATTGACTATAATTAGATTAAAAAAGTAAGGTTAGGCCAAATATCATTTTTAAGAATAAGGATGTTTTCAACTTACCGGAAGAATAGATGTCAAAATATGTATTAATGAATGTCAAGAAAGGATGCCTTGATATCAAATATTAGATGAATTTGGGCAACATTTCCGCTTTTGTTAGGATTTTATTGTTGGTTGTTAAAATAAATTCAGATGCCAGAGAGCGTCATTATTGCTTCCCATTTAAATATAAAATTTTCAAAGTATATATTGTGTAAAGAAGATCCATTGTCCCACTGAAATAAATAACAGAGGTTATATCAAGTTTTTAACGTACAAGATAAACAGTAAATATATCAAGAATACCTATATTAAAGGATACCCACCACCAGCAGCAAGGAACCAAGGTTTGAGATTTAATTATTTTATCAACATCAACTCAAGGAGGAAATCAATTTAGTTTAAAAGACAGTATATCGTCGGCTTAGAATGAAAACCTCGTATCTCAAAAAAAATCTAAAATTATTTTATTGCATTATTGTATAGAAAACCTTGTATCTCATCTATTCGCAAGCCGTTATAAAATAATGACTTGCGTGCTGCCCTCTAGAGACGAAAATAGAAACCACGTATATCGCTAGGCAACTGAGTCAAGTGAGAAAACCACGTATAACTTGTGAACTTTTCTGCAGGTGTTTTAGTGATTTTTGAGGTGTTTTTTGCAGCTAAAGCATACAAGTAATATTACTAAGTAAGTATATTTATATTGGTTTGTCTTTCAGTTGTGATATTAGTTACCATTCCTTGTAATTGTACCACCAAAACATTAAGACTGAATGTGAAAACCTTGTATTTGAGGTTAGGTCCGACTGACTAAGAATGAAAACCTCTTAATTCAAATATACGTGGTATTCATACTTATCATGCGTGTGTTGATATTGGGGTATCTATATGCACCAATAGCCTTCAGCCTTGAATTACGAGGTTTTCTTTGCAAACGCCAATATAATAGCAAACGAAATATTTTAGTTGTTGATAAAATAAAACCTAATAAGCGATCTCGAGGCATGTATAACAGTTCAAAACCTATTATGTATGATTGATATCTTTTCAGAGAGCGAAATTATGAGTCAATTCAGTCGAACTAAATTGATATTAGAGTTGGCTTTGAACCAAGCATCACGTTCTAACAGAGATGTGAGAAAAAAAGGTAAGTGATGAATTATCATGGAACATAATGTTTAATGTAGGGGCACATGTTTTCTATGTAATACTATACTAGTACTTGATAGTAATTTATATTATTGGTAACAAAACGTTCTGTTTTTACTGAATTCATTCATTACAGATGGCGAAAAATTCATTGATATATCAGATACAAATCAAGCTACCTACATTGAAGATGTTACTTCCACTGAGGATTCCACTCTTCCTAAACATACAGATGACAACATAGTTCCAACCATATCTAATTACATTTTAGTTCCAAATGAAGATGACAACAGCTTTGTCTTGGAACCGAATGATGGTAACCCCGGCATTTTAACAGACCTAACCAACTGTATTATATTCGATGAAATCCCAGAACAGCCGAAAGCTGAAAGCAATTTCAAAGAAAATAGTTTATTGTCAACTTCGAACTCAAACTTAGTTGCAAACTACTTAGACCTAGATACTCTGCCTGTAGTTGATGTTGAAAACAGTGTGACTCTAATGGAAACTAATATTGCGAACGTAGGAGAAATTGACAGAGTGCCCGAAAGAGTTAATCATGAAGATGAGGATTACATACCCTCGGGAGATGAAAGTGATGTGCCTGAAGACCATACTTATAGCAAGGAAATTTCCTCCCAACGTAAAAGAGCTAAAAGAGGAAAAGGCAACAAAGAATCGTGGATCGCAAATGATAATAAACTAAAGAGGTCTCAAGGACTAGAGTATTTTGGTAGACGTAAAACTGAAGCAGGTAAAGCTGTTTTCGATGTGAAGAGGCCAAAAAAAATCATGAAGAGCCGTTGTTCATGTGTGGAAAAAAACTTGAGAGGCTTTGGCTGTGCAAAGATTGTTGACAGTATGAGAGAGAAGATCTTCAAACAATTTTATAGGTTGAACCATGGTGAGAAACAAGTTTTCATAAACGGCTTAGTTGACAAGAGACCTGTGGCACAGCGAACAGTTGAAGCTGCAGGAGCTTCACGGCGCCATTATTCTTTTGTCTACTATTTGAAACCGGATGAAGCTGGCGAGCGTGTTAAAGTATGCAAAAGGATGTTCCTATCTACACTCAGCATTGGAGAGTGGGCGGTACATGATTGGGTATCAAAGTTACCAGAACAAAATGATTCTGAAAACAATGCACAGAACGCAAGAACACATAAAAAAAGCAATGGAAAAGAAGTCTCACCAAGGAGACCTCAGACCGACAGAGTTAGAAAACTTTTATCAGATTTTTTTGAAAGCCTGCCTAAGCTTGAATCTCATTATTGTCGGAAGAGTTCAACAAAACTTTATCTTGAGCCTAGGTGGCAATCAAAGGCAGAACTGTTCCGGCTATATAAAGATTTCTGTAAATCTCTAAACAAAGATAACCCTGTAACATCCATTTTTACTTTCTACTCTGTTTTTGATGAGTTCAACTTAGCATTGTTTAGCCCCAAAAAAGACCAGTGCGACACTTGCTGTGCTTATAAAAGCGGAAATATATCAGAAGAAGAATTTAAAGAGCACATTAGAAGAAAAGATGAGGCAAGAAAGCAAAAAGAGAGCGATAAGACTAGCGATGACAATAATACATCAGTATTCACAATGGACTTACAGGCCGTTTTACTTTGCCCATCCCTAAAAGCGTCGGCGCTATACTATCGCACTAAACTAAAAGTGCACAACTTTACTTTGTATGATCTGAAAACAGGGGCTGGCTACTGTTATTTGTGGGACGAAACTGAGGGGGAACTGAATGCTGATGAATTCGCAAGCATTCTGTATAACTTTATTATAAATGAGGTGGAGAATGGTAACAATATTATTATATATAGTGACGGTTGTACATACCAAAACCGGAACACTATCATGGCTAACACACTTCTTCTGATTTCAAAGAAATTAGGTATCGTTATTACTCAAAAATTTTTAGAAAAGGGACACACCCAGATGGAGTGTGACGCTATGCATAGTTGCATTGAAAGAAAAATAAAAAATCGTGAGATTTATTCTCCAGTTGCCTACATTGAAGCTTGCAGAACAGCAAGAATTCATCCAGCACCATTCAAAGTGCAATATCTAGAACATACTTTTTTCAAGAAATTCAGTGATTTGAAGTTCGTAACATCCATCAGACCTGGACAAAAGAAAGGTGACCCAGTTGTAACTAATCTCAAATGTATAAAATATACACCTGATGGAAATATTCAGGTAAAATTAGACTTCAACGAAGATTTTTCAAATCTCCCTAGAAGGTTGAAAAATATATCAAGTGAGACTACAGTCGGATGCTTATATGAAAACAAAATTCCACTCCAAGCAGTCAAATTTAAGCATCTACAGGAAATGAAATCCGTGCTTCCACGACAAGTTCACAGCTACTATGATGCATTACCTCACATGTCAAACGCTGAAAACAAATTATGTGACAAAGGAACTTGTTGTTGCATCATTCCAGTAAATGTAAAGATTTAAGGTAAAATGTAAATCAAAGAAATTTTTTATTTTCTAATAAAACACTTTTTCTGATCTCAGTCTTGGCTTTTATTGTATCCTATCCTATGCTTGAACTGATTAAATTTAAAATGACTATGAAATTATATTGAAATCATACACTATACAATAATAATCTGCCATTATATTTTGATATTCATCATGATAAACCAGATTTTTTTTTAAAAACATCAAATAAACAAAGTTTTGTATTAATTGAAACACATTGAACACTTGTGCAACAACTTTTGAGCCTTGCAAATATTTTGTCAACCTCGGTAGATATTACATGATGAAATGAAACTTGAAAATTAATTAGTTAAATTAATAAAATCAATCAATGTAGTTCTGATCAATTTCATTATAAAGATGAAAACCTCGTATGTCCTTTCGGACCACTAGAAGTTAAACCACGTATATCAACGTTAAATATGAAAAGCACTTATATCTTGTAATCACAAATTGTAAAACCACGTAAATCGATTTTCAATATGACAAGAAAAGGCAAACTTCTGTTAAGCACATGAATAATCAGAAAATGAATAATATTAAGTCATGTGTACTTCAAATTATTCAAATCTTACTTAATATTTCCCAAAATCACTTTTTTTCGCCTCCTGTAAAATTTGCATTTTCTGAGATACGAGTTTTTCTTTCTAAGGCGACGATATGTTCTGTCGATTAAACGTCAATCAAAAGCGTTTATGGGAAAATAAGATTTAATGCATAAATAGAAATCTTATTTTTATATTACCATAATTCAAATTTAAGAATGTAGAGGAAGTTAGGAGTGCAGGTCAGGATCCATATTTATTATTACAAACAATTGAAAAGCAGTCGAAAACTCGGTTATTAATATTAATCATTGTAATCTAATAGTAAGATTGAAAATTTATAAAACTGTCAATAAAAGTTGTTATAAAAATTTGCTAAAAACATAATTCTTTGAAACAAAAACCCATAATAAGATAAAAATAAGATTAATATGAATATTTGCAGGCTATTTTCCTTTCCCCTATTTTAGCAGAACCTACCACTGAGACAAAGTAAGTAAATAAGATATTTTGATTATAATTTATTTGACATAAATATATAGTAGAAGGGTAGGCAACCCATATAACACTGAGCTAGCTGTAATTTGATAAACACACACACATATTAAATTTCAAACACCAAGAGTCATAAACACTTTATTCAGATACAATTTTACATTACAAAATATACAGGGTCACCCATAACACATGGTGTAAAAACTGTACAAACAAGAAAAGTACAAACAAAAAGGTATACACATATCTAAAGGGTGATCATTCTCATATAAATATATTCTAATATATATAACATCAATATCATATCTATAACATAAATATCATTATCATTTTAAATATCATTTTAATAAAAAAAATATTAAATAAATATAATTTTTTTTACATATAATCAAGCCAATCAGAATAGCTTTTTCAGTCAATTTTTGTAAAAACTTTTTTTAGCAAATTTACTTAGAAACATTTTTGTTTTGCTCAGTGAAGTTGAATAAATTGTTTTTATCATAAAAAAACTTTTAATCTTGTTCTCTCTTTTGGGCTCCTGAAGAAAAAATAAATGCCTATAACTAAACCTCCTATTAAGCCAGAAATTTCAAATATGGTATGTACTAGTCTAAAAAGGCACCGTGTGTTCATAACTTTGCTAAAATAACTGTTATTTTTGAAGATACAAAAATTTTACAGAAGAAATAAAGGCAAAATTTTCTCAGAAAAACTTAATTGTTTGTGCTGGCCAATACACTTATCTAACATAGTTACAAAAGAAAGCCACCTACTAAATTCCTAATCTTTTGATGATGAATAGCTTGGATTCGTTGCAATCCAATCAAATCGGTTTTCTGAAAAGAAATTTTCTCCAAACAAATTTGTATTTCAGAAACTAATTATTTTGTTATTTTTCATTGATTGAATTTTTTAAAATAAAAATTCGCTACCATAACTCACTTGGTACATCCAGACTTTCCTATAATTAATTATTCATTGTTTATATTGATAAGGTCACATTTCTGTTCTGATACAGAAATTTTATTTATTATAATATAGGTTTTGTTTAACATTTGTAGAAGGTTTAAGAAAGTACCCAACGTTACCTTATGCAGAAAGGATGTGCAATAGAGACTACGTAATAAAAGAGCACGACGTCATAGTTGAAAGAGGAACTGGTGTATTTGTTTCCATAAAAGGGCTACATTATGATGAAAGATACTTTCCAGATGCGCAGAGGTTTGACCCATTAAGGTTTTCCGAGGAAAATATACACAAGATACCAGATTACACTTATATGCCATTTGGTAAAGGACCTAGAGTGTGTATTGGTAAGAACCTTAGATATAAATACTATATTTACCTCCTTGTTAATTTATAATTAAAAGCTTACCTGGGTAATTTATTGCTTCTAAAAGTGTTATAATCCTGTAACTTATCTTCATCGGGGGGTACCCATAATCCAAAACATTAATTATGGGTTAGGGGTGTCTTTTTCAAATGTTTCAGTAACTTGAGACTCTTGTATCCTAATGACTTAAGCTCTTTTAACGACAATATAATTACTAATTGTGATAAGTAATAGGGGATCTTGTGGTAGTATTAATGAGATACTTAGGGGATTTCCAGGTGATATAAAAATGTATATAATTCGTGGCGCAGACCATGGTGACCCAACTGGTAATAATAATATTGTCAATTCGATTTTAAAAATTCAGCTCACATGCCTGATACGGTGTTATATAGAACTAAGTATGAGCAGAAGAAAAAAATGCTTAAAGTTAGTTCCTTGTTGCCACGTTTTCAAAATAAATCTATGACTCTTAAAGTGGGTAAAAGAAACTTGAGATCTTAATATGATGTTAACAGCAGAATTGCGAGAGTGTGTGCGAAACAAGTTTCAATGCCTTTCTAGAATATACCTGTGTCTACAGCTTGTTTGTTTTTATAACATTAAAGGTTGAAAACCTCAGTGGTTCAGGGGTAAGAACGTGTGCCTCTGAACCGAAGGGTACTGGGTTCCATCCCAGGGTACTCCTTTCACTTTTTCAGTGCAAACTGTAACATTAACATCAACCGAGGTTCTGGCATTGAATTTCATCAAGTTGAATGTCGGCACGTTCCGCCCTTCGGAGGGGGCGTAAAGCCATCGGTCCCGTGTCCATGCGATATTGGGCACGTTAAAGATCCCTACCCTCCTTACAGAAAGGCAGGGGTTCGGTTAATTTCCAGGATAGTGAGGTGAAACTGCTCCCTGACGTCGGTGATTGGCCATAGTCGCGGAAATAGGCCGACTATAAAAAAACAAAGCACACACACACAACATTAAAGGTTCTAGAAAATATTGGAAGTCTTGCATAATGGGTGTTCTGCAGAGTATATTTGTTAAGACCTTTAAAGTAGCGTTGTGTGGAAGATTGCTTAACTTTGTTCAAAGCAAAATATTTTTGAACATGATCCACTTGATTTTGTAACGCTGAGATCCACAGCGATGCCCGTTGGTGGGCTGTTAGATTTTGTCAATGACGCCTTGAATGTATTAAAATAGGTATTGACTATCTATTTGATTTTCCACGTGCTTTCTACTCCATTGATCAGAAACTGTTCTTAACTAAGGTAGGTATGTTGGTGTAGGAATGGTTCTTATACAGGTGTGGTCCGATCACACTGTAATATTTGTCGGTAATAATACATTTTCTAATAAGTTTTTCCTGTAGCAGCTGTTTTTTCGCAGGACTTAATTATCGGTCCTCCGCTCTTTTATCTCTTTTTCAGTGGCAGTGCTTCAAATTGTCATTATTTACCCAGAGATAGTACCAATGTTTATTCTTCTAAGAAGCCAATGCCTTGAAGTGTTAAACAGAAACTTCACACATCGATAGGAGCTGGTTACAGGAGTGGATATTTTTGAGGGTGAAAATTGGTTTGAGTGGGTCCTCTCAGGACTTTTACGCCTGCTCTTGTAGTGTTTAGCCATCTAAGAGAAATCGCTTTCCTGTTTCGAAGCTCAATATATTACGTCTAAATGAGAATAAATAGTAATTCATTTGTTTCTTTTTTCAAGTAAATAATATCCTGCTTTTACAAGGTCTAGCTTTCCGCCTCGTATATTACTAACTCCACTCATATAACTTGATGAACCTTTTCCTCGGATCAAAGTTAAAATATTTATTAGTAAGGAAGATTATCATCGTCACTGAATGCTTGATTTAGCATTAACTTTCAGTTCTTTGCTATATTTTACCATCATCCATACGAAAGTATCAGAAGAATAATGGGTTTCGCTCGAAATTATATATCTTGCTAATTTAAAATCCAGCTTTCCACCCTGTACATTCTAGATTAGATTAGGTTAAGTGAGTTATTTCTGTCCCTCCAGTTAGGTTTATCGTGGCTCACGCCGACTCGATTAAATTTCACGCATCGTATCGAGCTGGTTACAGGAGTGGATATTTTTGAGGGTAAAAATTGGTTTGAGTGGGTTCTCTCAGGACTTTTTCGCCTGCTGTTGTGGTGTTTAGCCATCTAAGAGAAATCGCTTTTTCAAGTAAATAATATCGTGCTTATCTAAGGTCCAGCTTTCCGCTCCGTATATTATTAACTCCACTCATATAACTTGATGAACCTTTCCCTCGGATCAAAGTTAAAATATTTATTAGTAAGGAAGATTATCATCTTCACTGAATGCTTGATTTAGCATTACGATCCTCCCTTTCAGTTCTTTGCTATAGTTTACCATCATCCATACGAAAGTGTCGGAAGGTTTGTACTTGTTCAAGTTGTTGAATGCCCATGTAACAGTTTTACAGAAGTGTAAAATGCTTTATATTTTGCTATACCTGCATGTATTTTTTTCTACTTGTATAAGATATTGAACCTAAATGTGTACCAACTAAACAAACTGAACTGGATTTATTTTGAATATTCATCACGTATGGCGACAAACAAAAACGTTTTTATACAAAAAGAGTAATAAATAATTTACAGATCTTTGAATAATACCAAATAAGATGATTTATTAAAGCTTTTTTTGATGCAAAAGAGGTACAGAATGGTGCTATTAAAAAATTAAGGTAAAAATTTGGCGTTTTTGGATCACACTATTAATTTGATGATTGCTAGAAATTTTGAATATTATAGTGCATTAAAACAAACAAATCAAACATGTTTCAAATTCCTCGCTTTGTGAAAACTTTTCATACTGAAGACAGATGTAAAGACTTCTCTGGATTCACAAGTGCTTATATTCTTCTCTAAAACCGGTTTTGCCTTGGAAGGTTTCACATCTTAAAGACAAAACCAGTTTCAAAGAAAACAAGCACTTGTGAATCCAGAAAAAGAGCACCTACATCTATATTTAAAATATTTTAGTTTTATGTGCACAAGTGTTGCTCAAAATGTACTGCTCTTTTGGACAAAAATGGCCTTAAGAGGAACGTTTGTTAAATAAGAATATCCGCCCTAAATTACAATATCAAAAGAGCCTCATCAAAAAATCCAATAAAATTGGAATCTCAACTAATTAAGCCTAAATACAGTAAGGAACTGGTGTGAGACAGAGGGGCTTAATGTCAATACTCACAGGACAGTTACTGTCCCATTCACGAACAGAAGGAAACTAAATTCAAAAGCTCCCACTCTGAATGGAACACCGATACAATTTTCCAATGAAGTTTAATTTTTAGGGGTCTTCTTGGATTAAAAACTGAACTGGAACACACACTTGGAAAAAACTTTTTCGAGAGCCACAATGGCAATCCGGACTTCACGTAGACTCGTAGGAACGACATGGGGGCTTAATTTTTATTTCAATAACACACCACGAGGGCTTACAGCCTAAATACTATCGTACCGTGTCTGTTGATAAGGAGGAAAGAGGCAACTTGTTAATTCTGAACTTAAGGTTTGGAGGTTCGAAGAAAAAGGAAAAACATGCGCCGGCAAGGAATTCCACAACTTGGAAGTCCTCGGCACAAAGGAGCGAGCATAACAAGATGTTCTATGTCTGGTGACCTGGACAGTAAAAGGGTGCATTTGCTCTGGTCCTCTGGTGGATCTGTTAGGGGCAGCAGGTGGAGGAACTATGGAAGAAAGCTCCTCTGAGCACTGCCCGTGCAGATATCTATAAAAGAGAGAGAGGTCACCAGCGGCACATCGGTGGGCAAGGGATCGCAGCTTTTGGGTGAGGGTAGGGTCACCAATGAGACGTTTAGCTCTCTTCTGAATGGAGTCCAGGATAGCGAGTGTAGATGTGGCAGCAGCACCCCAGATGTGGGAGCAGTATTCGAGTTTTGGCCTTATTTGTGAAGAGGAAACCTAATATCTTAGCAGCCGCTTCTGCAATTGATGTGACATGTTGGTGGCAATTGAGATTTCGATCCACAGATATGCCAACAAGTGAAAAAGACTCATTACTTTGACTAACTTGGTTGTCCATTGTGATGGTTCTAGGGGTGGTGTATCTTTTATGGGAAAGAAAGCAAGACTGAGATTTGGTGGGGTTGAATTGTACAACATTCCTACTTCCCCAGTCTAATATTTTTTGGAGATCTGCGGAGACAGAACCCTCCATAAGCCTGCGATCCTCATCTAATTGGACCAAAGAGACATAGAATATTGTATATTTGAGTGGAGGGTGCTGTTGTCCGCGTAACTGTGGATTGGATGTGGTAGAGAGGAGGTCATTGATGTGGAGAAGAAACAAAGTAGGGGCTGAACCTTGAGGAACTCCTGCATTAATTGGATATAAATAGACAACAGAAATGCTCCGGTTGGAGAGAAAGTTTGCTGTCCAGGTACAGAGTTTTGGTGATAGGCCATAGGCCGGAAGTTTATTAATAAGCGCTGCGTGCCAGACCTGGTCGAATGCTTTGATATGTCTAGAGCGACAATCTGGGATTCACCGTGGAGTTCCATAGACTTGTTCCAAGAATAGGTGACAAAGGAAAGGAGGTCGGCAGTTTATCTGCGCTGACCGAATCCATACTGCCTGTCGTGAATTAGACTGTGTTTTTCAAGAAATTTTAGTAATTCGGTGTTTATATACTGTTCCATCACTTTAGAGATGACTGAAAGGAGAAATAGGCCTGTAGTTGCTAGGAAGCGCTTTGGATCCTTTCTTGGGGACGAGTTGTACTCGAGCAGTTTTCCAGTTACCAGGGAATATGCCTCTATTGTAAGATGTCTGAAACAGACGAGTCAGGACAGGAGCAAGTTCTGGTGCGCATTTTTTGAGAACAATTTCTGGGATCTCGTCAATGCCAGAGGCTTTCCTAGTATTAAGAGAAGAGAGCATCTTTCGTACCTTTTTAGTTTTGAAAATTTTATGCGCGACATTGGGGACTGTTGGTGGTTGAACATTTGGAGGTGGGTTGAGAGTAGAATTGCCGGCGAACAACGAGGCAAAAAGTTCAGCCTTGCCCAGGGCGGTAGAAACAATTTCATCCCGAGACAAGAGGTGGGAACGTGCTCTTGCAGAAATTATTCCCAATAGATTTAGCAAGAGTCCAGAAGGGTTTGCTGCCCTTGGAGCTTAAGACGACTTTGTTTTTGATGTGGTTATTAAACGAGTTATTAAACGAGTTTTTTGCCTCAGAAAGAATGTGGACATAGCGGACACGCATCCATGCAATCTAAAGCAAGTAAGAAGTTATACCCCGCGAAATTAAGGTGATTAGTGGCTGCTTTGGCATTTATTTGGGTTTCGGTGAGGAAGATGAGTTGGGGCCTATTAGCCTGGAGGGAATGGTGGACAGAGTTCAGGTTAGAATTTAGGCAACATATATTCGAGAAGGATATGTTAAATCTTGATGCTGGCGCCCCCTGTACACCCCTCTCCCGGAGATCCGAATGGAGGGGTATTTTACCTCCGGAATCTTTTGTACAAGGAGGAGCCATCATCATTTTTGCTTATAAGTGAAACCGACTCATATACCAGAACCGGAAACGTCCGTTGGGACTTCACCTTGATGCATGGGGTGGTACCTCCTCGGGCGTGAAAAACCTTTACTATCACGTAAAGGAAAATTCCACTACCACCTGCGAAGAGAGGGAGCGAGACTTTAGTAGACCATCAGCCCTGGGCGTTATTCCCATTGCCGACAGTCACGCCAGGCGTGGCACGTGGAGCCAGCCTCTAGGAGTCCAATAGCTAAGTAACGCGTCGATCAATCAAGAGAACGACCAGCGCACGACCAGGCTAAGGGACCATACACCCCCCAAAATTCCTAAATGGTTTGTTGGATGCACCAAACTATGGTTAAACCCATGGTCAAATATGGATTTATAGTATCGTCACCAAAAATGGAACCAGCCTCAACACAAAGTAAATTCCAAAAACTGCATAGGCTGATCTGTCTTGGAATAACGGGAGCTGTGGCATGATGCTCTAGAGCTGCAATAGAGGCAATGCTTTATCTTACTCCACTGCAGATATGCGTGAAGAGGGAAGCAACGATACGTGCCTTGAGATTATTTCAAGCAGACAAATTTATACCAGGAGACTTGGTTGGCCTCCTGAGGCACCTGGAAATTATTCCTTAGAAGTCACTCACCAAACCAACAGATCAAATGTCAGCTAAACTGGACTTCATAGTGCTAATTGACATGGTCATAAGTGTGAAAAGCTGACAAACAACTCATCCATATGGTATACACACGAGTCTAAACAAATGGAGGGAGCAGGACCGAGAACAAGAGGACCTAGCTTCAGACTAAGTCCCTAGGAAAGACTTGCACCATTTCCCAAGTAGGAATGCTTGCTATAAATCTGTGTGTACAGTAGCGTATACAAAGAAGACGCAAAAAGAGAGGGATCTACATCCTCTCAGACAGCCAGGCAGTACTAACGCCTCTGAAATCTTTCAAAACGGAGTCTAAACTGACGTGGGACTGCAAACAATCCTTGAAGCGACTGGCTACGAACAAAGTAACTTTTTTTAAAATTAAAAATTTGCTGTAACCCAAGAGTTATTAGTGTGAGGTATTATTTAAAACATAAAGAAAACTTATCTAGGTTACAAAAAAAAACTGCAACACTGTTAAAAAGTACACCATAAGCTTATCTTTAAAGATTTGCCATATGGATTGGTCCGAGGTACGCGATTGTGTTGTTAAAGGAACATTTCGGTACAATGTTTCGGTTCAATTATTAGGGGAATTATGGGTAAGTCTTTCTTGCTTGAACAGTGAACACCAAAAAATGTCTGACAGTCTGGTTTACATCACAGGGAGCATCTATTGGTGGTGGCTCATTTTTTAAAAGGTGCCTATATGAGTAGGTTCAGTGTGACCTAATCTCAGGCGTGTAATAAGGACTTGGTTTCTTCGGTCAGTCGGTGTAGCCTTAGCCAAGGTTTCACTAATGATTTAGCTGATCTCAATTTTGATGTTAAGTTTAACCACCAGGTTTGCCACGCACTTACCACTGTATGTTTAATTGAGTTTGTCAGGTCATCTATTAAGACTCGACTCACTTTAGTAGCATCCATCGCATTGATCGCTGTAACTTTGGTGTGTGTACCAAGGCATCAAGGCATTAAAAGAAATGAGGAATCAGGTAGCCTTGCAACAAGGGCAGCAACAATAACATTCTATGGTCTAGAGTCTTACTCTGGATGTGGGCATGTAAAAAATGAACTTGTTACTTGCGAGAGGCACCAAATGCTGTCATATTAAAGGAAACTGTTAGGCTTAAGGCAGGCAAAATTACTCATCACCGTATCAACAGAGAAGTCTGTACTGTTTCTCGAATTGAACATGAACGACTTGAGAATAATCACAAGACTTTTTACAGGGCGCTCCCCAGTAAGGTATATCACCTTATCAAGATGGGTACGGTAGACATTGGAGACTGCAGATACTACACACACAGATACTGCAGCAGACACAACAGAACATCAGATTGCATGGCTGTTCTGCAAAAAGCTCAAATACTTTGGAGGGGTGACTTTAACACCCCAGGAAATAGGTAAAATAACTCCCAGAAAGATAGTAACTAGATAAAAAGTCTGAACTTTTTGGCAAACTATTAGAACAAAGGAGTCATGGACAAAGGCCTCATTGGGGTCGCAGCACTGAGAGGCCAAAGGCCTAAACGACTCATTAAACGATCTTATAGGCTCAATTAAAAAATGTCACTTGGTTTTAAACACCACATTACAATCACCCGTTGAATAAAAATATTCTTTAGTGTGCATCTCGTGACATTCTAGCAGTTAGCGAAGGGAAAATTTGTGTAACTTTCATAGTTTAAAATTGGGTTTTGATACATCTACCTCTATATTCACCTGGTATATATATATATATATATATATATATATATATATATATATATATATATATATATATATATATATATATATATAATAGTTGTAGAGTAAAATCTATACAAAAAATGTCCAGCCGGCTCGTTTTATAAATAAGAAAACGAATGTAATTATTTCTATATACCCACTATGTAAATCAATTAACTTGACAAAATTATTTTTATTTTCATTCAGGTGAAAGGTTTGGACAAATGGCCATGCAGTGTGGACTTGCATATATACTCTCCAATTATTCATTCAGTGTAAATGAAGATACACCCCAAAAAGTGCAGTTTTACAAAAATGGTTTTACAATGTTTCCAGAATCTCAAATTAAATTAAGTATTTCAAAATTGGTAAAATAAATGGCGTGCTTACAAATCTGTTTTATTGAGTTATAGTTTCATAGGTTACATGCTGTCCTGATTTTTTAGTGTAAACTTCAGGCCTTATACTTAAGTTAATTATAAACATTTTATAGCGCAAATACAATGCCACAGCCACAAAGAGCAGTCCCGTAATTGGGGGGTGTCGGGGTGCCTGCCCAGGCGGCATATTCAAGCCTGCCACACCAACAGAGTTCATCAAAAGATAGACCTAACAGGGCCGATTTTAAACATCATGGGGCGTCAAGCCGATTTTTTTCAGCCCCGCCCTCTTCGCTTAGTGGATAATTAATATTACACGATTTTCTAAATGACCGTAGTTAGGTTTAAGTCTAATGTTATAAATGTTACTCTTTTGATTATTTTTGAAAATTCTCAGTAAACACTCCACAGTTTTAATGAAACACAATAAAAAATAGCTTATTTATATTAAAAGATAATTTAATTACGTAATTTGGGTTCCACTCCATTGCTGATTTTACAAAATCGTTCATATCTTGAAACTGTATTTGCAGCAAATAGGACTTCTGTCCTCCTGAAAAATTCTATAATTTTAATAAAAAGAAAATACTTATTATGTAACAGAAACTGTCAATATTTATTTTGCTTAACAAATAACATTGAAATACACTGTTTTCAAGAATCTAAAAAATAAAAACTCAAAACATAAACTAACATTGTTCAACTAGATGTACACTTTGTGCATTACTAATTTAACACCAAGAGCAAATAAACATAATATTTGTGTTTTAGTTGTACCATGCAATATCATGTTGCTCTCCCTACTTCATCAAATATTCTACCTTATTCGTTTTTGTTTCTCCCAAATGCAAATATCTAAAATTGAAATAATACTGCCAACAATTCTATCACTCTAAATCAATTAGGACAAAGTCAGGTAAGTTGACCAAGCATGTAAGTTTACGAAGCCGGTAAGATGACAAACACGTGAAAAAATAGTTAGTAGTTGCAAAAGAATTTATCTGCATGGGGCCAACTAATATCTATGTAATACATGAAATTTACCTTACCAATATATGAAACAAAATCCAGAATCACCCAAAAAACGACAAAATTAATAACGGAGAGTTATGCACTAGATAGGTATTTTGACAATGGAGTTGTCTTCATCAGTATCAGTCGCTAAACTAACTTTATGGACAAAATTTATTCTATTTATATACCTAAACTATACATTAATTAGTCCCCTGTGGGTCCGGGGACTAACTAAAAGAATAGGCCCAAGGTAACTCCTGCCTGTCGTAAAAGGCGACTAATTGGAATCAAACACTGGCGGGGGTCTTGTCCATGTGGGCCTGGAGGGAGGCGGATATCTCTGGGGAGTGATGTACACCCGGATTTTGAGGCCTCCACTCTGGGCTTAGAAATGGATGGTTGCCCGCGCTTGGTTGTTACTCGGGAGCAGTGTTCCGGATGGGTGCCGCCTTGGGTCGAGTGCTGGCAGGTGTCATGTGTCTAGACGACCCGGAGGGGGTTGACAACTCTGATGAGTGGTAAACACCCGGAGTTTGGGGCCCCCACTGTGTGCTTCGGAACGGACGGACGGCCTCGCTTGTGCGATGCTTGGGAGCGGGGCTCGATGGGATGTCGCCTTAAGTCTAGCACTGGTGGGTTTCAGGTCTAGACGAACCCGAAGGAGAGCCGAGATCTTTAGGGGTGGAATAAAACTAAGGGTTGAGGCCTCTTCTGTGAGCTTCGAAACGGACAAACGACCTCACTTGGATGCTGCTCGGATGCAGGACTTCATGATACTGCACCGAGTCAAACACTGACTGATGTCTGGTCCAGACGAACTCAGAGAGAGGTTATCTTTCTTTGAGCTTTGAGACGGGCAAGCGACTTCGCTCAGATGGCAGTACATCTGTCAAACTACGTTAGTTTCACCTCGCAGGTGTCGGAAGCTCGATTTGTTGGGTGAAATTTAAGCTTACGCTGGCAGGTGTTGTACCTGGACGAACCCAGAGGTGGCTGGGGTCTCTAGGGGTAGATTACACCTGGAGACTTGGGCCTACTCTGTGAGCATCGATACAGGCTAACGACCCTGCCTGGATGCTGCTCGAGGGCGGGACTTCATGATACCGCCTCGAGTCAATGAAACACTGGTGCAGGTGAAGCTGGGGGGAGGCAGACATCTCTGGGGAGTGATATGCACCCGGAGTTTGGCGCCTCCACTGTGGCCTCAGAGACTGGCAATTGGCCTCGCTTGGTTTTTACTCGGGAGCGGGGTTCCAGATGATACCGCCCTGGATTGAGCCCTGGCATGATGCTCGGGAGCGGGACTCGATGGGATGTTGCCTTGAGTCTCAACACTGTTAGGTGTCTGGTTTGGAAGAGCCTGAGGGGAGCTGAGATCTCTAGGAGTGGATTACAACTGGAGATTAGATGCTGCTCGAGAGCGGGACTTCATGATACTGCCTCGAGGCAAACACTGACAGATGTCGGGTCCAGACGAACTCGGAGAGAGGTTATCTGTCGTTGAGCTTAGAAACGGGCAAGCGACTTTACTCAGATGGCAGTACACCTGCCAAACAAACTCTCACCCTCAAGAAAAGATCGACTCCCCTCAGGGAGCTGGAATTGATGGTGAAATCTAAATAATTAGACGTGACCCACAATAGATCTAAGGTCACGGTGGAGGGACTGAAATAGCCCACTCACAAAAAAAAAATCTAATACATTAAAAATGATGTAATCTCGATGATGCAATATCAGATGCCTCAGTCCGAATGATGTAACACTGGATGACGTAACACCAGGTGACGTAATTTAATGACTATTGTTGTGTCAGTGGATTCGCCCAACCCGTTGTATCGATGTTGAAAGCAACCATGGATTATTTCGTGCTATTTCAAAAAATGCCGAATTGATCGGACCCATGTCTGAATTAATCAAATTCTGTTGATTCACCTTGCGGATTTTCAAACCATCTAACTTGCGATAATCTAAAATTAGATGTTTTGGAAGGTTTGGAAATCCTCAAGGTGAATCCACAGAATTTGATGAATTCAGACATGGATCCGGTATATTCAGCACTTTTTGAAATAGCACGAAATAATCCATGACTGCTTTCAACATCGACACAACTGGTTGGGCGTATCCACTGTCACAACAATAGTCCTTGAATAACGTCACCCGGTATTTCGTCATCCGGTGTTACATTATCCATACTGAGGCATCTGATATTGCATCATACAGTGTTGCATCATCTGGTATTTCATCATCCGGTATTGCAGCATCATTCAGTATTGCATCATCGGTATTACATCATTTTTAGTGTATCGTTTATGTATATAAATAGGATAAATTTTGTCCATACACTTAGTTTAGGGAAGCTGCTGATGAAGACAACTTCTTTGTCAAAATACTTATCTAGCGCATAACTCTGTTATTATTTTTGTCATTTTTGTTTCAGTTTTCAGCCACAGTGTCAATCTTTTACCAATATATGCAGACAGATAGCTTTTACAAGTTAAGGGCAGTATTTAACAACTTTCAAGCAATTTTTAAGGTGAGTTGGCATTTGTATCAAACCATTATTATGGCATTTCATTAAATACTTGACAAAAATTATGACCATATTTTTAACAGTTGTTAAAACTTATCTTAGGTTAGGTTAGGTTAAATTGTGGACCACAACAGTCCCTCCACTGCGACCTTAAGGTCTAGTGTGGTTCTCGCCTAATTGCCTTATATTTCACCCAACAAATTCAGACTTCTACAGAGGTCGACAATTTTTGTGGTCGGAAGTTGACCCATATCTTCTGGTGCAAGTTATGTCTTGCCACAAACCAGGTGTCTTGTCTAGTCTGCAGCCGGACAGGTATATAGCACGTGAGCTGCTGTTTCATCACTCTCCATACACAGCTGGCACTCTGCCTCTTGACTGCGACCAATTCGGTGCATGTGGTGACACAAGCGGCAGTGTCCTGTATGCAGGCTGTCCAGAGTCCTCGGTTGTTGTCTGTTTAGCTCTAGAAGTTTTTAGACCTCAACTCTAAAAGGCCATGTATGAAGGTCATAGAGTGCAGGCTTTTCCTCTGCACCTACTACGGTGCCAAAAATTTCAAGTGGTGAACTCGTCAAGTTACCTGCAGATTCGTCCTCAACATAATTTTTTTTCTTTCATAATTGTTTATTTGTTTATAGCATTTCTCAAAAATATATCAGAGAAACCAGGTGATCATGGAGACAGGCAAACCTCCATATCGCAATATATGCTATTAATCATAGTAAATCTTTCAATATTGTGGCTTCCCGTTATAAAATTCTAGAAGCTATTTTGTTTGTTACACACAAAAAACCATGTGTTGGGGTAACCCATACAGATTATTGTGTAAGATAACATATACAACATTCACTACTGACCAAATGGATTCACTGGCAAAATATATAACCAGTGCTAAAAGGGCATTTGGGCACACAGCTACAGAAAGGTTAGCATTTGATTTGGAAGGACTAAGCAATATAGCCCGGTTAACAAAAATGCCTTGGAAGAATTGGATAGAATCTCTCATAATTATCGTATAATCCTTAAATTCCAGAACACACATTGGTGGGGTTCAATAAAGTCCCAATAGACAAGTTTTTTTGTAATTTTAAAAGAAGTGCATGAAAGAGGCCAAGTCTGATCCAAGTTGCATATATAATGCAGATCAAAACAGGCTTTCTTCAGTACCTACCTACTAAGCAGCCAAAATTTTAAAGCCTCATGGAAACCAAGCCTATTGTAAGAACTTACAAACGAACATGGAAAAAATACAAATACCACTGTTGTTTGTGCAGTTAACATTTTAGATGTTGGTCCTCCACTTTTTAACTTAAGCATATTTGAAAAAATATATATTTAGCGACTCCTAATGGACCTTTAAGAAGTATCCACATTAGATGGCTAGGCAAACAACAAAGTATGCCTAAAATGCCTGAAGTACTTTAACGAATACATTGATCCCAGAAGAGAAAAAACTGTTCTGCCACTAGTTGACAACCACACTTCCGACATTTCACTATCAAGTATAAACTTCTTTCAAGAAAATGGGCTTGTAGTGGTCAGGTTTCTGCCCAGCACCACATACCAATTGTAGCCTCTCTATGTGTTATTTTCACATATATAATAACACTTTTCCCAGTGAGCGTGAATCATATGTTGTAAGCCATCCTCACTTCCGACATTTCACTGTCAAGTATAGACTTCTGTCAGGAAAATGGGCTTGTAGTGCTCGGGCTTCTACCCAGCACCACTTACCAATTGTAGCCTCTCTATGTGTTATTTTCAAACATATAACAACACTTTTCCCAGTGAGCGTGAATCATATGTTGTAAGCCATCCTCACAAAACCATGTGGTAAAATTATTTCCAGGATTTTTAGCAATGCCTATCTTAAAGCTGCAACAATAGGAGATGCAGCAAACAAGTTTAGAGCATGTAGTATTATGGAACTATTTGATTCTCAAACTTTTGGTGACAACAATTTCGGTTTACCTGAAACAATGGAAATATTACACAAAAAAGGGCCAATTCAAATATCAAATTTAGTACAGAAGGGACAACATAATTAGTGATCAATAATCAGAAAGTATTTTTTAGGACGAGATTTTGTTAAATAATTTAGTGGAAAAATGATATAATTTCCATTCACCAAAATGTTCCAGATGAGAGGAAGTCACGAATAATAAAAATAATTTTTGATGATAAGGAGCATAAGGAACTATAAAGCCTTCAATGAAAAACACAAACTGTGGCAAAAGGCATGCATGTGATGTAGAAAAAAATCCAGAGAAACGAGCGAAGGTATGTGTATTCTAAATAAGAAAACGCCAGAAAATCTGAGGAAGGAAAAATAATGCTGTAATAACAAGCCCTCTAGTACAAGGGGGTACTTAAGAAAAAGAAAAAGCAGAAAAAGAATGAAGCAAACAAACGAAAAAACAAAGTTAATATCTGAAAAAGCTATAGCAAAAGAAATACAGAAATCCAAAATAACTTGCACTTCTTCAAAATAAAACAAAACTGATGAAACAAAAAGCAGAATCGCCCCAAAAATCACAAAAAAAAATATTGCAAGTTAGATGCTTTGGAAAGTTTAGAGATCCGCAAGGCGAATCCACAAAAATTGATGAATTCAGACAAGGGTCCTGTCAATTCAGCACTTTTTGATATAGCACGAAATAATCCATGGTTGCTTTCAAGATCGACACAACCAGTTGAGCGTATCCACAGACACAACAATAGTCCTTGACTTACGTCGCCTGGTGTTACATCATGCGGTCTTGCATCATCCGATACTGAGGCATCCGATGTTGCATCATCCAGCATTTCATCACATGTTATGGTATCATCCAGTATTGCATTATCATCCGGTATTGCATCATCATGTGGTGTTGCATCATCGTGTGGTGTTGCATCATCACCCAGTATTGCATCATGGGCATTACATCATTTACAGTGTATAGTTTAGTTATACCAATAGGATAATTTTGTCCATACAGTTAGTTTATCGACAGCCACTAATGAAGACAACTTCGTTGTCAAAATATGTATCTCACGTATAACGCTGTTATTTTTGTAGTTGTGGTTTTTGGGGTGATTCTGCTTTTTGTTCCAGTTTCTAGTCACAGTGTCCAGCATCAGTCTTTTAAAATTGATGAAGATGACAAGGTATTCGCAGGATGTGAAGATGACAAGGTATTCGCAGGCTGTGAGGAATCATTTGAAGGCTGTATCTAAGTGTCACTCGTTATTCATGAATTAACAAGTTCAATTACAACTTTTGCTAATTTGTTAACTTACTCATGTAGGTTCGTCGTCTTAACCTGCAAACGAGGTAGATTTTCTTTACGCAAAATCGATAATTTTCAAACAAACATGTTAGTTATGGTAGTAGTCGGATCATGATAAATATTCAACAAACATATAATTTGGTCTAAAAAATATATCTCCCCTAAGTCGCCAACTTGCCCAACCTTGTCCTAGATGCCGTAGAATTTCCATACCAAGTTATTGTGTGATCAAATACTGGATAATTATAAGCTATAAAAACATATATCAAATTGTCACTTAAAATTAGACAGAACAGCTTGTGGTCAATTACAACCCTAAATAATAAAGATTCATATCCATTGGGTCCATAAATCATGAAAAATAAATTATAAACCACTACTTAACGAGTATTATATTTTTTTTGATCCTAGAATCCTTTTTGGAAGAAGCGTATTATGTTTTGATATCTTTTCTATACCTTACTAGCCCAAACATGATATAATTTCTATCACCTTTTAGTTAGCACAAACATACCTATTTTTTTCTTTTAATTTTAGACACATCTGGAAGTTAAAATAAATATATCAATTTATTAACGTATTATACCACATGTCTCTCATTTCTAAGGTAAGGTATAGCTAAATATATACATTTAATTTAACAATGAAATGTCTTTCCGACACTTAAAGCAACTTACAAACATTATTTAATAAATATATGTAATTAGTCAGGTTAGTCATGTGGATATATTTACAACCAATTTGCATTTTTATCACTGCAGGATAAATTTTGGTCAAATAATATATCAGCTTGAGGTATCTTGGCACAGATGTTAATTATGGGACTTGTTTAGTAAAGTTAAAGTGAAATGGAATTGACATTTATAATCTTAACGCTACATGATTTATTCAGTTTTAGTTGGAGTTGTGGTACCATAAGATGAACCTTTCTTTATTTCTGTCATTCCTATCGACTTGAACAGGAGAAGATAGACTGAAAATAAAAAACAATGTTACCTTCTATTACTAGTTTGCAAATCATCAATATTTATAATAATAAAAATGAAAATACATGCTTTTATCAGCATAATTTTTTATAACTTAATTTAAAAATGGCATAGTTCGCTCTTCCACCAAACCTTGCGTACAAAAGAACTAAAATTTATAAAAGCCAACTATTCACAAGTAGACACACAAAAGTAAGCAACAAGTGTAATCATTTCAACAAAAAAAAAGTAATGGCTGTGTGGTCACTATAGTGCTGTCTACATCATCACAATATCAGAAAACAACCTCTCCCCCCCCCCTCATTAACTCGGTTCTGCAAGTTCTGAGGAACTCGGTAGATCTTGAGTTGTTTGAATTTTGTAAAAACCTAATAGTCTATAATTTCGCAGCTTCTTTGTAATTTCTTCTAGATTCGTCAAAAATCCATGTCGATCTCAATCTTGTAGTTTTGTTCCATGGCCGTACAAATAATAAACTGATACTACAACTTGGATTTGACATGAACGTCACAAGCTGACAGATACCAGTTACATAAGTAATTCTCAATGGGATTTTGGATCCACATTTTAGATATGTTATTTTTTAATTGTGTATCTCATCCTTGATTTGTTGAAGAGGTATATTTTTTATGGTGTCAAGAATACTGTTATAATTTTTTGCTAAGCAGTAATAATAATAATTTATTCACACAGTAAAAAACAATACAATGCTACAAGAGCGTAGAGCATGTCATTGATGCCACAACTAACACTGCATAGAAAAATACAAAGTAAAGAAAATTATGCTATTAACTATCTACTATGAATACTTGATCCATACTTTACATACATACAATATATAGCCAAATTAACCAGCATATAAATAAAACAGTGTATAAATAAAATTGAAATTTAACACCAAACAACGAAAATCAAATATTTGTAAAGATAAGATTTAACTAACTAATATAATATATATACCGGGTGGTCCTCCGGGAGGTCCCACGATCGATTGCGGGAACACTGTCAATAGGAAAAACCTGAAAATTGGACATTACACTAAAGTCGTTGGGGGACACATGTTAAAAATATTTACAAGATGGAGGCACTTCCGGTTATACCGGAAGTAGATGTTAATTCGCTTATTTTAAATGGAACACCCTATATTTTATTGCAGTTTCAGATGCTACAATAAATTCTGAACACTTTCTATAAATAATGTTCTATACCTATCATCAACTGCCCAGAAGATATTTAGACTTTAAGATAAAATTTGACATTTACGGCCAGTCATATAGATACCGATATTTTTATAATAAGAACATATTTCGTTATGATTTTTAGAATTATTTTCAAGGATATTTCACTCCATCTATTTCCACATCGTGACTAATGATAGAGTATACAGAGTGTCCAAAAAAAATTCTTGAAATTTGCAATGAGAAATTGCGAAAATCTCGCGATTTTCAAATTGGAACCCCCTTTTTTATAACACTATCGTGTTAAACTCAAAAAATCACTAACACTTTGTATGTAATTACCTATACCTAAATTAAACGGTTTTTATTTTATTTTGAAAAAACTCATTTCAAAGCCAGATATTTTGATAAATTTCTTACCATAAGCGTTAGACATGGAAAATAAATTGTCGAATGTGTTTCTATCGAAACTCTGACAGTTTGTTGATTAACTAGCTAATAACGGCATGGTTAAATTACACACACGAAGATTATTTAAATTTTATTTACTATTTATGGACAATGTAATAAAGTAATTTCACGAACGTGTGATACATTTGGTGATAGATATCCAGATACACAGAAACCGTCACATGAAACCATCAAACGAATAGTAGACAATTTCAAAAACTGCGGATCTGTCAAGAAAAAGGTGCATAGGGCTAAACCCGTTGTTAACAACGAACAAATTGAGACAGCAATTTTTAGGTATTTTGCCATATAACCTTATATAAAACCATCAAACAGATAATACAAAAAAAATAAAAATAATTCACACACAACATGGACTGAATAAAATGAAACAAAAATTAACGTCCTATGTGTTCAAATTGACGACCTCTGGCGTCAAGACATTTTTCACACCTACGTGTGAATCCCTCATGTGTGGCCCTTCTTATTGAATCCGGATCCAATTCACGAAATGATTTGCGAACCCGCTGCATGCAATCTTCTTTAGTAGAAACTGCAGTGTTGTAGATTTTATTTTTTATAGTACCCCATATAAAAAAATCGAGAACAGATAAGTCAGGCGATCGAGGCGGCCAGAGGTGTGGCCCATTGTTGGCAATCCATTGGTCAGCAAATAGAGATTGTAAAATATTGTTAACCAGGTGATCATTATGAGGAGGGGCCCAATCATGTTGGTAAAATATTTGCCTATATTCATTCAAAGGAAGGTTGTCCAAATAGGTAACTTCCAAATTTTACAAAATTTCCAAATAACGCTCACCTACAAATAAATAAATAATAATAAACAACGTATTTTATGAATTTCGGATTAATTCTCACCATTCAAATTGTCGTCCCATATTTCTAGGGCAACGACGTCGTCATTCCTTATGGCACAATAAACATTAAACTGCCAGCTTTCCTGAAAATGTCATTTCCTAGAAGGATGAATATTTGTGTCACTCCAATAGTGAGAATTACGACGATTGAAAAGTCCATTTTTTGAAAATTTTGCTTCATCCGTCCATATGATGTTATCTAAAAACAGCTCGTTTTCTTGAAATCGCATTAAAATAAATTCACAGAACTCCGCCCTTCTGGAAAAATCAGTTTCCTTCAAATGTTGCACAACTGAAAAAGCATAAGGATGGAACTTATGTTTACGTAAAATTCGCAGAACGGAGGTTTTGGACAATCCTGACTCCAGTGCTACTTGCCTCGTTGACTTTGTAGGGTATGCGGCAAAATATCCCAAAATTGCTGTCTCAATTTGTTCATTGTTAACAACGGGTTTAGCCCTATGCACATTTTTCTTGACAGATCCGCAGTTTTTGAAATTGTCTACTATTTGTTTGATGGTTTCATGTGACGGTCTCTGTTTATATGGATATCTATCAGCAAGTGTATCACACGTTCGCGAAACTACTTTATTACATTCTCCATAAATAGTAAATATATTAAAATAATCTTCGTGTGTGTAATTTAAGCGTGCCATTTATAGCTAGTTAATCAACAAACTGTCAAAGTTTCCATAGAAACACACTCGGTAATTTATTTTCCATGTCTAACGCTTATGGTAAGAAATTTATCAAAATATCTGGCTTTGAAATGAGTTTTTTCAAAATAAAATGAAAACCGTTTGATATGGGTATAGGTAATTACATACAAAGTGTCAGTGATTTTTTGAGTTTAACACGAAAGTGTTATAAAAAAAGGGGGTTCCAATTTGAAAATCGCGAGATTTTCGCAATTTCTCATTGCAAACTTCAAGAATTTTTTTTGGACACTCTGTATACTCTATCATTAGTCTCGATGTGGAAATAGATGGAGTGAAATATCTTTGAAGATAATTCTAAAAATCATAACGAAATATGTTCTTATTATAAAAATATCGGTATCTATATGACTGGCCGTAAATGTCAAATTTTATCTTAAAGTCTAAATATCTTCTGGGCAGTTGATGATAGGTATAGAACATTATTTATAAAAAGTGTTCAGAATTTATTGTAGCATCTGAAACTGCAATAAAATATAGGGTGTTCCATTTAAAATAAGCGAATTGACATCTACTTCCGGTATAACCGGAAGTGCCTCTATCTTGTAAATATTTTTAACCTGTGTCCCCCAACGACTTTAGTGTAATGTCCAATTTTCAGGTTTTTCCTATTGACAGTGTTCCCGCAATCGATCGTGGGACCTCCCGGAGGACCACCTGGTATATATATATATATATATATATATATATATATATATATATATATATATATATATATATATATATATATATATATATATATATATATATATATTGTTATGGTACTTTTAGCACTTTTAGTTGTTGAGCATGAGAATTTTAATTATGGGTTTGCCTCTTTATTTAAAGTACTAACACTGATGAAACTGAAATTATGCCAATATTTGTTTACTTACCGCTGTATCTTTAAAATTTTCTCTCATCTCATGGGTAGAGTTCTGAAATTGGGCTAGCATTTTTGTTTTGATATTCGTTCGTTGCTTAAAATTTTTTGTTAATCCAGAGTATTAGAAATTTCGTTAAATTGTTTAATTGAGTTTTTATTGATTTTACTGGTTTAATTGATAATGAATATAGACTTATTTGATGATATTAATATTATTATTTTGTTTCTTTTTTTAAATGGGTCAAATCAATCAGACTATATAAATACAAGCTATGATGTTTAATTTCTGGTTATTAAATTCGTTAGAAAAAACATAGCTATATCAAAAAATATTATTGATCGTTATCTATAATTTACACAAATCAACATCTTATTTGAACAATGAATTAAATAAACTATGCTCTATTAATTTGGCCTTTATCAACATATCACACTTAATATTCTAAACATATATAAAGTTTATCAATGTGACTGATATTCTTAAAATTAAACACAATATATATATATATATATATATATATATATATATATATATATATATATATATATATATATATATATATATATATATATATATATATATATATATATATATATATATATATATATATATATATATATATATATATATATATATATAAAAGCCTGCACATTTATAATGATAATATTTACAAGATCGACTTACTGGTTAGTGTTTCTAATAGATTCTTCCTTAGAGGATGAGGAGGATTAAGAGGGTCATCGGCATTTGTTGAGACAGATAATGGGGAAATTGAGACAATTTTTTCCCCATTATCTGTCTCAACAAATGCCGGTGACCCTCTTAATCCTCCTTATCCGCTAAGTACCGTGACCAAAGCCCGCCACTTAATTGACCTTGACCCTACTACTTTCACTGACAACGAAGCAGGTAGACGGAACGACATATATAAGACAAGACCCGCAACGAACTGTCAGATCTCTCTGAGGCCTGGGGTTGAACAAACTGAGACCTCACAGACGATCTCCGGCGAGATTTGGGGAGTAGGCAAATTGAGGCCCCGTAATCGAGCTATCACAACCCAACCCACCTTTGTCCACTGCTCTAAGGAGTAGGCAGAGTGAGGCCTTAGAGTGTCCTTACATATTTCCTTTACCTCTTGAAACCAACCCAACCCACCTTTGTCCACCGCTCTAAGGAGTAGTCAGATTGAGGCCTTAGAGTGTCCTTATATATTTCCTTTACCTCTTGAAAATGGCTCCAAAACAGGAGCCGAAACGTCGAGTTTTCTTAAATTCTGGATGCGGTTCAACCCGAGAACCAAGTATGTCTCATATATATATATATATATATATATATATATATATATATATATATATATATATATATATATATATATATATATATATATATATATATATATATATATATATATATATATATATATATATATATATATATATATATATATATATATATATATATATATATATATATATATATATATATACATACATATATACCTTTTAACTGACCTTGTATTTGGGTTCTAGGGGCCCTAATTCGCGCTCATTTGAAGAAATCCAATCGATACCGCTCTATTAATTAATTTTCTGAATGAAAATTCACTAACAAGTCCTAGAATAGTGAAAAGTATTTGTCTAGCAAGTACATTTTAAAATATTTCCTTTAAAGATCCGCATTTTTGGACACAATGTTTCTAGGTATAATCCAGTTATCCACCTAGTATGTGTGGAGTATCAATTTGCGAACATGCTTGGAAAAGGGACAATATGTTCTTTCCATTTGTTAAAAAAATATTGATTTTCTTAATTTTACTTAGGAAATACTGATATACAATTTTTCTCTGACCAACATAACATTTCCCTGGCTTCCTTGACCATTTTATAATATCACTGAAATTCCCTAAGTTTTCACAGTTTTTCAGGTTCTCCAGACAAGTGTGCACCCTGTTAAAACCCATTATTTTTATTACATGTTTCCCGTTTTAGGTCCTTTTAAAATGAACCACTAAGAATTTTAATGGTAAATTGTCACAGCTGTTGATAATGAATGAAAAGGAACCTTATAAGATGATAGATTTTTAATTTTTTTCTTAAACAGAAAGAAATAATTGGTCTGGCCAGGATGTGCACCTGTATTGGAAAAGACATACCAAAATTGACAAGCCGATATAAGACAATGTCTTGTGACATTCCTCCTCTATATGAATGACAAATTCTTTACCTGTAATGAAGTTGTGTGAGACTTAGAACAAAGAAATTAGGTAATTAATATTTATTTTTTATTAACAAGCACACCCACGACAATAATTGTTTCTTAATCCTTAAGAATGAAACATTATAGAGCTTTGTTTCTAAAACTGAGAAGTCATGTTTTTTCAGCCCAATCTTATAATTGCTACACTATATGACTTCAAGTGGAAGACTATAAAATAGGTAACGTGAAATATGTATTACTCACAGAGAAACAATGTTCTATTCATAATTCACCTTAGCTTTTCTTTTATATTTTTGCATTTTTCTCATTAAGAAATTGTGGTCTTAATTGACAGAGTAGTAAATTTAAAAATACAAACGTAAAAATAAACTTGTCAGTTAACCTTGAATAAATTAGCATTAAGACAATGTAATAAGTACCTAAATCTTATTATAGCTATAAAAATAATTAACTGACACTAAATTTGCATATTATAAAAGACTAGTATCATCATTGTTATTAAAATATGACCTATAACAAAACATACTTATTGAGATGGTAAACTTCAAATAGTACTTACAAACACCGATGATTCCAGCTCCTATTGAGAAATACAAGAGTTGTCCACTGAACAGAAATTTGATTAAATAATACAACATCGGCACCAAAATCACTATGAACCACACAGAGATATTGACCAATGAGTGAATTCTACGATCTAAAGTAAATGGTTCTATTTCTGGTACACCAGACGTCTTGAAAAAGCTACCTGTGTTTAGGAAACTTTCCCTCATTTTATCCTAAAACAAAAAAATGTACTGTACAAAGAGTTGGCAAGCATGGTTCTTTTGCTACGAGGGCAGGTCAATAAGTCCGTGACTTTTTGAATGAAACAGGTTTTTTGACAAGAAATCATTTAATTTTTATTTTATTTTAATTTTTTTTTATTTCAACAACACACCACTAGGGCTTACAGCCTAAATACTATCGTACCGTGGGTGTCAACAAGGAGGAAAGAGGCAACTTGTTAATTCTGGACTTGAAGGTTTGGAGTTCTCAACATAGTCTCCTTTCAGCTCTATACACTTCATCCAACCTTTCTCCAATTTTTTTATCCCATCAAAAAAATAAGATTTGTCGAGGTCCTCAAAATAGGTATTTGTTTGTGAGATATTTCATCATTGGAGTCAAATCTCTTTCCGCCAAGCCATTTCTTTAAGTTTGAAAACAAGAAATAGTCATTTGGGGCTCTATCGGGAGAATAGAGCGGATGAGGGAGCATTTCGTAGCCCAATTTATGCAATTTCGCCATGGAGACTTACACCTGTGTGCACCCTTGCATTGTCTTGGTGGAAAAGAACCCTTTCCTTTGCCAAATGCAGTCGTTTTTCTTCAAATCTTCATTGAATCGGTCCAATAAGTTGGTATAATATTCGCCATTGATTCCTCTTCCCTTTTAAAGGTAATCAATGTGGATTATACCCCATGCATCCCAAAAAACGGTCACCATGACTTTATTGGCCGACAAACCCACCTTGGCCTTTTCTTCAACGCCGATTCGCACGGAGAAACCCACTGTTTTGACTGCTGCTTGGTGTCTGGTGTGTTGTGGTGAATCCATGTTTCGGCCACGGTTACGAAATGGCGCAAAAATTCGTCCCTATTGCGGTTGAACAACGCCAAACACTCCTTCGAAGTTGTCACACTATTGCGTTTGTGGTCTCATCTTGCGGATAGCTTTCTCATACAGAAGTGATCATACAAAATCGAAACCACTGAGCCATGTGATATGCCTATGGCTCCCACAATCTCCCGCACTTTCAATCTCTGATTGGCCAACACCATATCGTGAATTTTTTCAAGTGTTTCAGGTGTAGCGACCTCAACTGGGCGCCCAGAGCGTTCGGCGTCATTTGTGCTTGTACGGCCGCAACGTTTTCAGTAAACCACTTTTTTACCATGGAAATTGATGGTGCAGGGTCTCCATAGTATTTATCAAGCTTAGCCTTGGTTTAAGTGGAGTTTTTTTTTCGCAAAAAATAATGTTTGATGAGCACAGGAAATTCACTTTTTTCCATTTTCGTTATAACTCAAGAGGTTGTCTGCTTTCAGTGGCTATCTAACACAAACCAGATGACGCAGCTTGTTCAAGATTTAACAGACAGATGCTTGTTGACAGGAGTAGTGTTGCCCTTCCTGTGAAGAGGCGGGAAATTGAAAAAGTCACTGACTTATTGACCCGCCCTCGTATTAGCTTATTGTTTTGTAAAATATCAGGTAAGTCACATAAATTTTATACAGGGTGTTGAATAAAATATTGAAAATCGTCAAGAAACTCCTGTTTGAAACAAAAAATTATTTCTTAAATTTCAACTAATAACATGTTGAAATAGGACCTGAGCTACAGGATGGTGTTTGAATTTTTCATCTATCCTTTTAGTGAATTTTTATTTAAAAAAATTCACTAATAGAGAGGTATCGATGGTGAGACTTTGCAAACATTTTTGCAAATGAGCGCGAATTTGGGCCCCTAGAACCCATATCCAGGGTCAGTTTCGATTTATATATATATATATATATATATATATATATATATATATATATATATATATATATATATATATATATAATGTATCCGACCGCTAACTCAAAAAATAATTAACCAATTTTGATAAAACTCGGCAAGTGCTTTTCTTTTATTAATAGCTTGGACGAGTTTGTTAGCCAGAACAATCTGACACGGTTTTCCGGGAAAATTTTGAGTTTTCTTTCGAAAAAAAATTTTTTCTCCGAAAAGTACAAAGATATTTCGATAAAATTTGGTGTACATATTGCTTTGGGAAAGACCTAACTATGTGCCAAAATTCAGCTTTCTAGGGTTACAGAAAATTAAGCTATTCAAATTTGAAACATTTATTTTTAAATCACCGGGTTTTATTGACAATGGCTTATATGAGATCTAGTATGCTGTTGCCTTGGTAACGGAAGATCAGATATTATTGCGCAGGTCTGTTAGACGCTGTAACGTTTACCGTATGATATGAGATTGCTTATATGTTTATTTGTTTGCAATGACGGCTCTCTATACGTCATTGTTTGTTTGAGTCCAGGAATTATTTGTGTTATTTGGGAAATTTTTATATACAAGTGCAAATTATTCCTTTATTAATGTTAGTGGGTGGATTAAACAGTGTTTGTTATGTTTTATCAAGACATATAAAGGCTCGAAGTTTTACAAAAGGGCTGATATTATACAGGGTGACGCGTTTCTACGGTGAAGCTGAATATAATTATTATTATACAAGAGACGAGAAAAAATGGTATAAGTTCATTATAGGGTGTCTTGAGCTGCATCTTATAAAATTATTTTGACAATCACCGGCTGGCCCACAAGTCCATCGTTGGTGATCCCTACAATTGTTTTTCGAACAGCCTTATTTTATTGCATTTTTTATAGAAATATGTTTGTAAGAAAAAAAATCAAGACGCAGTAAGTGCGTTTTGGTAGCAAATTTTAATTAAATGCTTCAAATTTCAATAACTCAATTTGCTATTAACCTAAGATTTGTTGGTTAGAAAACCAGCATTTAAGGTATATTGTCGGATTTTTTTTTACATTTTCAAACAATAAGTTATTTTGATAAAATATGGCACATTGTTTCTACTATATATTTTGCTCATAACCTTATCTCGTTTCTGTGCTTCTGTGTGCTCTGGAGAATGCATTAACAAGTCGTTATTGTAGTGTAAAATTAAAATTTACTAAATGTAGTTTTGATAAAGCAGAATGAAAAAAGTGAATTTATTCACTGAGGAGTAATATTGTGTTGTATACTGGGAGAGTGTTTGAAAATGATCATGTTATATTCTATAAATTAATTAATTATCAACATATTATGTAAAATACTTCAACCACTTTATTTAAAACGTTAAAATGGTGTATCTGCTTGTCATAATAAGGTTACTTAAAGCACGAGGGATATACTGTTTGGTTTGTTTTATTAGTGAATTTTTATTCAAAAAAATTCGCTAATAGAGAGGTATCGATGGTGAGACTTTGCAAACATTTTTGCAAATGAGTGCGAACTAGGACCCCGAGAACCCATATCCGGGGTTACTTTCAATTTTTATATGTTTATATATATATATATATATATATATATATATATATATATATATATATATATATATATATATATATATATGTATGTATGTATGTATCCGTCCGATAACTCAAAAAATAATTAACCGATTTCGATGAAACTTGGCAAGTGCATTTCTTTTAGTAATGGCTTGGATGAGTTCGTTAGTCAGAAAAATCGGACGGGGTTTTCCGGGAAAATTTTGAGTTTTCTTTCGAAAAAAATTTTTTTCTCCGAAAGTAACAAAGCTGTTTTCATTAAATTTAATATATATGTTGCCTTAGGAGAGATCTTACTACGTACCAAAATTCAACTTTCTAAGTTTAGAGAAAATTGAGTTATTCAAATTTTAAATTTTCATTCGAAAAAAAATTTTTCTCCGAAAATTACAAAGTTATTTTAATGAAATTTTGTGGATATCTTGCCTTAGGAAAGACCTTACTACGTATTAAAATTAAACTCTCTAAGTTTATAGAAATTTGAGTTATTTAAATTTGAAGCATTTAATAAAAATTCACTACCATAACGCACTTGCTGCGGCCCGAGTTTTTATTTACAGGATAATTACAACAACAAAAAAGTGTTTTTTCTGTTTTTTGTGTATAATTTTTTTACTTGTCAACCGATTTTCGTAATGGAGGCTCATATTGAAATCAAAGCTTCAGGAAAGAACTTTCAGTTAACAGAATTGACGCAGAATGAACCATCAATATACAGCACAGTATCAAAAGTGATCCAAATCCTAATCGTATTGAAAATTTCATTTCGACAGCAGAATTGACTGAAAATAAAGTTGATTATGAAAGAACCATTAGTTGTGGGTACTAAAAATTGTTTCTCGTCTACATAGGTCGAAAATTGTTGTTAAAAGATATCAATTACAAACGGCTTGTTTCCAAAGAAGACTCATTCAAACTTTCACCTAAAAATGCCCGTAACTAAGGTCATGCTTTTCATTATTAGTGAATTTTCTTAGACAAAATTCACTAATGAGGAGATCTCGACTTTTGAATTTCGAAAAAATTTCTGCAAATGAGCGCGATCTAGGACCCCTAGAACCAATATCCGGGGTCAGTTTCAATTTTTATATGTTTATATATATATATATATATATATATATATATATATATATATATATATATATATATATATATATATGTATGTATGTATGTATCACACCGATAACTCAAAAAATCATGGACCGATTTTGATAAAATTTAGCATGTGCCTTCCTTTTGTAAGTGGCTTGGATAAGTTCGTTAGCCAGGAAAATCGGATCAGGTTTTCCAGGAAAATTTTGGGTTTTTATTTCGAAAAAAAATTTTATCTCAAAAAATAGGAAAGCTATGGTAACCAAATTTGGTATGTAAGTTTATGACATTAAAAGGAAACTATATACCAAAATCTATATTTATATGTTAACAGAAAAAAACGTTATAAAAAAATATTTCGTGCCATCATTTCTATGAAAATTCACTATCATAACGCACTTGCTGCGTCCAGACTTTCTTAGTTACGAACATTTTCAGATGAGACCTTAAATGAATCTTTTTGGGAAACAAACCATTTGTAACTGAGTTCTTTTAACGGCAATTTTTGACCTATGCAGACGAGAAACAATTTTTAGTGCCCATTAATGGTTCTTTCATAAGCAACTTGATTTTCAGTCAATTCTGCTGTCAAACGAAATTTTTAAAACGATTGAGATTCGGATCACTTTTGATGTCGCGCTGTATATTAATCGTTCATTCTGCGTCGATTATATTAACTGAACATTCTTGCCGGTACCTTTGGTTTCAATATGAGCCCTCCATTACGAAAATCTGTTGAGGGGCAAAAAAGGTATACCCAAAAAAAACTTTTAGTGATTTTTTTTTAAAAGTTCACTAATAGAGAGGTATTGATGCTGAGACTTTGCAAAAATTTGTTCAAATGAGCGCGAACTAGAACCCCTAGAACCCATATCCGAGTCAGTTTAAATTTTTATATGTATATGTATATGTATATGTATATGTATATGTATATGTATATGTATATGTATATGTATATGTATATGTATATATATATATATATATATATATATATATATATATATATATATATATATATATATATATATATATATATATATATATATATATATATATATATATATATGTGGCCAACCGATAACTCAAAAAATTGCTTAACCCATTATGATCTGCTTTTTTAATTCTTTTGGCCACCATGCTAAAGCTCCATAAGTGTATATGGGTCTCACGACTGCTATACACAGTATACCATCTTCTGATTTAATCCCCATGGTTCTTCCTATGGCTATAATTTCTCCAACCATCAGTGGCATTTTACATCTATTAATAATTGACTGGAGCTGTGAGGTGCATATCATTTTACATTTTACTATCGAGTTTTATGCATATATATATATATATATATATATATATATATATATATATATATATATATATATATATATATATATATATATATATATATATATATATATATATATATATATATATATATATATATATATATATATATATATGTGTGTGTGTGTGTGTGTGTGTGTGTGTGTGTGTGTATGTATGTATGTATGTGTGTATATATGTATCCAACCGATAACTCAAAAAATAATTAATCGATTTGGATGAAACTCCGCAAGTACCTTTCTTTTATTAATGGATTGGATGAGTTCGTTAGCCAGGAAAATCGGACAAGGTTTTCCCAAAAATGTTTGAGTTTTCTTTCGAAAAAAATTTTTCTCCGAAAATTACAAAGCTATTGTAATCAAATTTAACGGATATGTTTCCTTCGGAAAGACCTTACTACATACCAAAATTCAACCTTCTAAGTTTATAGAAAATTGAGTTATTCAAATTTGAAGCATTTAATGAAAATTCACTACCATAACGCACTTGCTGCATCCCGAACTTTTTTAAATCATCCTGTAAGTAATAGGGATAAACGGAAAATTGAAACACCACCCTATACTATATCCTACACCCTATGCCACCCTATATAGCTTGGGTCCTCTTTCAATATATTTTAAGTTAAAATTTTAGAATTAAAATTTGCTTTTTTCAAACGGGAGCTTCTTGATGGTATTTTTTCGCCTTAGGGCTCGTCCGCGACTTTGCCGCCCCGATAGCACCACAGCCTTTGGCTTATTCTTGATGGTATAGAAAATTTTTAATGTTTTATTCAACACCCTGTACAAAACTTATGTGAATTACCTGATATTTTGCAGAACAAAAGGCTAATAGATACATTATCGTGCTTGCATAAGATTTTAACAAATTTCAATTTGATCACGGCAATCGAATATTCCATCAAATTTAATAGGGGAAAAATTTTTGTGGGCGACGCCGCATTGAGTGTTGAGTAGTGTAGTTCCAGCAAGATGGAGCACAAGCACATACTCAATTTCCTTTTTTTTACCGGAAATTTTTGCAATAAACTTTAAAACTATAGCATGTTTGAATAGACAATAAAGAGCTCTTTCAAATGAGGTATCACAACCCCTAGTTCCTATTTAAAAATTGGGGGTTGCAACTTGAGGCAGTTGAATGTGGCACGTTGCAGGATGACATTTTTAATCTGAAAGTGACCTATTTCAGGATTTTTTATAAATATCCAGAATAACTGTCATATTGAATGTATTCCATTTAGCTATTCCACATTGTATGTATTGTGGACACTATACAAATCCTGGAAGAATAAAGTTTATTTTTGTTTGAGATAAGTCTCTATAATCAACCTTCACAAAAGCATAAGTGGTTATAATTTGTTAATTCGTCACACTTATTTACTAGAATATGTCAAAATTTTAAAATGTAAATTTTACTTCATTATCCAAGTTCACAGTTACAAACAGGTTATCACAAATAGTGCATTTGTAACAAATTAAGCAAACACAACAAAATATTATCTAAATGACCATGTAATCAAAATAGGTTTATCTTAAACTTTGGAATTCGATTAACATAAATTTGCATAAAGTTTTGCTCCACAACTTGTGCAGTGTGCATGTGATTTGGTAACAAAGGTACCTATAACTTTTCATATGTTAATTAGCAATACTAAAATGTAATTTTAGTATACATACATATTTTTGTAAAATCATTACTAAATAAATAATGCTGTTCTGAAATTACTATACAGGATGGCCACCTGAAAACGAAACAGGCGCATTTTAGGGCACTTATCTATGAAAATTGCTTAACCCATTAGCGCTGTGCATTGCCATATGGCAACGGCAAACACGTGATTATTGAGATGATCCCTGATAGGACAAAATTCGTCACAAAGCTGTGGGCGCCATCTCAATTGAAAGCTGGAGGATTGGAAAATATGTGCCAGAGAGTACGTACAGTTTACGCTTATACTTTGTGTTGTGTAGTGTGTTAAAAGCTTGCAAATTGTGACGTCAAAGATGGATATTCGTTTTGTGTAAGTATTTTTTCCTTTATTTCATGTAGGCTTTTCAAACTCTTGCATGCATATTACTTTGTAGTATATATGAGACCTCTCATCAGCAAAATTCTAGAATATTTTACCAATATGGCCACGTGCTACAGGCGTGTTTATTTCCGTGTTGCCATACGACAACACTAGGCACATACACTCCGTAAATTCTAATTATCTAATGCTATTTTGCAGGAGTCGTCTTACACTCAAAGAAGCACTAAACATGATATATGATAATGACCTTGACTGTGATGTTTATATTGAACCATTTGAGCCGCATGTAGATACAGATGAGGACTTCGCAGATGAAGATCATGGGGGGTAAGATATAATTTTTATATTGGGTACTTTTTAATTTTCAACAAAACGTTGAACTTACAGGCTAGTTGATGACCTCTCTTCTCGGCAGTTGCGAGCCCAAGCCAAAATTAGGATACCAAATAGTGATAGGCTCGGGGAAGAATATAATGGGAAGGACAAAACTGAAAAAATTGATGAACAGAATTTGTAAGATAAACCAACCTGTGATAGACCCGAAAACATTATGAAGTGGTTGAAAGACCGACGCAATGAAAAATATAACTTCAAACCTACATGGGAAAAGAATACAGACTTTGACGTAGAACATGTCCGTCTATTCCCTGAAACAGATTACTCCAAGTTTAAAAAAATGCCGATTATTGACATTTTTGAACAGTTTGTAGACAGTGAGATGATTCAGTACTTCGTAGATAAAGTAGATGGTATGCTTTATTTTTGAATTGCACTGACCCAAAAATAACTGCTGACGAGAATCGCTGTTTTATTGCTATTTTATTCATGAGTGGATATAATACCTTGCCTTCTAAAAGACACTATTGGGATTCTTGTGGTGATATGAGAAATGTTGCTGTCACTCAGGCTATGCGCCAGGATAGATTTTTGCAAATTGGTAGACTCATTCTCTTTGCAGATAATACTAAAATGGATTACACTGATAAAGCTTGGAAGATCAGACCACTCATGGAAATGCTAAAAGAGAGGTCTGTGAAAAATTTCGTTCCAGGGCAAAATTTAGCATATGATGAAAGTATGGTTAAGTTCTTTGGAAAACACAGTTGCAAGCAGTTTATTCGTAGGAAAACATTCAGGTTTGGTTACAAAATGTGGAGCATCAATACCAAAGACGGATATTTAGTCAACTTTGACCCAAGCAACATTTAAAGTCAAATTAACGTAAAATCGTCCAAAGAATAGGTCGGCGACCAAATCACCGCAGGTCATTTTCAAGTAAAATTTAAATGTATTTTACCAATCTGGGGAATAAACTAAAAGTAATAGGGAAGTCTATAATAGGTCCAGCAAGGCATTTCGACCAACGGGTTTTAGTTATATTTAGGACATTTATATTCTACATTGGGCCAGTGGACGTAATTTATTGGTAAATACGTGCAACGTTTTACTTAAATCCGACATCTGGACGCAAGTGCCGTGAAATTTTTAACAACGAACTGCGCATGTGACAGTATTCTGTAGGATCTATGGTTATGTATGTATTAACAAACAGTAGATATGTCCATTTTTGTTAAAAAATGACAACATGGTGAATGCTCAAAGATATTTTAAATATTTGGATCAATGATAAAGGTAATTCGCACTGCATGAAGCAAAAAACCACTGCGGTAATGTTTTTTTCTGTTAACATGATTATGATACTTTGATATAATTCAATATGTAAAAAGCAAAATTAGTTAAAATTAAAAACTATTCAAAATTCTGTAAATTCTGATTTTGAGGATTGGTGATGTAAACAACACAAAACTATTCTACCCTCATTGTATACAAGTATTATTTTATGTTCTTTTCGAGTTAAAATTTAATTACACTAGATTCAACAAAAAACGGTTTTTAGTTTTCCAATACAATCAAGATGAAAGTTAATTTTGCGCTATTTTTCTACCTATAAGTCACAATTCCCAATGACAAGGCAAACCAACCAAACTTTGGGGACATTTTGTCCTATTATGGGATTTTCAACTACCCATACAGCACAAGATAATCTCAGAATGTTCTCACAATGTGAGAACATTCTTTTTTCAGAATATTTGTTTCGGAATGTTCTAATAACATTTATGGAATTACAAACTTCAATCTTGAATATTCTGAGTACATTCATTCAATCACATCTTAAGAAAATTCTTCATCAATATACTGAGAATATTTGAATAGATTATTATACCGAATATTCGCTCAGAATGTGCTTGAGATGTCCTTATAATATTATATAACTTTAAAATTTAATGAAAAAGATAGATAATGATTATGGTATGGTGGTGAGAATTATAATTGTAACTATTTTGCATGTTTGATTCTGTTACCTGTCTATGGTAAACACATCCGAAATTGTATATTTAGGCAATCCATTCTTTAGGCATAGAGCGCATGTCCATGCCGCCGGGAAGGATGATGGAAAGATGGCCGCTATACGTAAATAAAAAGTAATGTCGAAATGAATGGTCTGTGGTCAACGTTGTATATATAAGGTTATATTCTAACATAATTAATTAAAAATAATAATGTGATGTGAAGACGGAGAGCTGTGCAATTGCAAACAACATAGATCCAGAGTAAAGAAGCAACTAAAACATGGTGTGAGGTTATCAAGAACTAAGACGCACCTAGTAAAGAAACAAGTTTTAAAGCATCTCCTGTAGTTCACACTCATGATGGGTTCGTCAATTTTGCTTGAGACTGGATCATCTTATTAATCAGGTACACCTACATTGTATAATATATAATTAAAAAATTGTGTTATGTTCAATAGTACCTAAGTCATACAATATAAACCCCCACAGTTTGATGTGGATGAACTGGAAAAGTGCAAGAATAATTGTCTTAAGCCAACATCTCAGGCTTTTTAGTCCTGTGGAAGAAGTTAATGCTGTAAGAAGTATCACTATACAGTGCAGAAAATGTGGACCTGGACATATCGTAGGAAGATGAATGTACAATAAAACTTACAATTTATCAGATACGGAATCACTTTGCCAAAGTATGCCTTTACAACCATTATATCCATGCTGTTGGTGACAAACATTGGGCATTGGCATATTGAAATAGCTTTAGAAGTCAAAATCAAGTCTGGGGAAGCAGAGCAGAAAGCAACCATAGAAGGGAAGGGTCAAAAGGTATGATCGATGACAGTTGTAGTTTTGTGTAAGTGCAAGTTAGTGTGATTATGTGGCATGTTCTGTCCAATTTAGTTGTATTCTATAAAGGTGTAAGTACTATTGTGTAATGCAATTCCTTTAATGCCACACTGAAAGCCTGTAGGCTCAATAGTCTAGCCAAATTTCAAGTTACTTCAGTGGGGGTAACCGTGATTATTCATCTCGGAAACTTTGTTTTTGGCTATTACATTTTTTGGCAACTCCAAGAACTGTATCTTTATTTATTTGATTTTTATGTTATTGAAATTTTAATTGTTTTATTAATATTTTATTCAGACATTTCTTTGTATTCGTTATAAGTACATACTTAATCTGAATATATGTGCAATACTCGAATTGTTGACTTATTACGTATCTGAACTTGAGTTTACAAGGGTGTGTAGCCACTGGAACAATATGGTATCCTAAACAAGGGTGAGTGATTGAAGTTCAAATTCTAGCCTCTCTGGCTTGCTTATACGAAAATATATATAAGGCCAATTAAATGGTGGAAAATCAATAAATTTTGAAGAGAAATCCAATATTTCATATATTTGCATTTTCTTAATTTCTGTATCATTCAAAAAATGTATACAGGGTGTTTCGCATAAGAACCGACACAGGGCAGGCGCATGTAGGTAAACGTAAAATATGGTGATTTAACGCAACTTACCCCTATATTAAGTTGCACCCCTGAGAAGTTATAAGCCTTCAGTGGGTTTGCAAATTTCGAAAAAAATCGATATCTCTGTAATACTTTCACTTAGAAAAAACAAGTTTAGTACCCGTTTTGAATGTACCAAGAGCATTAATCAATGGTAAGTAGAGTTCAATTAAGGCATTTGAAAGGGTTTATTAGGGGTGATGCACCCTTAAAATGTCACAATTTTTTAATAGATTGGTGAATTTAAGAACACATTTTATTTTATGAGGAATTTTACTCTATAACTCTGTTACTCCTGTTATTTTTAAAAAACTTTGTTGTTTTCAAGAAAAACACGAAAAAGTAAAGAAACATATTTTATCAATCTTACTAAAAAATCATCGAAAATTAAATATTTGCCAATAAACTTATGTATAGGTCAAATTTGACAATCAGGAAAAAAGTGTGAATAAGTATAATTTATTAGAAAACAGACAACTCGAACAACAGAAATAAAAAAAACTGCTATCAATAAGTTATAGAAATTCTTCAACATGATAATTTCACAGACATCTATTGAATTTTTGATGATTTTAAGTAACATTAATAATATGTGTCTTTAGTTATTCAGGTTTTTCTTGAAAACAACAAACGTTTTTTGAAAAATAACATGAGTAAAAAAGTTTTATAATTTACGCCCCCATAAAATGAAATAATAATTTTTTAGATCCACCAATAGGTTAAGAAATTCTGTCACATTTTATGGGTGCATCTCCACTATTCAACCCTTTGAAATGCTTCGATTGAACTCTACTTACCAACGAATAATGCTCTTGGTACACCCAAAACGTGTACCAAATTTGGTTTTTCTAAGTTAAAGTATTACTGAGATATTGATTTTTTTTCGAAATTTAAAACCCCACTTTGAGGGCCTATAACTTCTTAGGGATGCACCTTAGTATAGGAGTAAGTTGCGGTAAATCACCATATTTTAGGTTCCCCTACATGCCTCTGCTCTATGTCGTTTCTTATGCGAAACACCCTGTGTATCTTTTTTAAAAACACAATGTTCCCATGAGTATATGTATGAACATTTTGAGAAGATTCATTGAATGTTCGTGGAACATTTTCAGAAGATACTGGGAGCTCCTAAGAATATTATAAATAACATTCTAAGAACCTTATTAGTATGACAGAATCTGTCCAATTGTCATGTTCATAGAATGTTCTATGAATATCCATTGTACATTGTGAGAATATTCTGGGGATGTTTGAATATTCTTTCCAAACATTCCTGGTATATTCTCAGAATGTGTCTGTGCTGTCTGGGTATATGGTAAACGAATTTAGTTGAAATGTATTAGCAATCATACATTTTCATGTACCAATATATATATATATATATATATATATATATATATATATATATATATATATATATATATATATATATATATATATATATATATATATATATATATAATTTATATACGTGCACACCGGAGACACATATAGAAATAATTATATAGCATTTTTGATATTTGACTCCATAATATGTTATAGACATCAATAGGGCGAACATAAGTAAATAAACATAAACAGATGACAGCTGACCGTGTTGCCAAGGCTCCATTCCATTGGCATGAAAAGGGATATATTATATTGAAAGAATAAACGTGCTGATTTCAAATCAGCAGCTTCTCTTCCATACAGTAGTAGCCGATGAAGTTGTCATACGTTTACACAGAGATTGTGATTGAAGAATAAAACTTTTATTAATTAAGTCCATCAACTGAAACACCATCAACATTCACAAATTGATTTCACTGCTGTACACTTTGAACTTTGAGGACATTTTTTATTTGAAGTCAGATTTTATGGGTATTTTCTACTTTGATGGAGGCAATTTGACTTGGAAGACCACTTCTGCAGTAATTATTACTATATGGCCAATCAGAAAGCCACTTTAGTGCCCACAATATTTCCTCTGTTGTATTGTAGTAAGATTAGTAATATATATGTAATCTGGACTTCATAACAAGACCTACAATTTACTGTACCACAGAGACATATTGCAAGTTAATATTAGGTAATAAATTACCTTAAAATAGGTATTTGAGGTATCTGGATTTAGTAGTCAGTTATCAGTCCAATTAATATGCCAAATGGCAGCCACAATATTGTCAGATATATTTCCCCGGGCACACTTCGACCTAAAAATTACCAATTGTGGAATTGAAACTCAAAATTATAGTTACATATATTTGTAGGTAAAATTGAAGCAAATTTTTTCCAATTTAGTTACTTGTAAGTTACTGACTTTGGAGTAATTTTACTAGCCAAAAATAGGCTAATTGGGGGCTGCATTCTCAAATTTGTAGGGATTATGACAATCAATCCAACATTTTGGTTAATTATAACTAAATTACAACTTGGTTAAGTTATTTGAACTCGAGTGCTGGTTAACATGCCTTAATTTGTTGCTTGGGGAACTTTAAGGGGAAAAGTCTGAAAGCTGATAATGACTATAATGTACTGTTTGGAAACGCCGCCATCCCTTTTGTTGTAAGGTTAAATGGAAAGAAAGAAAAATTACCGCTGGGGTACCATTTCTATATGGATAATCTATTTTGTAGCTCGGTCCTATTTTCTTTTCTCAGATTTTCTAGTTACGCAGCAACCAGAACAATTCAAGAAAATCGAATTCCATCAGGCTGTCCTCTTGACTAATAAGGTATTGTTCGTCAAGAAAGATCGCAGGAAATTTGAGACAGCTATTGAAAAGGCGGATAGGAATTTATATGTACGATGGATGGATAATGTAGTGGTAACCATGATTTCATTTTCCCGTGGCACACAAACGATTACTTGAGTTAAAAGGTTCTCCAAGAAACACAAATGACACATAATAATTTCTCGGCCAAAGTTGATTGCAAAGGAAAATACCTTTATGGGTGGTACAGATTAGGTAGATGAGAATCCTGGGTGTTACTGCATAGGCGGTTAGGGGAAAGAAGTGGAACTGACCGTTATTCAGCTGGCTATTGGATATGGCAATGCAAAACAGTTGGATACTGTATAACAAGTCCAGAAATGGAAATATACCCCAATTAGAGTGCAGGAGAGAAATAGCTTTTGTTTATCTCTAGAAATATGGAACTCTTAACAAAGCAGCCGGACGACCATCGACATCAATCGAGTCTTTCCCAAAGTGTCGTGTTTAAGACATCATTAGATTCGATGGAATGCAACACTTTATAAACCAAACAGAGTAAAAGAAGAAGAGAAGGTGCATGTCCATAATTCGAACCATATATAAAAAGTGCAATGTTGGATTGTGCATAGACTGTTTTGAGCCGTTCCATTGACGATAAAATTATAGTTATTATTATAATTATACTTCTACTAAATACATCTTAAAATTATTTTTTAAAATACATCTCCCTTTATTCCAAATGTATAAGACTTTGGAGTAATTTTACTAGCCAAAAATAGGCTAATTGGGGGCTGCATTCTCAAATTTGTAGGGATTATGACAATCAATCCAACATTTTGGTTAATTATAACTAAATTACAACTTGGTTAAGTTATTTGAACTCGAGTGCTGGTTAACATGCCTTAATTTGTTGCTTGGGGAACTTTAAGGGGAAAAGTCTGAAAGCTGATAATGACTATAATGTACTGTTTGGAAACGCCGCCATCCCTTTTGTTGTAAGGTTAAATGGAAAGAAAGAAAAATTACCGCTGGGGTACCATTTCTATATGGATAATCTATTTTGTAGCTCGGTCCTATTTTCTTTTCTCAGATTTTCTAGTTACGCAGCCACCAGAACAATTCAAGAAAATCGAATTCCATCAGGCTGTCCTCTGACTAATAAGGTATTGTTCGTCAAGAAAGATCGCAGGAAATTTGAGACAGATATTGAAAAGGCGGATAGGAATTTATATGTACGATGGATGGATAATGTAGTGGTAACCATGATTTCATTTTCCCGTGGCACACAAACGATTACTTGAGTTAAAAGGTTCTCCAAGAAACACAAATGACACATAATAATTTCTCGGCCAAAGTTGATTGCAAAGGAAAATACCTTTATGGGTGGTACAGATTAGGTAGATGAGAATCCTGGGTGTTACTGCATAGGCGGTTAGGGGAAAGAAGTGGAACTGACCGTTATTCAGCTGGCTATTGGATATGGCAATGCAAAACAGTTGGATACTGTATAACAAGTCCAGAAATGGAAATATACCCCAATTAGAGTGCAGGAGAGAAATAGCTTTTGTTTATCTCTAGAAATATGGAACTCTTAACAAAGCAGCCGGACGACCATCGACATCAATCGAGTCTTTCCCAAAGTGTCGTGTTTAAGACATCATTAGATTCGATGGAATGCAACACTTTATAAACCAAACAGAGTAAAAGAAGAAGAGAAGGTGCATGTCCATAATTCGAACCATATATAAAAAGTGCAATGTTGGATTGTGCATAGACTGTTTTGAGCCGTTCCATTGACGATAAAATTATAGTTATTATTATAATTATACTTCTACTAAATACATCTTAAAATTATTTTTTAAAATACATCTCCCTTTATTCCAAATGTATAAGTATCACATGTTTTCTATAATCCTGATTTTTTCTTTGAGGTAGTGAAGTCCCTAGTGTTGCCGTATGGCAACATAAATGTTTTCAAAAACTCGGGTGACCATATTTTTTCAAGGTATAACACAATATTTCTCAATGATTGTGCACAAAAAAGTATTAAAAGTGGTAAAAAAAATATATATATATTCCGGCGCTAATGGGATAAAGAGGTAAATTTTGCTTTCAACAAGGAAATCTTTAAGTTTAATTTCAACATCGCAACACCAACCCTTACGTTGTCGTGTGATCCCCTAAAATCTTAAATGACGAGGAGGGCCAAGTAGCACATAATTTAAGAGCTGGTGTAAATATATTTTCAACCATGTCTTATTTTTCAAATTCGAAGCAGTGGGTTCTGAGAAATTGACTCCTAAAGATAAAACATTTTTTAAATTGCTATAATATGGTGGCGTTTTGTAGATTGTTTTATTTGACCATCCAGGGTACCCAGCAGAAATCACAAATCTAATTCTCTGACATTTGCAGGCTCAGCAACTGAGTTTTTCATAACACTCGAAATCAAAGGCACACATCTCTGAATACTTTTCTATTCGTCAAATTAATAAAAATTCTGAACAAAAAACTTGTTTAATATACAAACATTATCAAAAACATAAATATGCTTAATTCTTTTAAACTTATAAAGAAAACAAATAACTTTTTACTTGAATGAGTTATTACACATTTTTGGAGTAACTGCTAATTAAGCTTCACTCATTTGAATCTAAATGAGTTCACACCACAAGAGCTATATTGAAACAACTGTTCAAGCATTTGAATCAAAACATCTCTTCAGATTAAAAAAAAAAAGCTTCTTGAACAACGAAAATAAGTAACATCTCAAATGTTTCCTATTAAAAAAGGCCAAATAAAATTACCGCATTGTGAAAATAAGATAGTGTTCATACATATTTTATCAATGTAGTAATTTTTGATTTCAAAACTCCTATCTCAAATTTTGCACTTTCTTGAATGTGTTTTTTCCTTGTTCCTAGATGTGATATTTCTCTACGTGTTTTATGTTTCACTTTTTCTGCTTTGCTCATCTCAAGCTTTATCTTCTGATTTTCATCAAGAGCTCTTTTATATTCTTGATACTACTTTAGATTGACTTCTATATTTCCCACTCATCCTAATTTCTTTACACTATCATACACAATTCGTTGAGTAATTAAGGTTTTCTCTTGTTGATTACAATACAAGTACCCATATACAAATGCCTAATATTTTCACTCCTACTTAAATTCTATGTTATGTGTTTTTGGCAGTTAAAATTAATATGCCAAATGGCAGCCACAATGTTGTCAGATATATTTCCCCAGGTAGAAAAAATATTTAGGTGAAAAAAATTCATGTAATATCATTGGAAACCAAAATAATATGCTTGTGACAGAACTTTATATATATATATATATATATATATATATATATATATATATATATATATATATATATATATATATATATATATATATATATATATATGACATAGTAAAATCACAAATTTCCCTGACATTTTAGGGGGTATTTCAAATTCCTCGATTTTTCTCGGTTCTCCCGGTTTTCCATATCCTGCTATCACTTATGAAAAACTGAGTCATTTTTTTTATTGGTACTAATAATGACTAAATTGTGCCCTTCGGTTTCTTTATTTGCAAAGAAACCTTAGTGTACGAGTGATTTTCGTTTTTATTGTCCCTCAGGTATTTGTGCTTGTGCAGTTGTTCAACACAATTGTTTACTCGACTGCACAGAAGGTGGAAATAGTTTCACTTTTTCATGTAAACTAATCAATGCGCTAATAGAACAGCAGAATTATTTGATCAACAACGTTTAGATAAGTATTTTAATCAAAAGTATGTTTTGAAGTTTGTGGCAAAGTTTCAAGACACAGGCTCTATGTGCAATAAAAATCGAAGCACTGAAAGAAAAGAAGTGGTATAAGTGGCAGTTCTCGGTCATGTTGCTTTGAATATTAGGATGAGTACAAGGCAACTGGCAAGTGAATCTGGTTTTGGGAAAACTACCATTCAAAACATTTTGAGCCGTCATAAATTCCACACATACAGAATCCATGAACGTAATGAAGATGAGTTTGAATGCTGTCTGGACTTTTGTGAAGTGAAAGTGGTTAATGATCCGAATTTTTTTAATACTTGCTTTTCAGATGAGTGTTCGTTTTTCCTAAACAGTAACGTGAATCGTCATAATTCTCGCTATTGGGCAGATTCTAATCCCCGATTATTCCACGACATTCATACACAACACCCGGAAAAGCTCAATGTTTGGGCTGGAATTTTTGGTGACTATATTGTTGGTCCCCCTTTTCGTGACATTCATACACAACACCCGGAATAGCTCAATGTTTGGGCTGGAATTTTTGGTGACTATATTGTTGGTCCTTTTTAGTGAATTTTCTTAATGAAAATAATAGAGAGGAATCGATGGTAAGACGTTTTGGAAAATGTCTTCAAATGAGCGCAAATTAGGGCCCCTAGAACCCAAATCCAAGATCAGTTTCAAAGTTTATATATATATATATATATATATATATATATATATATATATATATATATATATATATATATATATATATATATATATATATATATAGGTAGTGTTATGAATTTGTCAAGTCAAGAAAACACTGTGCTCAAAGAATTTTTAATGCCATTGTACCAAACCTCTTTATTTTGCATTCTTATGACATCAACAGTTGTCAAGACTTTTTAATAAAGATCTATTATCGGTTGAGGCTGCAACTTTGATGTAGCATTTTAGTAACATAAGACAGTTTTGGCTACTGTCGTTTGCTACCTTCAAGTTCCTGGAACTTTTGAGCCGTTCTGTGAGTAATGACGATGTTTCTAATTCCTTAAAATAAGCTAAGAAGTTGCGTACCTCCAAAGTAATTATAAGTGGTAATTATTATGTAATTGTTACTGCTAATGTGTAATATACAGTTATTTTCACCACAGAGTCGTAGAATTAGTGGTGATTACGCAATAACTACAAATTCCAAGTTCTGATCCAAGTTGTAATCACTTTGGTGCTAGTTGGGTTTGTAGGCAATAGATTTTCATTCATTCCCATCGTGACTTTCAATGTCATCGGGCAGTTTAGTTCTCACACTGATTGCCTTCGGCATGCTGTCAGCCATTTGTATAAGTCTGTATCTTGCCCACCAAGCCATACCACCCACCAGCCATACAAGGAGAAATTGTATTTTTAAGGCGACTACCAGCATCTGATGGTGTGGTGCTCAAAATGCCCGTTATTATTAGACATGCTTGTCTCTGTCGCTGAGTTACTTTGGCCCTTGCAGTACCACAAGCACCTTAGGCCACCAAACTATAACTCTATAGGTCTGGTAACCACTACATAGAGCCAACTGTTCCCACATATCTTTCGGCGTGTCCACAGAGACAACATAGCCCTGCAGGTTACTTTTCTAACTATATGTTTCAATTGCGCATTTTTTAGAGTAACTTGCTAACATGTCGCCCGTTCTAGAATTGGAAGTGTCTTCCCCATAAGGGTACGTGGTTTCAATTTCTCCAACCTTATCCTTTTGGCGAATGGGACTATGATGATTTTGTAACGGATCAGACATCTGCTCCCTATGGCACCTATCATTCACTACATACGATGTTTCTTGAAGAGTACTTAAAAATTCCTTTACGCCTTTACCTTTAACCAATATGACTAGATCATCTGCATACACTTGGACCTCAATGTCCCACAGTTTGAGGACGGCCAGCAAATCATCCACGAAGAGGGACCAAAGCAGGGGAGATAATACTCCTCCTTGTAGGCACCCCCTCGCAGCTCTGTCCACCTCTTTCTGCAGTGAGGTGATGATGATGGTTATATAACATTCTTCTAATTCAGCCACATGTGGCAGAATTAACTCCTCTAGCCACAGTTGTTTTGTAGAGGAAGTTGGGTAGTGCATGGTTGAATGCTTCTTCAATGAAATGATTTTAGAAGAACGACGAGTTCAGCTGAAACGTGCAGCAGAAACATTACACATTTGCTAGAATGTGTATGTTATATTGCTACTCATGACTTGCAAATTCATTCTTCTAGAAACAAGAAGCCTTATTTATTGTATATTATTATTCTTCTCTTAAGATTGTGCTGAAGACTGAAGTGAACAAATAAAATAGTAATATGAATTTTAGCTATAAAAGTATGAAATTGCTATTATACAAATAGAAGATTTATATTAGCCACTATGTAATATATATTACAGCAATCATTAATAAAACATATACTAACCTTGCGAACAAACATGTCTCTTAGAAATTTGTCCTGTTCTGGTTCATTTTCGGGTACTGTTTCTAATGGTATTCTCCGCATGTAGAGATGTGCACAAACAGACTCTCCAAATAAAAGGCTGGTGATGGTCGGCTTGATCTCATCATCAGGTCGGAATGCAACCTCTATGTCATAGAGTGCAGGTACCTTACCTCGCATAGAGGGCAAGCTAGCAATAAAGCCCTTAGTACGAGGTAGCAGGTGGTACTTCAATGGTTGTAGTCCTTTCTTTTCAGCAAACTCTATTGATGCCTTGTGCTTTTCAGGTGTAAAGCGGGTACCTTCAGGGAAAAGTAATAACTGAAAAAACAAATGTGTTAGAAGCTTAGAAAACAGTTTAATCTTGTATGTATTAAATAACTGGGAGAAGAATATTATTTTAATCATTATAACTAATTTTGTATTATGTCTACAAATAATTATGAAAAATAGAGACGTTATGAGGAAATATTAAAAAGATCTTAGCCTACAATAGAAATAAACAAACTTTGAAAACCAAAATATTGTATTCGACAAAATCTCAACCAGGTCTCCACAGCTTCTATCACTCCTTCATTGGGGGAAAATTTAAATTTAACCTTTCAGACTTTTATTCAGTTTAACGAGGAGATGACAGTTAGACAAGACCACATCTAATCAATAATCAGGGTGTCCAAGTAATTCAACCCTTAAATCACGAATTGTGGCAACATGGATTTATGGGCAGGGGTATTGTCCTGCAAAAACAAATCACCCATGGGTAACTTCAAAATTTTCTCATAAAGTGGCCAGTAGGGTCAGTAATAATTCCCAGTTATTGTACTACATTTAACCAAAAAGTAGATTATGGTTATTTCATCGCAATCAAAAAACACTGAAGCATGAACTTTTCTAGCCCATTTTTGAACAAATAACTTATCAGACCTTTGAGAACCAGAGTTTCTCAATTCCATCAATAGCTGCTTTGTTTCTAGGTAATAGAAATGTACCAAAGTTGCATTAACAGTAACAATACATATAGTTCATGACTATGCTTCAGATATCTGGGTTTATACCATGTCAAGATCGTGCCAAATGGTAGGAAAGTGTTTTGAAAATTGTCTTACTCGCTGAAGAAATATAGATGTTAAAAACTACCCATTGTTAGTAGAGTCTCATAATCACATTCAATATAACTTTTCACTGGTCTCAGAATATACTGATTATTTACAGTATGAGATACGAGACATGTCTGTAAAATAAGGTCCCCAATTTTTTTCACAAAGAAAAACAAGTGTATTTGCAATGAATTATACATGATTGGAAAGCCTGGACTTTCTTATATGTTTCTACATACTCGTCGTTGCGATCGATGCATATTTGCATGCCCTGTGACATTTTTCATAAGCCTGTGTCATAGAACTTACCCGCTGCGTCACGCAGGTAGCGTATGACTTCTTCCAACTCCTCGTCAGTCTTGAAATTTGTTCCACCCAGGTATACCCTCAACGCAGGAAAGAGATAATAATCACTTTGTGCTAAGTCCAACCTGTAGGGGGGCGGGGGCGGGGGCGGGGGCGGGGGGGGGTGTGTTGTGTGTGTATGACGTCCCAATCAAATTGGTTCAGGAGATCGGTTGTTACACGGGCGGTGTGGAGACGAGCGTTATCATGTTGCACTCCCTTCGTCAGCATGTTCCTTTTTTTGTTTTGAATTGCATGTCGAAGATTTTTCAAAGTATGACAGTAGCGATAAGCGTTTATTGTTGCCCCAGTAGGCATAAACTTGCACCACAATACTTTCTCCCTGTCCTAAAACACAGTCGCCATCACTTTGCCGGCAGACAATGTTTGTTTAAACTTTTTAGGCTTCGGCGAATTTAAATGCCGCCACTGACAAGGTTATTTTTTTGTCTCTGGTGTCGTGTAGTGTACCCAGGTTTCATGGCCAGTGACAATTGAATCCAAAAATTCCTCGCCCTCTTCTGCATAGTACTCAAGAAATTAACGGGCCGCTTCAACCCGTTGCTTTTTGTGATCTGCGGTGAGCATTTTGGAGACCCACCTTGCAGGCACCTAGTGATAATGCAAATGTTCTGTCAAAGCATCTCCACTTTTGCGATCGCCACGCTGTTAATCATGGGCGTCTGTACGTCCGCCTTTAAACTCTCTGCACCATTTTTGCACGTTTTTGATGTCCATACTGTTGTCCATATAGTTCGCATAACTGAAGATAAATTTCTATATGCGTAGTGTCCTTAGCATACACAAAAAATCACAGAATGTAACTCATACCTGGCGAGAGAGGAGTGGAAGCTCCATCGCGAGCGGCTGCCAAGACTCAAAGCATTGCAGACAGCTCCGAGAAGTGGGGATTTGTAGGAGGTAAACCAAGCTACACGCTAGTGTTACCGGATCTTAAGTGAGGCTGTTTCTCGCGACTCCAGCGCCTTGGAAACCTTATTTTACGGACAGACTTCGTATATTATTACGATGTTGAACAGCAAAAATTTTTATTTTGCTCTCATTGGGACGAGGCTCTTAGCGATGATAATGTTGGTTTGACAGTAGAACAGTTTTGTAACATTATATGTGGGTATTAGTTTGTGGGTTCCTGTAAAAAAACTTTAATCTAGTAACTTTACTGTCTGGTTTTCAGCAGATTTGAAACTGTTAACAGTTCAGAAACAGATTACACACAGAGCATATAAACCAACTAAAAAACCCCTGGTTATCAATATTTGTTGCTTTATAGACAAAAATAGTTAGCAGGAAAAATAATAATTATGCTAGATATATCAAAAGAATAAATATTAATTAGTTAAATAATCAATCATATACCCAAACTCGGCTTTAACAGACTTCTTCAACTTCAGTCAAATGATGCATGCTACAACTGGGTGCTGTAGATCATAATCATTTTTTATCAGTTACAGAAATGTGAAATGTAGGCTGGTAAGTGGCTTTCAATATTATAACAAGCTGAATATGAATTTTTATCCCAATGACGGATATCATTTTCAAAACTAAAAAGGTACGAAAGATGCTCTCTTCTCTTAATACCAGGAATGCCTCTGGCCTTGACGAGATCCCAGCAATTGTTCTCAAAAAATGTGCACCAGAGCTTGCTCCTATCCTGACTCGTCTGTTTCAGATATCTTATAATAAAGGCATATTCCCTAGTAACTGGAAAACTGCTCGAGTACAATCCATCCCCAAGAAAGGATCCAAAGCGCTTCCTAGCAACTACAGGCCTATTTCTCTCCTTTCAGTCGTCTCTAAAGTGATGGAAAAGTATATAAACACCGAATTACTAAAATTTCTTGAAAAACACAGTCTAATACACGACAGGCAGTATGGATTCCGTCAGCGCAGATCGACTGCCGACCTCCTTTCCTTTGTCACCCATTCTTGGAACAAGTCTATGGAACAACACGGTGAATCCCAGATTGTTGCTCTAGACATATCCAAAGCATTCGACCAGGTCTGGCATGCAGCGCTGCTTAATAAAATTCCGGCCTATGGCCTACCACCAAAACTTTGTACCTGGACAGCAAATTTCCTCTCCAACAGGAGCATATCTGTTGTTGTGGATGGCCATTCCTCTAAACTGTATCCAATTAATGCAGGAGTTCCTCAAGGTTCAGCTTTAGCCCCTACTTTGTTTCTTCTCCACATCAATGACCTCCTCTCTAGCACATCCAACCCAGTTCACAGCTACGCTGACGACAGCACCCTCCATTCAAATATACAATATTCTAAGCCTGTCTCTTTAGCCCAATTAGATGAGGATCACAGACTCATGGAGGTTTCTGTCTCCGTGGATCTTCAAAAAATATTAGACTGGGAAAGTAGAAATCTTGTACAATTCAACCCCACCAAAATTAAGTCTTGCTTTCTTTCTCACAAGAGATACACCAGCCCTAGACCCATCACAATTAACAACCAAGTTATTCAAAGTAATGAGTCCTTTTCTCTTGTTGGCATTTCTGTGGATCGAAATCTTAATTGGCACCAACATGTCACATCAATTGCAGAAGCGGCTGCTAAGAAATTAGGTTTCCTCTTCCGGGCACGCAAATACTTTTCACCAGCTAATCTCTATACCTTATATACTTCACAAATAAGGCCAAACCTCGAATAGTGCTCCAACATCTGGGGTGCCGCTGCCGCTTCTACACTCGCTATCCTTGACTCCATTCAAAAGAGAGCTATATGTCTCATCGGTGACCCTACCCTCACCCAAAGGCTGCCAACCCTTGCCCACCGACGTGCCGTTGGTGACCTCTCTCTCTTTTATAGATATCTGCACGGGCACTACTCAGAGGAGCTTTCCTCCATAGTTCCCCCACCTGCTGCCCCCAACAGATCTACCAGGGAAACAGAGCGAATGCACCCTTTTACTGTCCAGGTCACCAGACTTAGAACATCTTGTTATGCCCGCTCTTTTGTCCCGAGGACTTCCAAGTTATGGAATTCCTTGCCGGCACAGGTTTTCTCTTCTCCTCCGAACCTCCAAACCTTCAAGTCCAGAATTAACAAGCTGCCTCTTTCCTCCTTGTCAACACCCACGGTACGATAGTATTTAGGCTGTAAGCCCCCGTGGTGTGTTGTTGAAATAAAATAATAAAAAAAAAAGTACTGAAAACTGTTATTGGATAGGAATAGTGCGACAATTAGGGATCCATCTCACTATAGTCACATAATAGAGAATCACAGTTTGGAGTGTTGTGGCATGTGAAGTGTGCAGGGGGTCAAAATCATTAGCGGCTCGCGAGGTAAGATATAAATTACTAAAAGATGTATGTTACTTTGCATGCATGTTTGTATAGGAGGCTGAAAACAGACTCTTGAAAAATATTTCATAATTAAGCGGGCTATTGTGAAATATCGATATAATTGTTATATTATCATGATATTGATGTATTAAAAGATGTATAAAACAAAACATCTGTGATGCAACGCCACTGGTTTGTGCTAATCAGCAAGTGCAACCTTGAAATTTGCCACAGGCTATTATGCTGCAAGGAGGGATCCACTTCAGTCGAGGTCACTTTTACTACCTTACCTGCGTTCTGCGATCACTTGTCAGCACAGTCAATCTGCACATATTGAGCTCATGTTGATTTATGATCTAATAGGATCCCTTATTTCCGCAGCGACAATAGTAAAATTGGTTAGTTTATATACTAATGTGTTGATATTTGTTTAACAGCTATCTGGTGTTAGTGTACTCACATTATTATCCATTATTTTGGTCATAGACTATAGATATTTTATAAAGAGTTGTCTGTATCTGCTAGTTTATCTATCAGTATGTATTTAACATAGCATCTTCCAATGTATGTGACAGGCATGATCGCGTAATTTGAATTCTGCATAAAAGGTATCTAAAATTCACCTATAAAGGCATACATTACCATAGTAATACAAAATCTAATTGCACGTTATGTAATCTGCATAAAGAAGCATCACTATTTTATCTGCTATTAGAATACCCAATGTATCAATAAGAATTACCACAAATTTGGTGCGAAACAGATGGAGCCAAGGTCCAGCAAATTTAACTACTACAGTTGACTTCATTTATAATAGGTTGACGGTGTGTTCATTTATTCTAAATAGGTTATAGTTTCTTAGTAATTTATTTGTTTTAACAAGGAAATTTCTTTTGCTTGATTTTGTTTTGTGTTTTTTTTTTTTAGCTCGGTGTGTATGTATCTGAGTAGGGTTTGCTTTTGTTTCATTCTTAAGCAAGTGTAGCTTCGCTGCTTGAGACTTATGCATAATATTGTACCTTCTTTTTGCTCCTATAGAAAAAAATGTGTAACTAGAAATAAGTGTGTAAATTAATACTTGGTATATCTATGAGCTTAAATTTAGTGTTTGTTGAATGTTTTTTTATTATTTTTATTTCAACAACACACCACGAGGGCTTACAGCCTAAATACTATCGTACCGTGGGTGAATTCTGGACTTAAAGGTTTGGAGGTTCGGAGGAGAAGGAAAAACATGTGCCGCCAAGGAATTCCACAACTTGGAAGTCCTCGGGACAAAAGAGCGGGCATAACAAGACGTTCTATGTCTGGTGACCTGGACAGTAAAAGGGTGCATTCGCTCTGTTCCCCTGGTAGATCTGTTGGGGGCAGCAGGTGGGGGAACTATGGAGGAAAGCTCCTCTGAGCAGTGCCCGTGCAGATATCTATAAAATAGAGAGAGGTCACCAAGGGCACGTCGGTGGGCAAGGGATGGCAGCCTTTGGGTGAGGGTAGGGTCACCGATGAGACGTATAGCTCTCTTTTGAATGGAGTCGAGGATAGCGAGTGTAGAAGCGCAGCTGCACTCCAGATGTGGGAGCAGTATTCGAGCTTTGGCCTTATTTGTGAAGTATATAAGGTATAGAGATTAGCTGGTGAAAAGTATTTGCGAGCCCGGAAGAGGCAACCTAATTTCTTAGCAGCCGCTTCTGCAATTGATGTAACATGTTGGTGCCAATTAAGATTTCGATCCACAGAAATGCCAACAAGAGAAAAGGACACATTACTTTGAATAACTTGGTTGTTCATTGTGATGGGTCTAGGGCTGGTGTATCTCTTATGAGAAAGAAAGCAAGACTGAGATTTGGTGGGGTTGAATTGTACAAGATTTCTACTTCCCCAGTCTAATATTTTTTGGAGATCCACGGAGACAGAACCCTCCATGAGTCTGCGATCCTCATCTAATTGGGCTAAGGAGACAGGCTTAGAATATTGTATATTTGAGTGGAGGGTGCTGTCGTCCGCGTAACTGTGAAGTGGGTTGGATGTGCTAGAGAGGAGGTCATTGATGTGGAGAAGAAACAAAGTAGGGGCTAAAGCTGAACCTTGAGGAACTCCTGCATTGACTGGATACAGTTTAGAGGAATGGCCATCCACAACAACAGAAATGATCCTGTTGGAGAGAAAATATGCTGTCCAGGTACAAAGTTTTGGTGGTAGGTCATAGGCCGGAAGTTTATTAAGCAACGCTGCGTGCCAGACCTGGTCGAATGCTTTGGATATGTCTAGAGCGACAATCTGGGATTCACCATGTAGTTCCATAGACTTGTTCCAAGAATGGGTGACAAAGGAAAGGAGGTCGGCAGTCAATCTGCGCTGACGGAATCCATACAGCCTGTCGTGGATTAGACTGTGTTTTTCCAGAAATTTTAGTAATTCGGTGTTTATATACTTTTCCATCACTTTAGAGACGACGGAAAGGAGAGAAATAGGACTGTAGTTGCTAGGAAGCGCTTTGGATCCTTTCTTGGGGATGGGTTGTACTCGAGCAGTTTTCCAGTTACTAGGGAATATGCCTTTATTGTAAGATATCTGAAATAGACGAGTCAGGACAGGAGCAAGTTCTAGTGCGCATTTTTTGAGAACAATTGCTGGGATCTCGTCAAGGCCAGAGGCTTTCCTGGTATTAAGAGAAGAGAGCATCTTTCGTACCTTTTTAGTTTTGAAAATGATATCCGTCATTTTATGCGCGACATTGGGGACTGTTGGTGGTTGAACATTTGGAGGTGGGTTGAGAGTAGAATTGCCGGCGAACAACGAAGCAAAAAGTTCAGCATTGCCCAGGGCGGTAGAAACAATTTCATCCCCTGAGACAAGAGGTGGGAACGTGCTTTTGCAGAAATTATTCCCAATAGATTTAGCAAGAGTCCAGAAGGGTTTGCCGCCGTTGGAGCACAAGAGGACTTTGTTTTTGATGTGGTTATTAAACGAGTTTTTTGCCTCAGAAAGAATGTGGACATAGCGGTTTCTTGCGTGGTTAAATGCTTGACGATTTTCTTGACTGGGATTGTGTAGAAGCGTTTTGTGAGCTTTGACCTTTTCAAGTCTGGCCTTGTCACAGGAGAGAACCAGGGCTTTTGAGTGGCTGAAGAGGTTTTCTGTGTATGTGGGATAAATAATTCCATGCCAGCTTGGATAATTTCGGTGACGTTTTGTGAGATAGCAGAGGGGTCAGGATGAGAGAAGCAGACAGACGCCCATGGAAATGAGGAAAAGTAGTCCCGCATTTCGTCCCAGTTTGCTGAGTTGTAGTGCCAAACGATACGTGGGTGTGATGACTGTGTGACCTTGGGTTGCATTGCGCAGGAAGCAGTGAGCATGCCGTGGTCTGAGCGAGCAAGGGGGGCGGTGACTGATATTTTATAGCATTCAGGTTGTGTAGTAAGAAGGAGATCCAAGGGATTTGAGTGGTGTGTTGGGATACGAGGAAAGTAAGTAGGTTGCTGAACCATATTGGCTAAAGAATTGCTGACTGCAAAGGCCTCCGCTGCTCTCCCTTGTGGATCGGTTTTTTAAGATCCTAGCCATTCCTTATTATGGACATTGAAGTCACCACAATAGTGACCTCGGAGGAAGGATATTCAGAAATCAGATAGTCGGTTTTTTCAGAAAGGTAGTCAAAGAGCTGGACAAAGTTGTTGTCAGAAGGTGACCGGTAAATGCAACAGATGAATTTAGTTGCAGTCCTGAGAGAAAGTTTTATCCATAGTATGTCTTTTCTTCCAGCTTCTAAATTGGGGAGTCTGGTGCAGGGTAGATTGCTACGGACGTATGCGCACACGCCTCCATGCAATCTAAAGGAAGTAAGGAGCTCATACTCCGGGAAATTAAGGTGATTAGTGGCTGTTTTGGCACTGATTTGGGTTTCAGTGAGGAAGAGTAGTTGGGGCCTGTTAGCCTGGAGGGAAATTAAGGTGATTAGTGGCTGTTTTGGCACTGATTTGGGTTTCGGTGTGGAAGAGGAGTTGGGGCCTGTTAGCCTGGAGGAAATGGTGGACGGAGTTCAGGTTAGAATTTAGGCCACATATATTCGAAAAGGATATGTTAAATCTTGATGTTGGCGCCCCCTGTACACCCCTCTCCCGGAGATCCGAATGGAGGGGTATTTTGCCTCCGGAATATTTTGTACAAGGAGGAGCCATCATCATTTTTGTTTATAAGGGAAACCGATTTATACACCAGAACCGGAAACGTCCTTTGGGACTTCACCCGCCCCTTTATGTATGGGGTGGTATCTCCTCGGGCGTGAAAAAATCCCTTTACTATTACGTAAAGGAAAATTCCACTACCACCTGCATACTGATTAATGTATAATGACTAATTGGCACCGCCGAATACTTGTTAAAAGGCTATAATACCTTAAAACCAATAGACGAATAAAACAATGATGAAACATATTTAAAAAAAACCTCACCAGCATTGGATCTGGATGATCCGCTAAGTGTGCAATTTGAGTATTAATTATTTCTCTGTCTTTGTCAAACGATCTCTCCAAAAATACAAACTCCGAGAACTTCCAACACCAGCCCAAAACAGGTACATATTGTATGATCTTCTTACAATAAGCCTTACAGTTCTAAAATTAAAGAAGAAATAAAGTTAACAATACAGCACTTTAGATGCAAATATCTTACCCCAAGTAGATGCATTTTTTCTGTTAACATCCAACAAACAAGCCAATCGATCTCATATGTATGATTCATTACGCAAAGCCCGTGCTCTTTACCATAATATTTTTTAAAATCATCTTTGTCTATATAAAATTTGATTTGTGTATTTGCCCACCAGTCTCCCATAAAAACTAATTCTGAAATAAAACTAGTTTAGTAACTATGGTTCATACTTATAACACACACTTAGAATACATGCAAACAAAAACTAGATAAGTAAAATACAAGAAAACGTAAGGGAGTAGATCACAAATGGCTATTACAAAAATTATTCATCAAGATATTTATTGGAAAATATTATCTATTCTTCAACAAAGACTCCAACATTTATCCTATTACTTTATCAATGTTTTAATACATCATGCATAAAATTGTTTGGGCTGCTGTCTTAACCACAGTCACACTTCTTTTATTTATATGCGGAACTTCGCCCTAGTTGCATATTTTGACAACAAAATAAAAAATAGTGCTGCAAATTGAATCATATCGTCCACATGGCTGTATAATCCTAATCATATCGTCCACATAGCTGTATAATCCACTCTCCTCAGAAAAAAATTATAATGACTTGACCATAAAGAAAATATTCATATTCCTGTACTCATAAACTTCTGAAACCTTATATTATTAGAGTTTTAACGAAAAAATGTCAATTTTCACCAAATCACCCCTCATTTATCCCCAACCCCCATAAAGTGATCTTACCCAAAAACAATTAGAAGTGTTCCTTTGTCGGGTGCTAACTGGATACCAAACTTGCAGATGATATCTCAATATGTTCGAAAGCTATTGCGCCTACTAACAGACAGACGTACAGGCCGACAGACTAAAAAAAATTCGTTCTAGAATGAAGTTTTTTATATGTTTTGAGACTTTACGCCATTTTAGCAACAACAAAAAATTCGAAATTTCTGTTACCGATATTCCACCCCCACACATTCAACCTTTAATTTAGTTTTAGCACAGAATAAGACATGTTTGATGAAATTGAAGTTTTCTAGTAAACAAACCGTTAATATTACTCGAGTTTTAACAAAAAAAATTTCAGTTTTCACCAATTCACCACCCCTACCCCATAGAGCGATTTTACCCAAAAACAATCCGAACCGTTCGTTTGTCGGGTGCTCACTGTGTACCAAATTTGAACACGATATCTCAATTTATTCTAAAGATATTGTGACTACAAACAGACAAGCATACAGACCGACACACTGATAAACACACAAAAATTGTCCTTTCCAAATCATGTTTTCTATAGGTTTTCATACTTTTTACAACGTTTAGACGAAAAAACATCTTTGAAAATTTTGTCGCCGATGCCATACTTCCACACGTATTGACGATGTGGAAGTAATGCAGAGCTACACAATATTAACGTCATCAAATCAACAATAATAAGAAACTTATAACATAGAATAATATATTTAGTTTTCGGGAATTCTAACTCCAACCTAAGACAAAGAATGAGTTTCAGAAATTACTGTAGCAGCACGAAAGCCTTACATTTAAAAGTTGACAACGACCGCCAAAGTAGTCAAGGTCATTGAATGTCGCGAGGTCGTCGCACCCATGATCGTGTATCATGGGTGCGACGACCTCGCGACATCACCGTTAGATTGTGATGACGAGAGGCTGAATGTGATAATGTATCTTCAGAGGCTATAAGTAGAGTTCAATAAGAATATATTGACCATTTGGGAAATTGCCAAGCCGAAGAAGGCCACCAGTTTAAACATTTAATCGGATAATCCTCAATCCATTTGTTACAGTAGATTTTTTTTTGTTTTAGTTGTGAGAAAAAAAAATTATATTAGTCATTACTGCATTTGCCAATTTTGAAATGCTGTACTGATGACAATCCAAAGCAACTTGGCTAAAGATATTCTTAGGAAATGATTTGGTCGTCATTAATAAAAATAAAGCACATGACAGGCTCTAATAAGAACAAAACCGTTGTGTTTGTAATGAGGGTCAAAATTGTCAAGCCCAAGAAGGCCACCAGTTTAAACATTTAATCGGATAATCCTCAATCCATTCGTTACAGTAGATTTTTTTGTTTTTGTTGAGAGAGATAAAAATTATATTAGTCATTACTGCATTTGCCAATTTTGAAATGCTGTACTGATGACAATCCAAAGCAACTTGGCTAAAGATATTCTTAGGAAATGATTTGGTCGTCATTAATAAAAATAAAGCACATGACGGGCTCTAATAAGAACAAAACCGTTGTGTTTGTAATGAGGGTCAAAATTGTCAAGCCCAAGAAGGCCACCAGTTTAAACATTTAATCGGATAATCCTCAATCCATTTGTTACAGTAGATTTTTTTTGTTTTAGTTGTGAGAAAAAAAAATTATATTAGTCATTACTGCATTTGCCAATTTTGAAATGCTGTACTGATGACAATCCAAAGCAACTTGGCTAAAGATATTCTTAGGAGATGATTTGGTTGTCATTAATAAAAATAAAGCACATGACAGGCTCTAATAAGAACAAAACCGTTGTGTTTGTAATGAGGGTCAAAATTGTCAAGCCCAAGAAGGCCACCAGTTTAAACATTTAATCGGATAATCCTCAATCCATTCGTTACAGTAGATTTTTTTGTTTTAGTTGTGAGAAAAAAAAATTATATTAGTCATTACTGCATTTGCCAATTTTGAAATGCTGTACTGATGACAATCCAAAGCAACTTGGCTAAAGATATTCTTAGGAAATGATTTGGTCGTCATTAATAAAAATAAAGCACATGACGGGCTCTAATAAGAACAAAACCGTTGTGTTTGTAATGAGGGTCAAAATTGTCAAGCCCAAGAAGGCCACCAGTTTAAACATTTAATCGGATAATCCTCAATCCATTCGTTACAGTAGATTTTTTTGTTTTTGTTGTGAGAGATAAAAATTATATTAGTCATTACTGCATTTGCCAATTTTGAAATGCTGTACTGATGACAATCCAAAGCAACTTGGCTAAAGATATTCTTAGGAGATGGTTTGATTGTCATTAATAAAAATAAAGCACATAACGGGCTCTAATAAGAACAAAACCGTTATGTGTAATGAGGGTCAAAATTATGTATCTAGCCGTACATATTTGTAGATGGTTCCTGCATTAGGGAAGAAAGTAATGTGGCTGGCGATTTGAAAATACCTGCTTGGTTGTACAGGGTTATAATTAGTACAGCTTCTGCTAATTATTTTTTTTAATAAAAAAAACTTTCCAAATGAAAGTTGTGTAACTTTTCACAAGCTGTGGGAACTTGCTTTTGGAAAAACCTAATCAACATCGCAAAATCGAAAAATTACCTGACCTGACCTGACCTAACCTCACTTTTTTTTTAAATAGATCAGCCTATGTATGAGTGCTTAGAATGTAAGTCTATTTTCGTGTGATTTCAAAAATATAATAGCAATATAATTCTAGGTAATAGTTAAATGAGCTGTTTTATAAATATTCCGTGGCAAACATATTGATTCTACATTAATAATTACAGAAATGTATCCAAAGATTGCCATGAATGGAATAAAATGACTCAGCAATCATAGGAGCTTAGAGGAAACAAATAACAATAGCTGTAAAAGTCAAATTTATATACCCACTAGTTCTTTGTATATTTTTTTGTTTTATAAGATAATTGTGGTTATAGTGAAAAAGAAATGTTTGGAATTCCATATTGGCACATTACTGTTCGCTATGTGCCTCATTTTTACAGATACACGTGTTGAAATCGTCATCTATTTTATTAAGATATTGCAATAACGATTAGATACGATTTTTCTTGATATAAACTATGTATTTATAAAATTTGTAATTTTTAATTTTAGATTATCTACGGTTAGACTTCTTTCTGCACATATCCCCAGAGAAAAGAATCTAAAATTGTCAAATCAAGGCTACTGGCAGCCCATTCAATATGTCCATGTTTTTCAATTCATAAGTCATGGCAGTTGTCGAGGAAATTGTGAACCGAAATGATATTATGAGGTGTGGCACCATTTTACTGTCCTACTAGACTGCCATACTCTTGAACACTTAAATTATCTAACAATCCATCAATCTCATATTGCAGGAAGCGTGAATATCGGTTCCCAGTTAATGACCCCCCATAGAAAATAGGTCCAATAATTTTACTGCAGGCGATACCACACCAACTGTGAAGTGATTTCCTTCCTTGAAATCTAACTTCAGCAGGCCCACGGGGATTTTCAGAGGCCCAGATATAGATAGAGTTACACATTCCGGCTGTTGTTAAGGTCGTTTCGTCACTCAATCAAAATTTTTTGAAGATAGCATCATCCTGTGCTTTGCGTGGCAGCATTTCACACAAAAATGCTAATCTGCATGTCTTCGATCAACTCCTAAGCAGGTAAAATCTTATATGGATAATATCCCTACTTCTTCAATGTTTGATTTTCTTTGTTGAATTATTATGAAATCTACTGGCCTCGATAATGGAATGCGTGGGATTTTCTGAAGAAAGAAATATCAATTATATTTATATATTTTGTAAATAATAATTCAAACAACTTCCTTAATCTCGTTTGTCGTAACGCTCCGTTTTTTCCGTTGTACACTTTTGCATTCTCTACTCTTTCTGTATAGTGGAATGTACTCAGTGATGGCAATGATCTATTGGTACGCAAGTTGCGGTATCCAGCAATGGTCTTTTTATTGTTTTTGTAAAAAATACGGATAATTTCAAATTTCTCTTCGTTTGTACCTATAAATCATAATTTAACAAATAAACAAAATGATCTAGCACAAGATTTAGTAAATTCGAGTTTGACACCTATTGTTGCTTATTTTCACTAGGTTCGCATGGTAACTAAGCTGTCTCACTTTAGGCACTGCGATATTTGGATACTTTTCCGTAATGATGAATTTTTACTGCAGAATCAATATGTTTAACACAGAATATTTTAAAACGACTCATTTAAATATAACCCATAATGATATTTTTGAAATGAGAAGAAATTGGACTTCCATTTTAAGCAATCGTACCTATATAGGTTGTTCTATTTGAAAATATTGATGAGACGACGACTCTGCAATATATCTCACAAAGTTCTTTAAGGCTGGCTACCTTTGGCTAATGACTTTGCGCATGTATTTTAATTGTTCAGTAGTATAGCATACTAATGAGCTCTAACAAGAATGAAACCCGTAAGTGTTTCTAATCATAGGCAAAATGCATATAGCTCTAGATATTAACTAGAAACTAGAATTTTGATATATAGTAAAGGCTTTATCAACACATGTACCAAAGTGCATCAAAAAACTTTGTTGTTTTTAAAGATAGAACATCTTATAGTAATACTGGTTTCATTGGACTGGCTAGCCAACTCACGCAAGCTACTCGCAAAATATCAAACCCTAAAATTGGGTTCTACAGTCTCTCAATTCTCGCATTGTTGAAGAAATTGTGTTTAAAGCTTGAAGGTTGTGGCCTTGATAAAAAAAATTCGCTTATAGAACAGAGAATACAAGATAGATCATTAAAATCTTAAAAACACATACGAGGGGGCACCCAAAAGAAAGCGGCATTTTTTTTTAAATGTATTTATTTAATTTTCAAACAAAACACTTTCAATCCTCTTCAAAGTACTCTTCACTGGCACTGGTACACTTTGCCTCCGTGATGTCCGACAGCGCCTCCGTCGATTCTTCTTCACCTCAGCGACGTCGGCAAAACGCTTTCCTTTCATGTATATTTCTTTCCGGGAAATAAAAGACGTCGCAGGGAGCAAGGTCTGGTGAATAAAGGGATGGGGCAGAGGGTTTATGCCATTTTGGGTCAAATCAGGCTCTTCCGCCACAATCTAATGTGCAATCTTTTCAAAACTTCCAGAGAGAAAGCCCGGTTAACTGTCGGAGCCTGTGAAAAACTGGATGGACAATTCCTCTTACATTGAAAAAACAAATCCGCATTGTTTTAACGTTTGATTTAACTTGGCGACCTTTTTGTGGCGAGTGGAACTTTGGAGCCTTCCACTGGCTTGATTGGTGCTTCGTTTCGGGTCATCGCCCTAACACCATGATTCATCACCTGTGATGACGTTAGAAAAAAGTTTGGATCATTTCAGAACTTTTCTTTCAAAGCACAGCATGCTTCCAGGCGACCCTGCTTTTGTTCAGCACTCGGTAGTCGAGGCACGAATTCATTTTTATCGCCAAATCTTCAGTTGAAATGCCGGAACTGAATTCAAAGTCATTCCGGACAGTCCACAACTTCGTCAATGGTCCGTCGTCGATCTTCCAGGATGATTTCGTAAATTTTTCAACATTTTCATCGCTTCTATCTGTGGATAGGACGACCAGAGCAAGGTTTGTCGTCAATGACATTTCACCTCTTTTTAAACGGCAAAATCACTCAAAGATCCTAGTAAACCGTTTTTAACATTTCAAGAGTTTCTGTGTCAGTTTTTTCGAGCAAGAAGCAAAACTTTACAGCCGCGCGCTGTTCACGAGAATCAGTCATCGCAAAAGCAGCAAGCACACAAAACAACTAAAAAATTCACAGAAACTTCTTTAGTGACGATGCTTGGTTTACTTACTCTGGAATGGTAGCTATATACGCTCTTAGCGACAGAACGCAGTACTACAAAAACTCCGCCCACCACAACTTCTGTTCGGTTTCCTTTGGGTACCCCTCGCATAATCATTCACACAAGCCAAACGAAACCTTTAGTGACCATGCCTGGCTTACTTACTCGGGAATGGTAGCTCTATGCGTCCTTAGCGACAAAACGTGGTATTACAAAAACTCCGCCCACCACATCAGGTCGGTTTCTTTTGGGTACCCCCTCGTATAATCACCTACATGCTAAATAATTTCTATAAGCTTGTAATTATACATTAACTTTGTTGATTTTAAAGCGCTTTTTTTCAGATTATGTATCTCTAACCAGCAATAAAATTTGATTAATTACACTTTAATTTGCTTGTTAAATGTAAGGTGTGTAACTTATTTTACACTTGAATACAAAAAAGCGGAGAAAAAGTGTTAAGCTTGAATTACTATGCTATCTATTTTTAGCTAGTATTTAATTAGCTTATGTATATACAGGTAGCCCATTAATGCCATTCTCTGTCAAAAGAATTAGTACAAGAGTCACTTCTTATAAAGAGGTACATAACCTGGATATATTTTAGACTATACAACATGTCCTGTAAGGAGGATGCATTATCCTGGCTTATTTTGAATAAAACTTATAGATATTTAAATTAAATTGTAAAATTTTATGTCACTTTGGTTATATTTTGGATAAACTTGTTTGACACAATAAAAAAAAATGTCAGTGTTACATATACAAGCTGACCCAAAAGTAATAGTGCACAGAGAAACAGTAGATTCTTGGGATCAAACTATTATGATTTAACCAAACTAATCTCCGTGTCAAGGTCAAAATGAAAGTGATAAATTGAACTAAGTGAAAATTGGAACCTGTGATGAACACTGATAAGAACACATGGCGAAACTATAAATCAGTGGCGGCGCGCGGTTTAGGAAACTTTTGTTTTTTATTGCCTTAGAAATATAAATACTTTCGTATGCATCTAGCTTCACTGGCTGTCTAACATTTTTCATAATGTTTCAGATTTTCTTTATGAATATGGTGGTTATTATCCCAAATATGTTGTGCCACACATGACTTGTTTTTTGAACCCCGTATCACAAGGGTCTCGAGAGCATTATTAAGAAAGCTGATTTGCAGCTAACTTTTTCGACAAAAATACTTTAAATAATTTGTTGGGTAATGGGAAAGATAAAGATAAAGCCCTGAAATCTCAGGTATCTATGAGATAGATTGTAAAGATTGTAATCTTAAATATGTTGAGCAGACTAAGAGAACCACTGAGACTAGATTTAGTGAACATCTGGCACAACTGATAATGTGGTGTAGACAAGTCATGCGTGGCACTACATATCTGCGATAATAACCATCAGATTGATAAAGAAAATCTGAAACTTATCAAAAATGTTAGACAGTCAGTTAAGCTAGATCCGTACGAAAGTATTTATATTTCTAAGGCAATAAAAAACAAAAATATAGTGATTTAACGTAACTTACCACTATACTAAGTTGCACCCCAGGCAACTTATAGGCCTTAGAAATGGGGTTTAAAATGTCAAAAGAAAAAAAAAACAGTCTCCATCATACTTTAACTTAACCAAATTTCGTACACGTTCTGAGGGTAAGGTAAACCTAAAATATGGTGATTTAACGACGCAACTTCCCACTACACTAAGTTGCATCCCAGACAACTCATAGGCCTTAGAAGTAGGGTAGGAAAAAAAAGTCCCATAATACTTTAATTTAACCAAATTTGGCACACGTTCTGAGTGTACCAAGAGCATGAATCAGTGCTAAGTAGAGTCCAATTGAGGCATTTGAGAGGGTTGAGTAGGGATGATGCGCTCTTAAAATGTGACAGAATTTTTTAACTTAACCAAATTTGGTACACATTCTGAGTGTACCAAGAGCATGAATCAGTGGTAAGTAGAGTCCAATTAAGGCATTTGAGAGAGTTGAATAGGGATGATGCGCTCTTAAAATGTGACAGAATTTTTTAACTTAACCAAATTTGGTACACGTTCTAAGTGTAGCAAGAGCATGAATCAGTGGTAAGTAGAATCCAATTGAGGCATTTGAGAAGGTTGAATAGGGATGATGCGCTCTTAAAATGTGACAGAATTTTTTAACATATTAAAAAAGTATTATTTAATTTTATGAGACTTTAACTCTAAAACTTTTGCTACTCCTGTTATTTTTCAAAGAACTTTATTGTTTTCAAGAACAACACGAATAACTAAAGACACATATTTTATCAATGTTACTAAAAATCATTGAAAATTCAATATTCGCCTATTAAATAATGTATGCATCAAATTTGACCATAGACAATTTACACATCTGATAGACATCCCAAATATTTTTTTCATTTCACATACTGCAAAAATAACAACACAAAAAATATTTGAAAATGCGAATTTCATCACTGATTTCAAACACCTCTATTTTGTCGGCATAATCTGTGACATCACTGGAAGGTAATGTCACAATGACAATGAGATTGCGTCTCTGTGTTTACATCACCACAATATTGAGAAACAAGTGACTGTACTTATCATACCATATAAGGCAAATGTAAACACGTCATTTATTCACTGTCCAAGTATGTCACAACCAATAACAGAACACTCACGGTTACATGATAATAATTCGATTTTTTTTTAAGTCTTTTTCTGTCCACTACATATGTTTTTGGGTATTTTTATGCATGTACTAATGTTCTAAGTATGAAAAACTATTAGGTAAATGTTAAATTTATCTAATGGGAAATCCATGCAAATTGTCTATTGGGAAAAAGTGTGAATAAGTATAATTTATTAGAAAACAAACAAATCAAACAACAGAAATAAAAAAATGCTACTGCAGGGTACCCAGCAGAACTAAAAATCAAATTCCCTAACATTTCCAGGCCCAAGTGATTTTTTCATAATACTCGTAATGAACAACACACATCTCGGGATACTTTTTTATTAAAAAAATAATAAAAATTCTGAATTAAAAAAAATTATTATCAAAAACATAAATATGGTTAATTCTGTTAACTAATACAGAAACGTGATAAATTTCTACCTGTCAAATTACTAAATTACTAAACGTTTTTGCGATAGCGGTAACTACTTAAGAAAATCATGATATGAATTATTGAAAGTTTGCGTCAGCTTATCGTTGATTTCTATATTACCCACTCAAAATTTTTTTACACTATCATACACAATGCGTTGCAATGATAAACTTTTGTCTTCTGGATTGCAATACAAATGCCCATATACAAATGCCAAATATTTACACTCCAATTTCAACTCTATGTTACATGATCATAAAGGTTAAAATATAATAAACGCTTTCACGCAGCTTTACGTCGCCAATAGCTAGAACGCATTTTGCATTTTATGCATTCAAGGAAGGTGCATTCCAAGTGAGATAAACGAATGAGAGATGTTTGAGATAAAGAAGACACTATATTATATTGTCGTATGACATGTTGCACGTTCATTGGCGGTGTTCGCTCCTCGTATAGTGTAAAAGCAGTGGAATTTATAATCTTTATTTTGCGATAAGAAGAACAGACCAGAATTCCACGAATCGTCAAGAAGAACACAACTTAAGTAGTCAGCAACGCAAAACCGCGATATCGTATAGTACCGATACCTAAAAATTATATGTGTGTGTGATACAGTCAAACCAGCCTTAACAAATCCATTAAACGCACCAGCAACCCAGGATAGCCTTTTCCGGGACACGCACGAGTTTCTGTGAGTCCAGTACTCGACAAGAGAAGAAATTCACAAAGGTAAGTGGCTTTTTGGTCATTCACGAGTTTGCATCAATTTCCACTGCTTTTGCCCCTTCTCTTTTCATTAAAAACCGTTACTTAATTAACAAACGCAAATTACAGTCCACTTTGTTCGTAATAGCCCGCTTAACGCCTATTTCTTCGCCCGCTCTAGCCCATTTTTTGGTCCTTCTCAGCCGGATAGTTTTTTTGTCTCGGAAATAATACGCAAGTAAATTTGGCTATTCAACTTTGTTAATTTTGAAAATAACTAAAGCGCGCTGGTTTAGCTGTATTCAATTCAGATTTTAAATTAATTTCCCGCAATTTTCATGTATATATCGCCAGAACCTTTATAATTATAGAATTTTTAAAAGTTATTTTCTTATCGCAAGAATCCGCCATTCAGTTAAATTTTGCTTTATTTTGAACAACGAGCACGGCTTTAGGAGTCGACGCATATCATTTCACGCATATATCGCTCTTTGCTTCTGTTTCATTCTTATCAATTTGTACCTGAATAATTCTTTGTTTCACATTGGTACGTATATCTGTTATATTTCCATATACGAGGCCTATTCAATTAATATCATGACTGACACTAAATTAAGGAAATACAAAAACCAACGCAATATTCAGCTATCTGAAATAGACACATTGTCTTCTCTAGCCCAGAAAGCCCAGTCAGATGTTTCGCTTTATAATTTACTTAGGGTTAGATCTTCCGAAATCGACTATTTAAGGGAACAGTTTATTCAAACGCACGAAAATATCGTTTCTGTAATTTTAAGTAGTGAACATGGAAACGCTTCTGATGAAAACACTATTTACGCTGGATTTATGGACGCTTATTTTGAAATTAAAGCCATTTGTTCTAGGTTATTCCCTGACAATAAAACAAATGTCCAGGAAATTCTAAATTCAAATACAGCTGGTCTTAATGAAGGTGCTAAAGCAAGGCTAGCTAAAATAGAAATTCCTAAATTTAGAGGTGACTATAAAACCTTTAACACTTTTATCGATTTATTCAATGCCTTAGTACATGACTGTCCCGCATATTCCGACATTGAAAAGTTTCATTATCTAACTATATCAGTAGAAGGCCCGCCGTTATCTCTAATAAGATCTTTGCCTCTGACCGCTGACAATTATCAGATAGCTTATAATACATTAGTCACTCGTTATTCTAACAAACGTCTGCGTGCCCAAGAGCACTGGCATGCTATAGATAGCATTTCGAAATTTAATTCTGATGACCACGTCAATATTCGCAATTCGCTAGACATTATTTCGGAAAATCTTTCTGCTTTAAACACTTTAGGCTTTCCTACAGACCAATGGGACTTTGTTATGTTTATGTTGGTGTCAAAACGCCTTGACAGGAACATGTTGACGAAATTTGAGTTAGACCACGCTTCCACCGAGGTCCCTACATTTACGCAATTGCTTGACTTTCTAAATAAATATTGTATCGCTGGTGATGCTATGAATCAGAAGTCATTCCTTTCGCACTCTCAAAAGAAATATTCTGACAAATCGCAAGCTAGACCAACGCCTCGAACTTCCGCTTTTTTCGCTGATAATTTAAATTGTAAATCTATCTTACATACTTGTGTGTTTTGCAAAGATTCTTCGCATTCTATTTATAATTGCTCCTCATTTTGTAATAAAACTCCAAAAGATCGCTATAATTTTGTTAAATCTTCTCGTCTTTGCCACAACTGTTTAAGTAGCCTACATTATCTTAACAAATGCAAATCTACCAGGTCCTGTCGCAAGTGTGGTCAGCGTCATCATACGCTCTTGCATTTTGATAAAAGCTCCGCGCCTATTCCGTCGCCAGTGTGTAATAACCCTTCCAGATCTCCAGTTCCTTCCGCTCCGCTCGACCAAGAGCAGGTCTTTGCTGCTTCTGGGATTGTATCTAATCAAACCACGGTCTTATTGGCCACTGCGCTGATTGAAGTTCTTGATAACCATGGAAATTATCAGATTATGAGATGCCTTTTGGATGGAGGTAGTATGATGTCTTTTATCTCGCAAAGGGCTTTTAAGCGTTTGGGGTTGCCTAAGCAAAACTGCATGTTTGCAATCAAAGGACTGGCATCTATGCAGACTTCTTCTCAGAGTGGTTGTGTAACGCTCACTGGAAGACCGGTTGGTCAAGATTCTTTCAATTTTACTGTCGACGCATTGATCTTGAACGCCATTTGTGATAATTTGCCAGCAACCGCTATTTGCTCTTCCAATTGGTCTCACATTCGCAATTTAAAATTGGCTGATCGCCATTTTAATCGTCCAGGTCAGGTCGATATATTGTTAGGAGCCGACGTTTTTTCTAAAATCCTTTTAAATGGACGCATTTCCGGTGGGGAAGGTCAACCTGATGCCGTCAACACCGTCTTTGGTTATGTGCTCATGGGTAAGATTGGCAACATAGTTCATTCTTCTGCTGTCTCTTCTTTCTTGTGCAGTAACTTTGAATCAAATCTCGATCGCACCCTTAGGGATTTTTGGGAAGTGGAAAGTGTTCCGACTTCGTCGCATCACTCTAATGAAGATATTTTTTGTGAACATCATTTTAAGACTAAAATATCTCGCTCTCCTTCTGGCAAATATATCGTTTCGCTCCCATTTAAATCTGAGTCGCTGCCTATTTTTCCTGGCATTCGCGACCTCGTCGTCCAAAGATTTCTTTCCCTGGAACGCCGCCTTGCTAGAAACATGGACTTGTATACCCAATATTCTGCTTTTATGAGAGAATATTTGGAACTAGGCCACATGAAACGTGTTTATGACAATAAAGATTCTCCCGACGCATATTATATTCCGCATCATTGCATTTTGAAACCAAATAGCTTGTCTACTAAACTCAGGGTAGTTTTTAATGGTTCGGCGAAACTTCCCAACCAAAGCTCTCTTAACGATTGTCTACATACTGGACCAAAACTACAACAAGATATTGCCACAATTCTGTGTCACTTTCGCCTTCATAATTATGTCTTGTGTGCTGACATCAAAATGATGTATCGTAACATTCTTGTCGACCAATCACAGCATGATTATCAAAGAATTGTTTGGAGGTTTGCTTCTGATGAACCTTTGGTGGACTATAACCTGGTTACGCTTGTATATGGACTAACGCCATCCCCCTTTCTCGCGATACGCACTCTTCATCAGTTAGTGAATGACGAAGGGGGCTCTTACCCGCTAGCTTCTGCCGCCATTTTAAACGACACTTATGTTGATGATGTTGTAACCGGCTGCTCTTCTTATGAAGACGCAAAGCTTTTACAGTCAGAGCTGATCTCGCTTTTTGAACGAGGCGGCTTTGAGCTTAGAAAATGGTCTAGTAACTGTTCCGCATTACTTTCACATTTACCTCCGGAACATTTGTCGCAAAATCCGCTTATTTTTGGTTCACTGGCAAACGACACTCCTTTAAAAATTCTCGGTCTGCAGTGGAGTCCCTCTGAGGATACATTCTTTTTCTCAGTCTCGCCGTTGGGGAAACCCTGTACGAAACGCAACATGCTCTCGGAACTGGCCAGAATCTTTGACCCGCTTGGATTTCTTTCGCCTATTACTATTTTTCAAAAGATTCTAATCCAGTCGCTGTGGACTTCTAAATTAGATTGGGACCAAACCCCGCCCTCGCATATTGTTGAGGCTTGGAACCGTTATCGAAATGAACTCGGTTTACTAAGCAATTTACGCATTCCTAGAAAAATCCTTCCACCTCATTCTGGATGTGGTTATGAATTACATGGGTTCTGTGACTCTTCTGAAAAGGGTTACGCTGCCGTTGTTTATATACGATGCCTCCGCCCTGACAAAACAGTTTTTGTTCAGTTTGTTTGCTCTAAAACCAAAGTCGCTCCGGTTAAGAAACTAACCATTCCTAGGCTAGAACTGTGTGGTGCAGTTTTGTTGGCGAAACTCCTATCGTTTCTTCTGAACGTTTATCAGACTCGCATGACTTTCGAAAGAATTTTTGCCTGGTCAGATTCGCAAATCGTCTTGAGTTGGATAAAATCTTCGCCTCATCGTTGAAAAACCTTTGTGGCAAATCGAGTTGCCTACATTCACGAAAGGGTTTCTTCTGAATTTTGGCATTATATAGATTCTGCTAATAATCCCGCCGATATCGCCTCTCGAGGTGTTCATCCTTCTCAATTTCTCGCCCATGATATTTGGTTCAATGGTCCATCGCTACTATGTCGTTCTGAGCTGTCTGCCTGCTCCCCGTCTTCAGAGCTGCAGTCTGAAGAGGTCTCTGTTGAGGAAAGGACAGTTTCGCTTTTAACATTTACAGGTGAAGAAAATCTGCTTGATGATTTGTTAGAAAATCATTCTTCTTTACATTACATACAGTCTATTTTGTCATACGTATTACGCTTCGCTTTTAATTCTAGACATTCTTCTATTGCGAAATTTGGACCGCTATCTCGGTTAGAGCTTCATGATGCTCTGACCCTTCTGGTCAAGCGCACTCAAGCGGTCTACTTTGAAAAGGAGTTATCTAGTAAAAAATTCCCTAAGTCCTGGAGAAAACTCGCCGTATTTCAAGACAGTACTGGTCTTTTGCGTGTAGGTGGTCGCTTGACTCACTCAAGTTTGTCTTATGAGCGAAAGCATCCGCTCTTACTTCCACAAAAGTGCCGACTCACGGTGCTTTTAATTGAACAATACCATAAAAGGTATCTTCATATTGGCCCTCGCACTCTTCACTTTTTGTTGTGTCAGAATTTTTGGATTTTGTCTGCAAGACGTGCCATAAACACTGTTATTTCGAAATGTATGCCATGTTGGAAAATAAAGCCTCAACCTTATCAGCCACCTATGGGTGACTTACCCCTTTCTCGAGTTTCGCAAGTCAAACCATTCTCGCATACTGGGGTAGATTTTGGTGGTCCATTCACGATCACTATGAATCGATACCGAGGTGCTAAAACCTCTAAGGCATATATTTGCCTCTTTGTGTGTTTCGCGACTAAGGCTATACATCTAGAACCTGCCTGTAGTCTTTCGACTGACGCTTTTCTCGCTGCCCTCCAACGATTTATTGCTCGTCGTGGTCGATGTGATAATCTCTATAGTGATTGTGGTACAAATTTCGTTGGCTCCGCCAAGGAGCTTAAACGCATTTTTTCTGATGCAACTGCTAGGGAAGGAATCCATTGGCATTTCAACCCCCCTTCTGCACCACATTTCGGTGGTCTTTGGGAATCTGGTATCAAGAGTGTAAAATCTCATCTCTCTCGTGTTGTTGGCCAACAAATCCTATCGTACGAAGAATTCTACACTGTCCTGACGCTTATAGAATCTGTCTTGAACTCCCGACCTTTAAATCCCATGAGTTCGGATATCGATGACATTCACGCTTTAACTCCTGGACACTTTCTTCATATGGAGCCAGTTTCTACGCTTCCAACTCCCGATTTGTCGTCTGTCCCCTTAACTCGTCTGTCAAGATGGCAACTTCTCCAACGTATGCACCATGATTTTTGGATTCGCTGGCACAAGGAGTACCTTCACACCCTACAACAACGAAGCAAGTGGCTTGACGCTGGTGCTCTTCCTACTATTGGGGCGATGGTGGCCGTGAAAGCTGAAAAACTTCCGCCTTCTAAATGGCTACTAGGTCGTCTATTGTCTCTAATTCCTGGTCCTGATGGTGTCGTAAGAGTTGCTATTGTAAAGACCTCGAATGGTATCCTTCGTCGCCCTTTGGTGAAGTTGTGCCCGTTGCCAACTAATGACTAGTAGTAGTAGTATTTGTTTCTAATTTAATTTAATTTTTATTTTAAGTCTTTTTATTGTTTTGTGGATTCTTGCTAACCGGGATAATCATTTATTTTGTTTCTTGTTCTCTTTTTTCTTATCCGCCGCATGTTATCGCTTCTCCTTCGCGTTAATTATTTTTTTTGTGTAGAAAAATGTCTTGCTTATAGCAGCCATTTTGGCCGGGCGGGATGTTCGCTCCTCGTATAGTGTAAAAGCAGTGGAATTTATAATCTTTATTTTGCGATAAGAAGAACAGACCAGAATTCCACGAATCGTCAAGAAGAACACAACTTAAGTAGTCAGCAACGCAAAACCGCGATATCGTATAGTACCGATACCTAAAAATTATATGTGTGTGTGATACAGTCAAACCAGCCTTAACAAATCCATTAAACGCACCAGCAACCCAGGATAGCCTTTTCCGGGACACGCACGAGTTTCTGTGAGTCCAGTACTCGACAAGAGAAGAAATTCACAAAGGTAAGTGGCTTTTTGGTCATTCACGAGTTTGCATCAATTTCCACTGCTTTTGCCCCTTCTCTTTTCATTAAAAACCGTTACTTAATTAACAAACGCAAATTACAGTCCACTTTGTTCGTAATAGCCCGCTTAACGCCTATTTCTTCGCCCGCTCTAGCCCAGGCGGTTTCAATTAAAGTACTATACAGCAGCCCTTGGAGAAAATATTTATGTAAAAAAATTCATATAATATAAATACATGAAATCAAAATAAAAATAAATCTGCTAGTGACACAATTTTACAAACATATAATTTCCAGGTCTACTGAACGATTTGCATGACATTTGAGCAAAATCACGAATTTCCCTGACATTTTAGAGGCTCTTTCAAATTCCCTGATTTTTTCAGGTTTTCCCGGTTTTCCAGGTCGCTGGGTACCCTGTACTGATAAGTTATAGAAATTCTTCAAAATGATAATTTCATAGGGATCTATTAATTTTTTTCTGATTTGAAGTTTTGAGTAGTATTGATAAAATATGTGTCTTTAGTTATTCGAATTTTTGTTGAAAACGACAAAAGTTTGACAAATAATAAGAGTAAAACAAGTTTTAGAATCAAATTCCCCATAAAATAAAATAATAATTTTTTAAATCTGCTGATAGGTTAAAAAATTCTGTCACATTTTAAAGGTGCATCACTCCTATTGAACCCTTCGAAATGCTTCAATGGAACTCTACTTAACATCGATTAATGATCTTGGTATATCCAGAACGTGTACCAAATGTGGTTTTTCTAAGTTGAAGTATTACTGAGATATTGATTTTTTTTCGAAATTCAAAACCCCACTTTGAAGGCCTATAACTTCTCAGCGGTGCAACTTAGCATATAAGTCAGTTGCGCTGTGAGGCCAAAGGCCTATACGACTCATTAAACAATGTACAATGTACATGCCAAGTTTCATTAAAATCGGTCTTACAAAATTAAAACTGAATCTGGATATGGTTTGTGGAGGATCTAGTTCGAGCTCATTAAAAAGAAAATAGAAGTCTTAGGGCCTTGATTTTAAAAGGTACACTTTTTTTCACAAAAAATGATAACAAAACAAATACATTAAAAATTATATAATCTAATGTTACAAAAATTTGATAAGAAAAACGAACAATTTAAAAAGTTATTTAACCATCCACGGAGCGTAGAAGCCGTAGAAGTAGAAAGAAATATAAGAACACACTCTAATTTGCATTTTACAAGTTATCAGAGATAGGTAGGTTATTTAGTGTGAAATTTAATGTGAAAAGATGAAATGTAATCATGAATAATCCTATTCAATATAATTACATCCTAACTTCTTGGCTTTTTTCAGGTGTAAAAATCAATTTAAATGTTTTGATATTTTTTGGTCCCTTACCCTATAATGCTCTCTGGTAGCTATATTTATCGGTAGTTGTTAAGGTCGATAATTGTGTGACCGTTCACATGATTCTAGTGTTAATGCATTTAGTCGGCTTGTTTAATGATCACTGGTAGTTCAGGATATCACACTTGCTCATATTGCTTAGCATGCTAATTTGCCACCACATGCAGTAGTATAGGTTAGGTTTGAACGTGAGTGGGCCATACCGGTCCCTCCACCGCGACCATAAGGTCTATTGTGGCTCACGCCTAATAGTCTATATTTCGCCCAACAAAGCCAGCCTCCTGCAGACGTCGATAATCTTTGTGGGCGAAAGTTGATCCAGATCTTCCGGAGCAAGCTTTGTCTTGCCAAAGAGCAGGTATCTAGTCCTGTCCGCTGCCAGACAGGAACACAGTACGTGCTCTGCTGTCTCGTCACTCTCTATACACAGCCGGCACTCAGTCTCCTGACTGGCCCCAATACGGTGCATGTAGTGACGTAAGCGGCAGTGTCTTGTATACAGGCCGACTAGAGTACTTAGTTGTTGTCTGTTTAACTCTAGAAGTTTTTTAGCCCTTGACTCAGACAAGCAATATATGAAGGCCTTAGAGTGAGCTAATCCTGTCAGATTTTGCCATTGCTGGCTTGTCATTCTTTCTGTCCGGGTCTTTAAGGTGTGTTTTGCTGTGCATGATGTTATCCCCAGCACCGGTTCTGGTCCGATAGTCCCTCTGGACACCACTCCTGGCAATCGCGTGGGCCGCAACATTACCATCATGGTCCGAGTGACCCGGTATCCAGACCAGTGACACCTAATTACAGCTGCCCAGTTCGTTGAGGACAGATTTACAACTCCATACCGTTTTAGAGTTGCAACGGTAGGAACCAAGAGCACTTATTGCAGCTTGGCTATCTATATATATATATCTTTATCAATTTGTGTGTGCACTGGTTTTCGATGCTTTCCCTTGCACACATCTCGATGGCATACATTTCTGCCTGGTGTATGGTTGCGTACTTGCCGAGGCTAGTTGATAGTCTAGCATCGGTGTTGCCCCCATATGCGCCGGCTCATACTCCCATATTGGTTTTGGAGCCGTCAGCATACCAGCAGAGATCAGCTCTCAATAGGGTCGTTTGATTTCGTTCCCAGTCGTCTCTTTCCGGGAGGAAGGTCTTGAAAGACAGATCTCTACTCATCTTTGTAGGCATCAAGTCTGAGACCGTTCCCAGAATCCCATGACCCTCAATGTCATCAAGGAGTCCGGACCCTCCCAGACTGATTTCCTTCGGCATACTGTCAGCTGTTTGTTTTAATCTGTACGTTGTCCACTTCGCCACCCTCTCCAGTCATATGTGAAGAGGTGGAATATTAAGGAGGACCTCCAGAGCGGCTGATGGTGCGGTGCTTATCGCTCCCATTATCATCAGACAAGCTTGTCTCTGTAGATGAGCCAGTTTGGCCCTCGCCTTGGGCCACCAAACTATGGCTCCATATGTTATCATTGGTCTGATAACCACTACATAGAGCCAGTACATCTGTTGGGGGTTTGTTCACCAGTTATTTCCACAGATTCTACGGCATGTTCACAGGGACAGTTTAGCCCTGCGGATTACATTCTCTAACTGTACGTCCCAGTTGAGCTTCTTATCTAGGGTAACCCCCAGATATTTTGCTTGTTCCTAAATAGAATCGTTTCCCCCATAAGAATAGGTGGTTTTAATCTATCCAGCCTTCTTCTTCTGGTAAATGGAACAATGATTGTTTTGCGGGGGTTCACAGATATCTGTTCCCTCCGACACCAATCATTCACTACATTTAGTACCTCCTGAAGAGTACTTGCTAGTTCCCCTTCATATTTGCCCCTAACCATTATGACTAGATCATCAGCATACGCCTGGACCTCAACCTCCCACAGCCCCAGGATAGCCAGCACATTGTCCACAAAGAGGGACCACAGCAGGGGGATAGAACTCCCCCCTAAGGGCACCCCTTCGCAGCCCTGAAGCTGACCACCTCCCCCTGCAACGAAGTAATAACGGTCCGATTGTGGAGCACGCTTCCGATCCAGCCACAAATGGTAGGTTCCACCCCTCTAGCGATAGTGGCTTCGTAGAGGGTATATATGCGGTAGTATAAGCTACCAGTGACTTTTACCGTATTCAACGAATGGTTGATTTTGAGATGCGTTGTGATTGTTATAATTACTACATTGACTTTAGTGTTGTTTGTGAGCAAAATAATTTAGGTAAGTACTTCCTTAATACTTGTGCATCTAATTTTGATGGTAAACTTTTGCGTTAGTTATATCCAACACTTAAAAAAATACATTCATTTAGTAAATCATCATAACCTGAAAATATAACCAAATTTGTTTCTGCATTAGAACAATGTATTGAGCGCTTGGTAATATTTTTCTATGATATATTATGTACAACATGTGTATCAACATGGTGGTGTCATATTTTGAAGATTCCGTTTTTGAGCTAAGAAAATATTCTAAAATTACTGGGGAAAAGCATGGTATTATACATGAATTTTTTCTTCTTTAGCATGTCAAGAAATAAATCGCTAACTCAAGCTGAACTCGAGGAAATAGTAGCTAATCTCAGCGATGAAGACTATTGTGTTTCAGATTTTGATGGTGATGATGATGCTGAAGATTCACTTACTGTCTCAACGCCATCATCATGTGCGTCAGCACGTATATCATTACCGTTTTCGTCACCATCAGTTGTTGATTCTATACCGGGCACTTCGTGTATGGGATTGAGAAAAGGGTACTTCTAAATGCTACGTTACCAAATGAGAGTAGTAGCGAAGACAAAACGGGTCATGACTCATGCGCAGATCCTGGTTTCATCAAAATAGCGAAAACGGTTCAAACCTGTAGATTTTTTTAGGGTTTATTTTGATAAGAGTATCTGCGAAACTATAATAATCCAATCAAATATATATGCTAGCCAATAAAATGAGTATTTAGGATTAAGTGCAGAAGAATTTGATGCATTTCTAGGAATACTGATCATAATGGGTTTTCACAAACTTCCCACAACGAGGTCCTATTTTTCTACCAATGAGAATTCTCGTGCTGAAGGTGTGAGAAAAGCGTTTACAAAAAAAAATTCTTGAAACAACTAGATTTCTGCAGCTGAGCAACAATGAAAACATGCCTCAGCCTAAAACCCCTGACTGATAGATTATATAAAATGCGACCATTACTAGAGCACCTGACTAATGTGTTCCAAATGGGCTTTACCCCGTACAGACATTTATCAGTAGACGAAAGTATGTGCGCTTTCAAAGGTTGTATGTCGCTGAAACAATATATGCTGATGAAACCGATCAAGACGGGTTTCAAAATATGGGCTTTCCCATGTGCCTCAACAGGATATCTACTAACTTTTCAGATTTAACAAGGCAAGGTAGAATCAACAAGTAGATTACATGTTGGGCGAACGTGTTGTAATAGGGGTGACTGAAAGATTCCAAAACCGCGGATATTGTCTGTATTTCGATAATTTCTTTATTACAATCCCTCCTATGCAGAAACTACCAGACAGAGGCTTTTGCTTGTGAAACTATAAGGTAAAATAGGAAACAATTCCCAAAACATTTACTGTGTTCGGATAAGGACCTTTTGAAGCATCAGTCAGATTTTGTTACATCCGTTGATATATCCATTTACAAATGGAAAGATCGGGGAATAAAATGTGTAACTTTGGCCAGTAACAGGCACAATTATCGAAGAAAAGCGGAAGTATTGCGGACCAATAAATCGTGAAATCAAGATAGTGTATCTTGCCCCGAAACAATGGCTGATTACAACAGACAACAAAGATATATGGGTGGAGTAGACCTCTTTGATGAATATGATTCGAACTATTCGATTGAATGGAAATCTAGACGTTGGTGGCTAAAGGTCTTTTATTATCTAGTCGATGCAGCAATAGTCAATAGCTACAGACAATACAAAGAAACTCTAAAGCAGAAAAATTAAGTGCTAACCCCTAACAGCCTTACAGTTTTGCAGTGAGCTAGCGAATGAACCAATTGGGGCATTCTCCCAAAGGAAAAAGTCGGGCCCTTCACCATGAGATTCGCCTGTGTTGTCTATCGCTTCTCATCTCCCCATCAAAGGGACTTACTGCCGCTGTGTTCACTGTACTACAAAAAAATTATCAAAAACTCTGCAAAATAATATGTCAAGCTTGCAATGTTGCATTATGTAAAGATTGTTTTGCACCGTATTATTCCAAAATGGTGCTGCAAATTTGATCATCACTTCCAAATAGCTGTGATAATCTACTCTCATTCTCATGAAATGAATTTAGGGTCCATGACTTGACCACAAAGAAAATATACGGATTCCGGTACCCATAAACTTCTGAAACGTTATACTACTCGAGTTTTAGCGAAACTATGTCAATTTTCACCAAATTACCCCTCATTTATTCCCTACCCATTGAAATGATCTTACCCAAAAACAATTCAAGACGTTCCCTTGTCGGGTACTAACTGGATACCAAATTTGAAGATGATATCTCAATTCGTTCGAAAGTTATTGCGCCTACTAACAGATAGCCCTGCAGGCCAACAGACCGACCGACCGATTTATATATCGAATTTCGACCACCGCACAGGTCCACTAGTTTATATCTAATAACCAATCAGATTACGTGACTAATTATTTAACGGTTTTTTTAAATTGGGGAAAGTGGGGGTTTTTGATGGAGAAATCTGAAAATTTATCTATAAACGTTATTAATATTAAAAAATAGAAACAATGCCTGTGCCTCGAATAAAATTTTTTTCTTCATTTTAACTTTAAATAAAATTTTCCTCTCCCGTTTCGCATTCGTTGACTTATGTTTAACACAGTGGGCAAGGAACATATACGAATTTACTTAAAATTGTTATTTATAATAATAGGAAATCTTCTATTGAGGAAGGTGTAGACGAACCACCTGTGAATGTAGTTGTAAATTTTATTTGGCAACAAGATGGAGCTTCACCCCACAATATACTTCCTGTCAAAAACTATTTGAATACAACCTATAGAAATTGATGGACTGGCAATAATGGAACCATACGCTGGCCACCTAATAGTCATGATTTAACACTTATAGATTTTTTCATTTGGGGACAAAATGTAGTATGTCATACACCTTGTTACACTCCGCAAGAACGAAAGGATAAAATTAGTTCTGCAATTCAACACATACGAGAAACTCCCAAAGCTCTTACAAATATAGAGATCACATACTAAAGATATGCAATGAATGTACACAACAAAACAGTAAACATGTGCAGCAGTTCTCTTGTGCAAGTACGAGTGATAAATACAGTTTGTTGTTCAAATATTTTCACTCGTTTTGTCTTTGAAATGAGGCGGTCATCTCAAAATATGTTTGATTATAATTATGCACAAAACTAAACAACGCCCGATTTTAAATATCTAGCATGCTACTAGCAATAATGAAACCATATGCTGGCCACCCAATAGTACTGATTTAACGGTTATGGATTTTTTTATGTGGGGACATATTAAAAATGTTGTACGTCATACACCTTGTTACACTCCGCAAGAACTAAAGGATAAAATTACTTCTGCAATTCAACACATACGAGAAACTCCCGAAGCTCTTATAAATATAGAGATCACATACTAAAGGTATGCAATGAATGTACACAACAAAACAGTAAACATGTGCAACAGTTATTGTGATTACTGTGCGAGTACGAGTGATAAATACAATTTGTTGTTGAAATATTTTCATTTGCTTTGTCTTTGAAATGAAGCGGTCATCTCAAAATATGTTTCATTATAATTGTGCACAAAACTAAACAACGCCTGATTTTAAATATCTAGCATGCTACATCGTTGAACTGATAATAAAATGCTGCATTCAAATATCTAAAAATATACAGGCTGTTCTATTTGAAAATATGCAAGTTATATCGATAAGTTCAACAGATGATTCGTTTTTTTTTGTTTATATGTGAAAAAATACACTTGGGAAAGAACCCTGGAAGTCAGTTTTTGTCACATCTCTCTTTCATCAAAACTTCCAGAGTTTGAAATGTGATCTAGTTCCTTAGGGTGCATCGTACATGTAACAGTGCATATTTTCTTCTAAATACTTTAAGCATGTTTTTCCAAAACATGATAACCAAAACACTAAAAGATCTACTACTTTCTATTTAATCATGGGATGTGACATACTTGAAATCCTCATCATACATACATCAAGTTCATTAACACATTTCCCCAAAATACTTGTACTAGGCAAACATTTACAACAGATAACAAAATAATCAATGCTTGGGTATAATTTAAAATTATCTTTGGATGTTCATAGATAATTATAACAAGAATTGAAAGCACAGACCTTTATCTTATCTAGCAGACAGAAAAAATGTAAACAAAGTTATTTATAAATGTAGAATACTGTAACACTAAAAGTAGTTAATATAAATATATATCTATGTGATTGTTTTAAACAAGGATATCATTTACAATTTGAAACTTATGAATCACAATAATAAAGAAAATTTACAGCTGGCAAAAATCTTTGGATGACTGGTAAATTTTGAATCATGATTCAGTAATCTAAATCATATATGAAATAGCTCAATAACTATAAATCTGCTTAAATTTTCCACATGACATTATTACTGAAAAAACATTAAATGATCATCATATTTATTTTTATTTATTTATTGTAAATATACAGCCCAACAGATACAAACCTAATAATAGGGCAATTATTAGACAAGACAAGTCTCACTACTAATTTAATAAGTATAAAATATAGTAAATGATTCTATATAAAACACTTAAAATTAAAAAATCATGTCTTTGCAAAATTAAATCATAACATAATAGATGAGAACAAAATTTAAATAGGTAGCTTTCTGATGACGAATACAACTAAATAGGACAGTAAATGTCATGCACAAATTCTAATAAAGAGACGTGGGTGTTCAGTTATAAATCTGTTGATATAGATATATATGTATATATATATATATATATATATATATATATATATATATATATATATATATATATATATATATATATATATATATATATATATATATGTATATATATATATATATATATATATATATATATATATATATATATATATATATATATATATGAGACATAATTGGTTCTCGGGTTGAACCACGTCCAGAATTTATGAAAACTCGACATTTCGGCTCCTGTTTTGGAGCCATTTTCAAGAGGTAAAGGAAATATGTAAGGACACTCTAAGGCCTCAATCTGCCTACTCCTTAGAGTGGTGGACAAAGGTGGGTAAAGGAAATATGTAAGGACTCTTAAGGCCTCAATCTGCCTACTCCTTAGAGCGGTGGATAAAGGTGTGTTGTGTTGTTGTAGCTCGATTACAGGGCCTCAATCTGCCTACTCCCCAAATCTCGCTGGAGATCGTCTGTGAGGTCTCAGTGTGTTCAACCCTAGGCCTCAGAGAGATCTGAGGGGGGGTAGGCAGATTGAGGCCCCGTAATCGAGCTACAACAACCCAACCCACCTTTGTCCACCGCTCTAAGGAGTAGGCAGATTGAGGCCTTAGAGTGTCCTTACATATTTCCTTTACCCACCTTTGTCCACCACTCTAAGGAGTAGGCAGATTGAGGCCTTAGAGTGTCCTTACATATTTCCTTTACCCACCTTTGTCCACCACTCTAAGGAGTAGGCAGATTGAGGCCTTAGAGTATCCTTACATATTTCCTTTACCCACCTTTGTCCACCACTCTAAGGAGTAAGCAGATTGAGGCCTCAGAGTGTCCTTACATATTTCCTTTACCCACCTTTGTCCACCACTCTAAGGAGTAGGCAGATTGAGGCCTTAGAGTGTCCTTACATATTTCTTTACCTCTTAAAAATGGCTCCAAAACAGGAGCTGAAACGTCGAGTTTTCATAAATTCTGGATGCGGTTCAACCTGAGAACCAATTATGTCTCACATTAAAGACCGCGTAAATCTTTCTGAACATACATATATATATATATATATATATATATATATATATATATATATATATATATATATATATATATATATATATATATATATATATATATATATATATATATATATATATATATATATATATATATATATATATATATATATATATATATATATATATATATATATATATATATATATATATATATATATATATATATATATATATATATATATACATAATTTACTGTGATGTCAAGATGGTTGTACACAACATTTCCCAGTCTTAGCATAATAAAAATTGGTGATTTAAGTAACATATTTCTTCATGCATGTCTAATGTAAAACAAATCTGTAACAAAACAAAGAGCTAGGAAAGACATAGAAATCAACCCTATATAACAAACCACAACAATCGAGCTTCCCATGCAATAGATTTTACAAGAAAGTGATTCCAGAGATTCTTGCTTCTAAAAATAGCATATTAAAGCTGGAAAGTAGTACGTCATTGCAGAAGCCCATTGAAATAACATATTTTTAAAATTTTCTTTGTATGGACTCCAGCATAGTGTCATAATGTTTATAAAAAGTAAAGAACATTATGGCTGCGCATTCTAAACGGGATTCTATTAAACTATTATATAAAGTTTTTAGACACGACTTGGTTTTACGAGTTACAAATCTTAGGAGGCGCATTGCTTTATTATCAGTTTATTTTCTGTGATATTCAAAGGAGAGTGTACTATCAAACATGACACCAAGGTCTCTCACCACGTGTGGCCCAGAAAGTGTTTTACCCTAAATTATGAAATCAAACTCAATCAGTGATTTCCTTGTAAAAGACATAACAAAAGATTTGTCAACATTCAATCAAGCTTATTCTTGTAACACCAAGCAACCAAAGAATCCAAGCTAGTCTGTATAACACAACTATCATCCAATGACTTTATGGTAGAATACAGCTTTACGTCATCAGCATACAACAGCATTCCATCTCCAAGCCTGCTGCATAAATCGTTGATAAAAATGATGATCAAAAGAGGACCCAGTTTGAACCCTGTGGCATGCCAGGCGAAACATTGTAAGCAAATGACCTATACCCTAAGTATTCCAGAACTGAAACCTATCAGACTAATACGAGCTGAAAAACTCTGGACACAGCAAGTGCGTTATGGTAGTGAATTTTTATTAAATGCTTCAAATTTGAATAACTCAGTTTTCTATAAACTTAGAAAGTTGAATTTTGGTATGTAGGGCAAGATATCTGCCAAATTTCATTAAAATAACTTTGTAACTTTTGGAGAAAAAAAATTTTTTTGAAAGAAAATTTGAAATTTGAATAACTCAATTTTGTATAAACTTAGAAAGTTGAATTTTGGTACTTAGTAAGGTATCTTCCAAGGCAACATATATAGTAAATTTCATTAAAACAGCTTTGTTATTTTGAGAGAAAAAAATTGTTTTTGAAAGAAAACTCAAAATTTTCCCGGAAAACCCCGTCCGATTTTTCTGGCTAACGAACTCATCCAAGCCATTAATAAAAGAAAGGCACTTGCCGAGTTTTATTGAAATCGGTTAATTATTTTTTGAGTTATCAGACGGATATATATATATATATATATATATATATATATATATATATATATATATATATATATATATATATATAAACATATAAAAATTGAAACTGACCTCGGATATGGGTTCTAGGGGTCCTAGTTCGGGCCCATTTGAAAATTTTTTTGCAAAGTCTCACCATCGATACCTCTCTATTAGTGAATTTTTTAAAATAGAAATTCACTAAAAACTCAGCAGTGGAACAGAAAAGCCTATCAATTTCAACCTATGGAGTAATAACTTATAATTGAGTTGGTCAAAGGCTTTAGTCATGTCAGTGTAAATCACATCAACTTCCATGTTGTCATCAAGTGCCTCAGATATGGTTAGCACATTGGTAGTAGTTGATCGACCAGAAACAAATCCATGTTGTGCCTCAGAAATAAGAGTCTTTATACTGTTATAAACTACCATAGATTACAGATTCAAAAATTTGAAAAGTTTGACAAAATTACTACTGGTAGGTTAGGTTAAGGTTAGGCTAAATTGTGAGTGGGCCATAACGGCCCCTCCACTGTGACCTTAAGGTCTATTGTGGTTCATGCCTAATTGTCTTATATTTCACACAACAAACCCAGCCTCCTGCAGATGTCGAGAATTTTTTTTTGGGCGAAAGTTGACCCAAATCTTTTGGTGCAAGCTGTGTCTTACCTAAGAGCAGGTGTCTTGTCCTGTCCGTAGCCGGACAGGTACATAGCACATGCTCTGCTGTTGCATCACAGTCCATACACAGCCGGCACTCAGTCTCTTTACGGACACCAATTCAGTGCATGTGGTGACGCAAGCAGCAGTGTCCTGTATACAGACTAACCAGAGTTTTCAGTTGTTGTCTGCTTAGCTCTATAAGTTTTTTAGCCACTGACTCTGAAAGGCCATTTATGACGACCTTAGAGTGTGCTAATCCTGGCAGATTTTGCCATTGCTGTATTGTCCTTCTATCTGTCCAGGTCTTTAAGGTGCGTTATGCTGTGCATGATGATATCCTCAGCACAGTTTCTGGTCTGATAAAGTCCTCCCGGACACCACCCCTGGCAATCACGTCAGCTGTTACATTGCCATTATGGTGCGAGTGACTTGGTGTCCAGACCAGCAATATCTCATTGCAGATGTCTAGTTCGCGGAGAGCAGATTTACAACTTCATACCATTTTTGAATTGGAACGGTAGGAACCAAGCACCTTTATTGCAGCTTGGCTATGTGAATATATTTTTATCAATTTGTGTGTGCAATGGTATTATAAAGGTAAGAATTCTATCAGGACGATACATCATTTTTGGGGTCAGCTTTTTTATTGAACTCTAAACCTAATTTTCAGAAATATGGAAAATTTGGATGTGTTGGTCACCAATTTCAGTAGTAATAATAAGATGGAATTGAAAGCCATTGCCAGTTGCAAGATTAGTACAGTAGCTGCGATTTCATAAACACAATGACAATGTCATTGTTAGTTCTTTTTAATATGATGAACTTTTCATAAACATAATGACAATGTCATTGTTAGTTTTTAAAAAAATCCTGGACGCAGCAAGTGCGTTATGGTAGTGAATTTTCATAGAAATGATCTGGCACAAAATATTTTATAACTTTTTTTTCTTGTAACAGAGAAATCTAAATTTTGGTGTATAGTTTACTTTTTATATCGTAAACCTACCTACCAAATTTGGTTATCATAGAATTTTTATTTTTTAAGATAAATTTTTTTTCAAATGAAAACTCAAAATTTTCCCGGAAAACCTCGTCTGATTTTTTTAATTAACGAACTTGTCAAAGCCATTTACAAAAGGAAGGTATGTGCCAAATTTTAACAAAATCTGCCTATTATTCTTTGAGATAAAATTTTTTTTCGAATAAAAACTCAAAATTTTCCCGGAAAACCTCGTCCGATTTTCCTGACTAACCAACTTGTCAAAGATATTTACAAAAGAAAGGTACATGCCAAATTGTATTAAAATCGGCCAATTACTTTTTGAGATAAGAATTTTTTTCGAAAGAAAACTCAAAATTTTCCCGGAAAACCTCGTCCGATTTTCCTGACTAACGAACTTATCCAAGCTATTTACAAAAGAAAAGTACATGCCAAATTTTATCAAAATCGGCCCATTATTTTTTGAGTTATCAGTGTGATACATATATATATATATATATATATATATATATATATATATATATATATATATATATATATATATATATATATATATATATATATAAACATATAAAAATTGAAACTGACCCCGGATATGGGTTCTAGGGGTCCTAGATCGCGCTCATTTGAAGAAATTTTTTCAAAATTCAAAAGTCGAGATCTCCTCATTAGTGAATTTTTTCTAAGAAAATTCACTAATAGGATCAACTGTTTCAACAATGGCCATTAGTGGTATGGATAACTGAGCAAGATGGAAAGGAAAGGTGATATCTTAATTTGTTCTTAAACAGAGTAAGTTTTTTTTTACTCTGGCTTGGATGTAAACCCACATTGGAACAAACATGTAAAAGGTAACGGCGATCCTTAAGTAGACGGGTCCCGTCCATGCATCGAGAGAGCGGCATTGCCGGACGGTGCTTATGGCTCTAGGGTCCTACCCGACCTGACCTTCCTGACTTACAAGGCTGCCTGACCTGACCTTCTTGACCTGTCCTGTAGGTCAGGAAAGTCAATTCAGGCAGGCCCCTAGAGCAATAAGCACCGTCCCGCAATGCCGCTCTCGCAATGCATGAAATGACGGGACCCGTCTACTTAAGGATCGACAAAGGTAACAAGCTGACTTTAGCTGGTTTATCTTCAGAGCAGCACTAGCTCTGTCATTTTGACTGGACAGTTGCATTTTCTTTATATGAATAATACATTCTTTAGGCAAACTTCCCAATTGCTCTGTAAGAAAGCTATAGGTATGATTGTTAAAATCTACAATTTTTAAAGGAGAGTCTTTAGTAAGTACAACTGAGAGCTTGCATGTTAAATTAACTATTTTTATAATTTATATACTGTAGTACATTTGAGGTAGAAGTTTTGGTATAAAACTGGTGCAAACTTTATAAAACCAAAAATACAGTACAATAATATCAAAAATACATTATAAAAATAAGCAGGTAAATACTTACGTGCATATATTGTGTAACACAAATACCAGTTGATTTGTCTATACAATCTCCTATTTATTGGCCACAATGTGAAATATAAAACAGCCTGAACTAAGTTGACTATTAAACCAGAAGTAAAGAACGTTATAGCAAAACATAAATGTAAGAATCTTGAGCGTTTCAACAAATGCAAATTATTCTTGTCCATTTTGTAACTTTTTTTCTGTGCACTCGTTTACCTACAATGTCACCAATTTCATTAACACGGGCAACAATTAAACATCTACTCAACGTTTTCAATTACACACTAATTAGGTACCTACCTACTTAAGATTAGTAATGTAATGCATTATCAATTAACAGACAACATTCAAATAAATAAAATAAGATAATTATATCTAATCTTAACCTAATGCGAAAGAATTAAAATATTCTAATAAAAACTGAGGAACAAATGGAGGATGTGAGACTGAATTCAACAACGTCCATCAAAAAAACAAGGTTAAACTCATATTTATTCAATAAAGAAGTTACTGAACTAAGTATATCCGAAAAACTACATAGCATGAAACAATTATAAACAAACAAAAAATACAAGAGATTGCCATTAATAAAATATAAACAAACAATTGATAAATAACAACAATAACGATTGATATCTGATTAATGAGACAGAGATATACTTTTCCAATGAATTATTAATTTAAAACACTTATAAACTTACTGTTATTAGCGTTTTAGAATGGCAGATGATGTGGTACACAATAAACTACACGTTTATTATTGTTAAAAACTTGATGTCATTCATGTTATAGCATTTCAAATCATTTTAGTTTCGCGTGTATCAACAATACTTGAGTGGGTTGCTTTATTGCATACCTATCCACTATCCACAGTAATCTAAATTTGTTTAATTATATACCTATTCTTTCCTACTTCGCATTTCGCATTACGAAACGAGGTCAAATGTCAAATAGAAGACAACCGTCAGTTTAGATGTCAAATAAAATATCACCATGTGTCAAAAATAAGACAGAAATGTGACGTAACAGAATAGAGTCATGGTTAGTGTCATCATTGACGGATTAGTGAATTCTAAAGCCTAGTTCATACTCGCGAATTGTGAAATCGCAGGGAAACGTATCGCTATTGGTTTATTTTAAATAATATCGTTATATTATCTAAAATGGACCAATAGAAATTAGTTTCGCAATTCGCGGGTGTATGAACCTAGCCTTAGATTACTATGTCCCTTATCATAAAAAAGTTGAGGACACAGCAAGTGCCTTATGGTGGTGAATTTTTATTAAATGCTTCAAACTTGAACAACCCAATTTTTAATAAACTTAGAAAGTTTAATCTTGGTATGTAGTGTGGTTTTTTCTAAGGCAACATATCCACCAAGTGTCATTAAAATAACTTTGTAATTTTCGGAGAAAAAAATGTTTTTCGAAAGAAAACTGAAAATTTTAAAAACTCAAATTTCTATAAACTTAGAAAGTTTAATTTTGGTATCTAGTAAGGTCTTTCTCAAGGTAATATATCCACCAAATTTGATTAAAATAGCTTTGTAGTTTTCGGAGACAAAAAATTTTTTGAAGGGAAATTCAATATTTTCCCGGAAAACCTGGTCAGATTTTCCTGGATAACGAACTCATCCAAGCCATTAATAAAAGAAAGGCACTTTCCTAGTTTCATCGAAATTGGTTAGTTATTGTTTGAGCTATCATATACATAGTGTAAGCCTCTTTAAAAGAAACTTGTAGGTATTACAAATTTCATTAAAGTTACAAAAGCTTTCCAGAAGAAAACGTTTTTCATATTTAGAAAAGTATCTGAGAATTATAAACGTAGCAGTTGTTTTTCCTTATTAATCGCCTGAATGATTTCGTTTTAGTCAACCTAATCAAACCGGTTTTTAAGATATCAACAATAACAAAAGGTCTACTGACAATTATAATTTCAGACTCAAAGGTGACAAAGTTATCCTGGCGTTTTAAATACAAATGAGATCTTGTTCTAAACCTATGAAATCTGTACACTATTGCTCCTCCAAATTCCAAAATATAACAAAAAAACATACATTCATCCGGAATCGACCACGCAACCATATGCGTAGAAGACACGCTGGTTCCCACTGCGCTATTTAATACGTTAACTAACGTTTTGTTTACATTATACTTAGAACGGTCTTCATGCCCGAGATATATTATAATTAAAAGTTTACGTAACAATTAAGTACAGAATTTGTAGAATTGCCATTGAAACACATTCAGTGACTGTTTCTAGCTTATATGACGTCTTATGTTTAAGTTTAAAGATAAAAAAGAAACTATTTTAAAAGCTTTTTTATCGAGACTTGACTTGATTTTGTTCATATTTCCACTATATTATGCTACACTTTTAGTCTAAAACTGTATTTGGAGCCGTTCATCAAGCTACAAATATAGTGTATTTTAAAAATTGATTGAATCCCCCAGTTAAATAACAATTAGATTCTTGGAAAAATTTTAATTTCATGTGTTCTGTGATTTGCTATATTTGTGGGCGAGATTTTACGATTGTTGGTTCGGGTAGTATGTTTCATGCCTGTTATTTATTTTGTTTCGTTACCGTTGATGTATGGTTTATACCTGTTGTATCAATCAATCTACGCGTGACAGTTAACTACTCTCTCTGTCAGGCATTGGACTTTAACGACTAAGTCGTTTCAACGCATATCAATACAATAAAATGACGTGCCAAGTTTTGTTCAAATCAGTTGAGTTTTTTGATTTTTTTAGTTATTGCTCGGATACATACATACATACACACACACACACAAATATATAATATATATATATATATATATATATATATATATATATATATATATATATATATATATATATATATATATATATATATATATATATATATATATATATGTATTTGTGTGTGTGTGTAAACATACAAAAATTTGACGAAAATAAACTTAAAATGTTCCCGAAAAAAACTAGTTTCCTGGACAACGAACCTTATAGGTAAATAGCAAATTGAGTGAATGTTCGCTAACATAACGCACTTGCTACCTCTCGAGTTTCTTTTCTTACAAATATGCAATAAATAACGATGAAAAATGCCATAATCTAAAGGAGTGTTCGATTTAAAAAAAATCGTATCACCAACGACTGTGATTGTAAAATAGCCTTATAAGATGCAGCTCAAGACCAAGGGTAATAAACTGAACAGGGTAGCTCAATTTGCTTTAAGGTGCATTGGACACTTAGACGCAACCTACTATACATATGTGAGGTCACTATAGATGCTGAATTCGTTTGTTTAGATTATTTGTACGTGCAGTTTCCATAAGACCACATGAGTAAGTATAGAAAGGATAGCTCAATTTGCTTTAAGGTGCATTGGACACTTCGACGCAACCTACTATACATATGTGAGGTCACTATAGATGCTGAATTCGTTTGTTTAGATTATTTGTACGTGCAGTTTCCATAAGACCACATGAGTAAGTATAGAAAGGGGATTCTGAGACCGCTACCTCCACCCAAACTTCACCGGCAACTGCGCCTGCGTGTGACGTCTGGTGACGAAACAAGATGACGGGTTGGATAGAGAAAGACAAAAGCTCTAACCTAAGATAAAGTAATCCAAGATGGCGGCCAAGATGGCGGCCAAGATGGCGGCTGTTGGCATAGAAATAAGAAGAATGTGACATCACAGTAATGAGACAAGATAGTTGCTGGATAGATAGAGATAGGAGATTTAATCTGAGATGACGTAATACAACATGTCGGCCAATATGGCTGACCTGAAGTAAAGAATAAGAAGAAGATAGGAGCAGAAAGGCACCTCACCTGAGCAATTAAGATCAGAAGATCCAACATCTTGATTTCACCAATAATGACGTATATCCAGTATGGCGACTGGCGCATGCGCAAACTACTGTGTTAATTTTTGGTTTAGAGGTATGGTTGTGACATCACTTTACTCATCTCGATGTGTAGAATTTAAATATGGCATCTGACGCATGCGCAAACTAACTTCGTTAGTTTTGGGCTTAGACCCCACGTGTGTGGTATCACCGTACTCATCTCGATGAGTAGTCTATTATATAGGTAAAAATGGCAGCAAGACGCTAGCTGCAAACCAACTGATTTAAATATAATTATTTGATTAGGATTTTAAAAAACATACATCATAAATTATTACATAATGGCTCTTACGGTGCCAGTTAAAGGTTTATATTCTAATATACTCTCATGAATAATTAAACAGTAAGCTTTGGTTGTATTTGAAAAAGTGTCTTTGCTAATAAACTCCACTTTGATGTCCACGGTAGAAGACTTGATTGACTCATTCTGATGCTGACGGTCTATTACAAATAAAGCTCGGTCTTTAAACTATTGATAATTTAAAAGAGGCTCCGGCATGTTTTTATAACGATAACTTTTTTGAAAATCTGCATAGATCTGGTAGGTTTCAGCATATTTAGATTTCTTGACATCCATATTTATAGATTCGTAGGGGTAACATTTTGAATTGAGGAACACTCGTAGATATACCAAACCGATGTTATCAAAAAAGTCACCCTTCTTTCTTACGTTATCTTTTCGATCTTTTGAAATGCCACAATCACATATCTAGGTCTTTCTAAGTTGGTTGCCGTTTTAACAGACCACACATCTTTATTAATATCTGTAAGCAATGGTAACTCATACATGTCCCATTTTCGTTATGCGAGAAATATAGATGCATCTTTTGCTATTCTATCCATCAGTTCCAACTTCATTTTATCGTTGGAAAATATATATTTGCTTTTAAATACATGTTGCTTACAGTAATTTTTGATCTTGCTGTGCCAGTATTGTGGTAGCTGTTAGCATCATTTTGAGCTCTTGTAAATCGGAAAGTATGTTTATCATAAAGAACTCCCTTAAAGTGGTGAAATAAAATGAAGAGGAACCAAAGAGGTATGAGTAGGTAATGGGACACTTGGGCTAGACAGGAAGTGGGGGCGGAGCCCCCCACCCCCACTCCACCCCTAGTGGGCGGAGCCCCACCCCTAGTGGGCGGAGCCCTCCCCCCTTGTAGGCAGAGCCCCACCCCTTGTGGGCGTGGCCCAGTGACGTCACATGACTTGCGCCAGACAGTCACATGCAAACATTCCAAAGTGTCTGACCTATTACTTCTATTATTCTGGGGATATTGAAAAAAACCATTTGGAGCAGGTGAGTTTCGAACCCGGGACATTCAGATGAGGAACGACTACCTTAACCGTCGCGGCTAATCAAGCACTTGTTAATTTATTGTTTCAGATTTGTATATATACGACTTTTAATTAAAACAAACCATACATGTAACATATTTAAATATTTTATTATTATTAGACAATTGAATGATTCACAAAATAAGAATTAATATGTTTTAATATTATATAAATGTGAGCTGGAAGATAAAGCCCTTCTTACATTTAATGAGGGGATATCAAATCTGTAAAAATAACACACAGAGGTCGTTGGCAAACAAAAGAAGGAAGTTCAGAAACAAAATAGACAACAGGTTCAAATAGGAAACCAAACTTAAATATCGTAGAGACAATAGAGGTCGCTGGCAAAACAAAGAAGGAAGCTCAGAAACAAAATGGACAACAGGTTCAACTCTTAAAAATAGGAACTTTTTTAGCCTTATGTGTGGGCGCGGCAAGTAGTTGATTTTATTTTGAAAGAGATACAGGTTCGATTCCTGATATATGCTCCTTGATATGGTAGCGTCAAACAAATACAAAGAGGTACTGAATAACTAAACAGTAAGCTTAGAAACAATGGTTGGTTACAGGTTCAATTCCCTTCTTAAGCTAACCCCTCGTGTTTAGTGTCATGTTACTCGTCTAAGTAAGCAGAATTAAAAAATGGCGACTAAAATAAGATAAAAAACTTTAAACCCTTATCGCGGAAGATCCGTGAGATGTACGAGAGAACCAACACATGCACGGTGTTAAGGAGGCCAAATCAAATTGGAATATACAATAAAATGGCCACTTCCGGTCTAAACTTTAAATCGTTATATCTTTTGAACGGAAAGTGATAGAAATGAACTGACTTCAAAAATGTATGTTTCGTAACAAGGTCTACAAGAAAATGAGATAAAAAACTTCAAATCCTTATCGCGGAAGATCCGTGAGATGTACGAGAGAACCAACACATGCACGGTGTTAAGGAGGTCAAATCAAAGTGGAATATACAATAAAATGACCACTTCCGGTCTAAACTTTAAATCGTTATATCTTTTGAATGGAAAGTGATAGAAAGGAACCGACTTCAAAAATGTATGTTTCGTAACAAGGTCTACAAGAAAATGAGATAAAAAACTTCAAACCCTTATCGCGGAAGATCGGTGAGATGTACGATAGAACCAATACATACACGCTGTTCAGCAAAGCAAACTCTATAAGCATATTCAATAAAAATGTTACTTCCGGTAGACACTTCCGGTATAGCTATTCTTAGAGCTACATACATGTGTGACACATCAAAATAATCGTCTTGTTGAACAGAAGAAATATAATATTTAAGTAAGTTAGAACAAGCTGTATTAACACCTAAAACCAACACACACTCTCTTGTAGTAGGTATAGATGGTTCCTTCTGGAGCCACCACCGCCACTCCGCCACCGGTGGTGGCGGTGGTGGTGGTGGAACTGACCAGACCCGACGACCCCCGAGCTAACCCGAGCACAAGGTGGTGGACCCGACGACCTCCGAGCTAACCCGAACACAAGGTGGCGGAGTCACTGACTAGACCCGAATATCTCCACCACCTGACTTCGTATTTAACCCGAACAAGTAGCGAACTAACCTGAGATGACGTAATCAAAAGCCAACTAACCTGTATTAGGTAAACGAGGAACCGCCATTTAAAATAACATGTGTAATTATTAGTAATAAACCACATGCCAAAGACTAACCTGGTTATTAAAATCAAATCAATTTAAAAGTATCTCATTAGAATTAATATAAAGAACGTCGTATGTAGGATGAAAATTAAGTCGATCGAATTAAATAAAGCGAAATAAAACGTTATGATTTTAGTGCAAACGCTTAAATGTTACACCAACCACCAGCTGATTAGCCGTTATCACAAGTGTTTCCGCTTTAGGTGAATAGCCTGCCAGTAACAGTTTAAATCGTCAGTCAGGCGCGATCATGACAATCATGTGTTTAATATTTTTTTGAATCGTACCTAAAATGCATCAGATGTTTAAGTGTATTACTGGTTGATTACATTTAAATAAAACAAGGTTATTTTTTAATAGCTGGAGAGGCTATATGTCTTACATAACGCATTGCTCTTTTGGAAATCTGTTTACAGGTGTTATTAATATGGAACTAGTTATTTTGTGTAAAGCGTGAACATTGGTGTTGGTGACTTTGTATCAAAATGTGTCTAGTTTTTTGTGAAAAAATCAGAACTAAAACGTTTTACGAAAATAAGCTAAGTCTGGAGGTAATGACTAAGTCTGGTGAGTTGGTCTACTAATTTTTTTTTGAGATAGAAATGAGCTTAAAACCTGGGTACAGCAAGTGTGTTATGATAGCGAATTTTCAGATAAATTTAAATAGAAGTAAAAACCTTTTTATACTTTATCCGACGACTGTTTCACAGTTTTTGATATAGAAATGAGCTTAAAACCTGGGTACAGCAAGTGCGTTATGGTAGAGAATTTTCAGATAAATTTTCTGACGCTAAATAATCTGATACAAAATATTTTAGCATTGTTTTTGCTATATAGTTTTTATATCGCAAACTTACGAGTGTTATACAAATGAGCTTAAAACTTGAAGACAGCAAGTGCTTTATGGTAGTGAATTTTCATATAAAGCTTCTGGCACTAAATATTTGTAAATTTCCATAGAAAGCAGTTAATACAAAAATATTTTATTATAACGGAAACCTACCCAATTTGTTTATCATAACTTTTCTTGATATGATGTATAGAAAAATAACCTCGGTTCTAGGGACATCTGAAGAAATTTTTCAAAGGCTTGTTGAATTTAAAAATTTAGTTTTTAGGATTTGGAGCGAAATATTGATTATAGAAAAACTGTGTTACCTAAAAATGTTTTAAGGTTAGCGTATGCACCCAATAAATTTTTATTAGTTGGTTGAAACACTAGATGCAAAGTCAAAAGCCAACTAGCCTGTATTATGCAAACGAGTAATCACCATTTAAATGACGTGTGTAAATATGGCGGCTAGCGCATGCGTACAAGTAATTTGTTTATTAAAGTCCTACGTGTTTGGTATTAAATGAATCGTCTTGATTCACATATTAAGTTAAAAGCAATAAAACTCAACACGGCAACAAAGCTCAGCTGTAAGAGTAATAATAATAATTAGATAAGTATAAAAGTTGAGAATTTCAAACGGAGCATTTAGTTGAAAACTGAAGCAGAACGAGTATAATATGGTGAACAACGGTAGAAAACGAAAATCTGCTAAAGCAGAAAATAGTGGTGGTAAAAAACTTAAAGTGCTACAAGACGTCTTACTGGGTAATGCAATAGAAAGTATTATTCCAAAAGAAGAACCAAAAACGTTGGAAAACATGATAAGTGAACTATGTACATTATATCCAACAGCAGAGGTTGATGAACAGCAGAATCAAGCTATAGAAAATATAATTAATGCAGCATATCCAACAAACCTACAAACACCATATCAACCTACGCAAGAAGATATTTTCAATCAGAAGCTGGTAGAAATCACTAATAAAAGCATCGAGAAAAAATTGAAAACAGAAGACTGTGAACTGATGTGTCAAACAACTTTTTCTCTTACGTCGAACGGCGAGAAGCTGCTTATCATTGGCGTTAATCCAGTTTTAAATTTTTTGCCGTTAATTAAATTATCTCAGAAGAACTGTAATATACCTGTGTTTTTTGATGTGTGGACATTTGAAGAATTTTTAAACGTATTACCTACGATAATTTACAATTTGGAAAACAAATCTATAGAAACTAGTGAAACATATACTTTAACCAAATATCTTGTTAAATCACAAAGAAAAACTGTAAGTTTTAAGCTGAAACTCTGTGGTAAGGAATATGTAATTAATTTTAACTTGTCAATTCAATCACTTAAAATACTAGAAGATATCGGTTGTGTAGCTAAAAATTTATTGTTAGAACTAAGCTGTAAAAGTTTCTTTAATTTGGAGATGTTTGCTGATGATTTAAGGACCGAATTAGCTAAATTTAGAGACATTTCCCTAATTAGATGTGCCTTTTTCGTAGCTAGAGAAAGATATAGTGATACTTTAAGCATGGTATGTGAATTTGTTACAAAATACCAACACGTACTTAATGATATTGTAAACTATCGCAAATTTTAAATGTATAAATTGTAATAAAGAAATTATGAAAAATATTCGTTTTATTGAATAATTTTTACAAGGATATGTGTCAACACTGTTTAAAAATAAAAAATCTGAGAACACTATCTACATCCTCCGGAAAAACACATTAGGACCAGATGTTTCCAACGACTAATTAACCGCTATCTACATCCTCCAGAAACTCTATAGGATGTTTCCAACGACTAATTAACCACTATCTACATCCTTCAGAAACTCTGTAGGATGTAGATAGTGGTTAACGGTTAATTTCGCAAAAACTTGCGTCAGCTATGAGGTTTCATACACAGATCGTGAAAAAGTAACGCGGACTACTTTTTTACGATCTAAAATATTTATCCAGCTCGCCAATACCTGTAAAATCCAATTCGTCTTCATAAGGCAGCTCATTTAGGTTAGGCTTATTTATTTACTTATTTATTTACTTATCTATATAGTTATTTATTTACTTCTTTATGTACTTATCTAGTCAAACGTTCCTAATATTAGTTTCTATACTCTTTCAAGATTTCCTTGTGAAAATATTTAGTTTAAAGACGTGTTATAATGTCTAAAGTGATTGTAGAAATTGAAAATCAATTGTAATACTGCTTATATTTAAGCGACTTGTCATAAATTTGTTAATAACGAAAACTTTACGTTTAGCTTTGTGTTGAGTAGGTTGTTGAAATAAAAAAAACATATATTTTACAATGTTTATTTTAATAAAAGCATATATTTTACAACGTTTGTTTTATTATAAAGTATTGTAATACAAATTATTTTATATCTTTGCTAGTTATCCATGAGTTATGAGATTTATCAAAACCAAGCCATTTCACATACGACTTGGCGCCTTTCTTTCTGATCACTCTTTCAACTAAATAATAATCAGGGGTTGCAGTCTTTTGTAGCTCCTCTTCATAAAATCCACCACTGATTGGTTTGCCTTGCATGTCTTCTATTAAATAGGTGGTTGGATTAGTGCAGTGAACTTTAGTGATTTTAAACAGCTCCGTTGACCAACGCGGTGTATAACCTTTCTCAAATAATGTTTTAGCTTTACTTAGACGCACAACATCACCCACTTTAAATTTATTTTTGTTAAACACTTTCAGATTCGAGTAAACTTGTTTCAGGATAGCTTCTTCATTTTTCTTGTTAACATCTTGAGGTTTTACACCAGTTGTTCGATGAACAGTAGCGTTGTAAGTAGCAGTGACATCAGGTAGTGTATTAACCCACTTGTAGGAGCCAATCAAGTTGAAATTTTTATATATCTTCTCTTTTAAGGTACGTATGACTCTTTCCACTATTGCAGCCTTCTTTACGCTATAAGTGCTGTAGTGATTAATGTTGTATTTTTTCATTAAGGCGTTAAATTTAGCGTTATAGAATTCTAACCCAAGATCAGACTGGATGTTAGAGGGCGCTGTACTAGTAGATAAAATATCAGCCATAGCTTTAGTCACCTCTTCAGCAGTTTTAGATTTAAGAGGGCGAGTCCACACATACTTTGAAAAACAATTAATAACCACTAAAATATACTTGTAACCAGAGTTGTTTTTGTAGTAGTCTGTAAATTCTGCTAAATCAATCTGCCACAAATCATTTAAACCTTTGATTATTGTACGTCTACGTTTAAAATTGATTCTTGCCGGTTTATATAACTCATCAATAATTTGTTTTTTGGTATCAGATGGCTCAACTGTTTTACGTCTCATGGTGATGTTGGATTTAAAAGTATCCACTTATCATGTAAATCTTTTAGTTTGCTGTCTATCTCACCTAGCTTCTTTTTCAACTTGTTATTCTTTAACACATCAATATCTTTTAAAACTTGAGCAGCTATCGTCTTGTCTAAATTTTTCAATTTGTTTTCAAACTCGCTTTTAAGAGCAGCTAGTTCTGATTTATGCACAGCTTCAAGGGTTATAGCGACAAGACTCTGTGATACTTCATCTTTATTCTTCTTATACTCATCTGCCCACACATCGACAAATTTTCTATTCACACCATCAGCAGGCTCGATAGGATCACCTACGTTACATAATTTATGGTTTTGCACATCAAAATCACCACTTGTAGTTTTCGGAAATGTTTCTCTGTGCACAATTTTGTTTAAGAAGCTGGGAGTCTTTGCAGAACGTCCGAACTTATCGATAGACATTTTTACACTGAACTTATTTTATTTGATTCCAACTAAACTCCATTTTTGATATCCGTTTATCCACCATAACCCAAACTGCTGCCACTGCTTCCTGAACTAGATTTCTATTTATCCCTTCGATAGCACCATCGATATACTCCTTAGTCACAAACGTTTTTTAAAGTTTATTTTCAATCGTAATCACTGCTTGATTTAAATCGTCTTTAGTAGCAAACGTATTTTTCAAGTCAGCTTCAAGTTTTGAAACTGCTAGATCTATATAATCTTTTTGAAGTTTAGATATAGCGGTATCAGCCATAGCAGTAAACGTTTTCTGAAGAGGAAACACTGTTTGATGTATGTACTCCTTGATATCCTCTTTAAGACTAATTAATGTTTCATCAATGCTAGTTTTAAGCGGAAACGAGCTGTAGGCTTCGTGTTTAAGATCCATATAATTTTTCATTAATTGCTCTTGCAGCTTTTGTAGTGATTGATCAACACCAGTCTTAAGTGGAAATGAGTTATAGACTTCACGTTTAAAATCATCATAGTTTTTAAATTTATGTTCAAAGTCTTTTTTTAAAGCTTCCAACTCCGGTTTATGTACAGCGTCAAGCAGTATAGCAATTTGAAGTGCTACAGCATCTTTGCTCACCTTATAATCAGCTTTAGTTTTCTGATAGTCAACTTTAGTTTTCTGATAGTCCTCTATCCATACATCAACAAATTTTTTACTTACACCATCTGTAGGTTCAACAGGGTCACCCACGTTACACAACTTATGGTTTTGCACATCAAAATCACCACTTGTAGTTTTCGGAAATGTTTCTCTGTGAATAATTCTGTTTAGATGTTTTAAATTCTTTGCAGAACGTCCGAATTTATCGATCGGCATTTTGAAAATGGTGAAAAACACACAAATCTGTTTATATAACACCCACTTCCTTCAGTTCTTCAATAATCGACTGAATTTCGTTGTTGTGTGCGTTATTACCAGCTGCTTGAGAAGCTACTAACAGTCTAAGTCTATCAACCAACTCGTTTATATCATCCCAGTATACATACTCTTTCTGTTTTTTTGTATGTAGCATGTATGGCATACCACGGCCTAAAGTTACCGAGGAAGATCGCGCTCTAGCACCTTCTTGTTTTTCTAAAATTGGTTTTATTACATGTTGATATTTGGTAGAGGTGTTTCGTAGAACGTCTTCTTTAGGATTGTTCTCTTTTCTGTGAAGACTAGTAGTTGCCATTATGTCTGCGTAGTCACGTAAAGCTTCCCGATTGTTCAAAGCACTCATACCAGGTTTTCTCAAAAATATCAATTCCAACAGATGATTAGTACCGTAATATCTTCTGTCACCAACCACAATTTGAAAGGTTTCTCTATTTTTAAAATCTACGTTAATAATAACAAATTTAATAGGTTTGTTTCCAAGCATCCAAGTGTTGGTAGCTTTATCATAAGTAACACCATATGTTTGATCACAGGAATGATTATCTGTAAAATATTTATCAACATAATATCTAACAACTATTGGATAGGAACTTAACATTCGTTCGTACACTGCTTTTGGTGTATTTGCAGCAGCATCTAATTTTCTATAAGCTTTAGTCGCCCATAATTCAGGTTCTGGTGCCTCCGCCTCCAATTCAAACGTTTCATCATCACTAAGGAATGGAATTTCCTCCTTTGCTGCTGTTGGTTTGACATCAACTTCAGTTTTAGTCGGTTTCTGTTCAGTTGTTTGAGTAGTAGCCAATAATGTAGCAGGTTTCTGTTGAGTTGTTTGACTAGTAGCTAATGATGTGGTGGTTTTAGTCGGTTGGTGTTGAACAGTAACCAATGCCGTGTTTTTCGATATATCACTCAAAGGTTTTAAGATGGGTTTATATAAACGTTGTAATGTTTCATCTGTCTCTGTTTTGCCAAGCTTCAAAGCTAAATATTTCTTTCGAATTATCTTTGATAGATCAGCTATTTTACGTTGTATATTTGGTGGTGCTACTATTTTACGATGACGAGCAGCTGTAGATTTTTTCGACATGTTTACTCTATGTCGAACAACTTAATACTAACGTTTTCCAGTCAAGTGAGATATATAAAGTGATCAAACCCTTTGCGGTATCTTCCTTGTGTCAAATCAGAATCTTTAACGACAACCACCATATCATGTTTGTTTTGCCAGCATTCACCACAAAGGAGCTTGAACTTTTCAAAACTCATATCGGTAGTTACATGATCATCATACACATGTTTAAGATTAGTTTCATCTTGTTTAAATAAAACTATAATGTTAGGATTGTCACGCACCAATTGCTTCGGAACGTTGCTATATGTCTGACATAAGTAGAAACTATCAATATTTTTATGTCTACCCATACAAAAATACGATTTTATTTTATCTTGCCTATCACAGGCTACATCATCAAATATAAAAATTGAATTACTCTTTGCATCTACAGGATCTAATATCTCTTCGTTTTCACTATATGGATAGTATCCAACACCTTTTGTAGCATCCAACACCTCCTTTAACATACTGTATTTAGGTTGATATAAAGACTTTGAGTATACGTATACGTTTTGAAATTTTAAACCGTTGGGTTCAAACAACAAACTTAACATAACATTTGTTTTACCACATCCACTTGGACCACATATCAAACATCTAACTGTGTTTGGTAAAAGAAGTCCATGTCTTTGCTGTTTAGGTGATGGAATGGTAACAACATCATCTATGTTTGTGACTGGTAGGGCGGCTTTTGCGTGTTTAACAATACGCATCGTTAACTAAACTAAAACTTTTTACGAGTGCAACCATCTATATAAATACTCAGATTTATCATACCTCATTAGCAGTATAAATGTTGGTGTGCCAAGGTGAAGGTCTTGTTAACACAGCCATCAACAAATTACCTGTTGAGCTGCATGTTCCTGGTTATCAGTTTTGTGGTCCGGGTACTAAACTTAAAGAACGTTTAGCAAGAGGTGATCAAGGTATCAATCCTTTAGATCGTGCGTGTCGAGATCACGATATCGCATACTCTCAATCAAAACAGTTGAGTGATAGACATCGAGCTGACGAGGTGTTGGAGAACCGAGCGTGGGAGAGAGTAAAGTCGAAGGACGCAAGTTTTGGTGAAAAGTTAGCTGCTTGGGGTGTTACAAACACTATGAAAGTTAAAAGAAAGCTTGGTATGGGTTTAACCCCAAAGACAACCACCAAACGTAAACGTAGCAGTAAAAAAGTAAAATGTGGCGGTAAAATACCATTTAAAAACATACTAAATTTAATGAAAGGTGCCATAGCTATGGGTGCGGAAGCTCCATCTGTAAAAAATTTACTACATGTAGCGAGAAAAGTAATTAAAAATGCTGGTGGTCGTAAGAAAGTCAAGACACCCAGAGTTATTCCAGTACCGAAAAGTGGAGGTTTCCTTCCACTACTACCTTTAATTTTTGGTGGTCTATCAGCGCTAGGGGCTCTAGGTGGTGGTGCTGCGGGCATTGCTAAAGTAGTTAACGATGCTAAATCAGCCAAACAAAAATTGGAAGAAGCAAAACGTCATAACCAAACGATGGAGGCTATTGCTGTTGGTCACCGAGGTAGTGGCTTGTATATGAAGAAACAGCGAAGCGGTTTCGGTTTGTATTTACATAAACCAAAAAACGTGTAAAGTGTTTACCAGCAAGACCTCTAACAAATATAGATCTTGTGAAATTTGCTGGTAAAATGAAAATTCCATATTTTAGAGGTGTATACATGCGAGATACTTTACCATCGAATGGATCACGCAAGAATGAATCATTTATCATGAATTTGCAAACAAACAAAGAGTCAGGTAGTCATTGGGTTGCAGTTAAGAAACGTGGTGACACAGCCGTGTACTTTGACTCATATGGAAACTTGAAGCCACCAATTGAACTGTTGTATTATCTTAAAAACTGTACTATATTGTATAATCATGATGTATATCAAAAGTATAATACTTATAATTGTGGCCACTTATGTTTAAAATTTTTAAATAAAAGACTTAAACAGTAGTATCTGTGTTTCAGTCATGGCGCGTACGTTTGCTTTGAAGGGTTCTACGTCCTCTTTATCGATGGAAATATTTCCACCGTTAGTATTAAAACCACACTTTGAGTATTCGCTCGCGCTTGCAAACTTTCATACATATAACACTATACCAAACATAGAACGTGGGTGTAATAAGTTTCATTATTTTTCTGCTGTGAGTGGTAGAAAGATTCGACAAGAAATAAGTATTCCTGATGGTTCATATGAAATCAGTGATATCGAGAAATACATTCAGAATGAGTTGTTACGACGTTATATTAAAGATAAACATCTGGACCCTGCAGTAGAACACAACATCGATGTGGTAAAACTGTTTTCGCTAAAAGCCAACAACAACACTCTGAAATGTGAGATTACATGTCAGTATGATATAGACTTTTCTACCGATGCTTCAATAGCACCAATATTGGGATTTTCTAAACAACGTCTTGCTACAGGTAAACTTTACGTTTCCAATTTACCCGTAGAAATTGTACGAGTAAAGACGATTCGTTTGGAATGCAACATAGTAGATGGTTCTTACCACGATGGAAAACCTACACATACAGTATATGAGTTTGCTCCTATGGTAGACCCTGGTTATGCGATTGATATAAAACCATATAGTAAGGTTTTTATGCCTCTTACCACACGTATCATTTCGCATATAAATGTAAACATTATCGATCAGAATTCAGTACATGTGAACTTTCAAGGTGAGGAGATCATTGTGATATTGGAGTTGAAAGAGACACCAACATATTATGCTGATTATAAATAGTAGTAATCAAACCGCTCCAGCTTCAGTATCTTCGCTACCTGAGTCGAAAGCGGTTCTATCTTGGGAGAACATACAGTTTCTACAATCATTGGGTTACGATGTTAAGCAAACTACATATATTCGCAGACCCTGTGCACGACGAGTCAATCAGAGGGGAAGAAATACACACATACGCTCCTCAAACCAGATCGTTTGACCATAATGATACCTGTGAGTTTGCAATCAACCAACAAGATATTTTTTACGATTGGTCTTCATCTGTTCTACTGATAAATGGTAGTATTGAGACGAGTGGTACGATTGGAACTGTAGAAGTAACGTCTAATGCAGCAGCTCATTTGTTTTCCTCTATTGCGGTTGAAATGTGTAATCAGATTATTGAACATGTGAGAAATCCTGGTATAGTTACATCAATTAGAACACTTTTGGAAGCAAACAGTGATGAAGCAAGAGCTCTGATTCCAGCGGGATGGCATCCAACCGAAAACAATGTGATGTTAAAAAATGAACGTTTTTGCTACTGCATACCTCTTAGCTACTTGTGTAATATTTTCAAAGACTATAAAAGAGTGCTTTTCAGTAAATTGCTTCTACGTCTCACTAGAGCTCAGAATGATAGAAATTGCTTTATTTTGATTGGTGCCGCAGATGCAGATAAGGCATTAAAGTTTAACATTGAGTATATGGCTCTGCAGGTGAAACATATCCACCCCAGTGAAGTTATACAGCAGCAATTATTAAAGTCGATTGCTCTAGATAAGAAAATCCTTATACCATATAGAAAATGGGAGATGTATGAATTACCAAATCTAAATAATTCAACGAAAGACTTGTGGTCTATTAAGACATCCTCAAACACTGAACGACCCAGATTTGTTATTGTGATATTCCAAACAGATCGATACAGTAACCTTAGAAAAGACATCAACGAGTTTGATCATGTGGGTATTCGAGATATAAGACTTCACTTAAATTCGAAACAAATCCCCACAGAGGGTATGAACCTGAACTTTAACCAAGCAAATTACGTCGAGGCATATAGAAACATGATTGAATTTCAACGTTCGTATGTTGGCAGAGAACCACAGCCTACCTTGGATTACAAGTCTTTCCTAAAATATCCCATGTTTGTATTTGATTGCTCCAAGTATAGCGACTCTATAAAACCTTCTACTGTGGATATCAAATTGGAAATGGAAAGTACTACCAACTTTCCCACTCACACAAAATGTTTTTGTGTAATTATACATGATTGCGTCATCGAGTATGCCCCACTCTCCAACATCGTACGCTATATAATGTAGCTGTAAGGATGCTGCAATCACTTTCACGATGAGGTTCGTAGTCGTTGATACTCAGGGTTTTTGTCTGCCTGAATTTACACCTAAAGAGTTTGTGATTTATAATGGTTTCCAAACAGTGCATTGTGTTTTTAAACCGCATACACCATTACGTTTACTGTCTGCAGACATAATCAAGCAAGTGAAGTTTCTACAAACACAACACCATTGCCTTGACTATAATTGTGGTGATATTAATTTAGAAGAATTACCAAACATAATAGCAAAACATATTATAGCCCAACGTGTTGACAGAATTTATGTTAAAGGTGAAAACAAGCAAAGGTTTTTGTTACATTTACTATCAACTTGTGGTTATCAAGTGGATGTTATCAACCTGGAAACCAGTGAACGTTGTCCAAAGTTAGTGCCTGATACTCCTTTGTGTATGGATCATACTTTAGGATATAATAGAAAATGTATCTGTAGCATAAATAACTGTATATCATTATTTACTTATATTGTAAGCTTAATGCCATAATAAAACAAACTTTGTAAAATATATCTGCTTTTTATTTTAAACTACTTTAAAATACATTTATTAATATTAATTTCCAACCACATTAGTCTTTCCAACATCCATCCGCTATCGCCTTCACCAAACTCTAAAGCTTTTGTGTAAATCTCCTCAGTAAATTCTTGATATATATTTTCAAAGTTAGTTGCCACTGTGATATTTTTATTTTTAGTATTAAATGACTTCATTTCTTTTTTATTTCGACTTTGGAGCACATACAAACCAAACAATTCTAGATTCATTTTAACTGTATCGTGTTTGGCTAAAGCAGCCTCCATCAAATGAAACAATTTATGCTTCACACTTTCCATGGCAAGTCGTATATGACTACCATCCATACTAATACGATAGGTAGCCATTCTGTTTTTAAAAGCTTGAGTTAACATATAAACTTGTTCAACTTCCCACGGTTCACACACTTTAGATTTGTGAATTTCACTACGTAAATGTCCAGAGAAAGCACTCTTTTTCACTTGTAACGAGCACGATTCACAGTATCTCATCTTAACTATAGGTGCTTAACTAATGAATAAAACACAGACATCTTCAGTTTATATATTTTTATTAACAAATATGTTTACGATAAATATCTTTAAGTACAGTGTAATATTTAAAACCAAAATACATGAGCATAAATATGGCAAGACACATAAGAAAACCAGTTGATATAAACATAGAAATATAATTTGAAGTGAACAGGTAAGAATCATTTAACACAAGAGTTCTCCAGTCAGCTGTCTCACCTCGGGTGCCATGATCAAACAAAAACATAAGTTTATAATGTACTATATCAGTCTTAATATTGGACATGTTGTATGTTGAAACTTCAATCACTTCATCGTTGTGCAGATATGTTCTTGGTAGTCCAGACCATTTGGTGCAGTCATCGAAACAGATTCGCACTTCTTTCACATTTGGTGGTTTGTAGACGTAAAACACATTTTGACACAATGCTGTCAGGATGACGAAGCTTGCTTTAAGAGGTGGTGCCATTGATGAGGTTATTGATGTCGGTTAGCACTTGTTCTTGAGCGTAATGCAAACACTCTGACATGTAATACTTGAATGTTGGAGACATGTTGTTGAGTAGGGTTTTTATCACTCGGGTGGTTTGCGCAGCACTCACATCTGAATTACCCAGCTCTGTTAATGTTTGAACGATGTCGCGAAGAAAACAGTCATATATCCAAGCAAACTGTGTTTCTCTTACATACTCAAATCTTTCCTTAATGATTTCCTCATGCTCCACCAGCTTTTCTACAGTGTCTTCATTTAGATACATAACCATATGTGTAAAACAATTATTAACACACAAAACTTTTTCACTTAGCATAGTTGTAGGAGAGATTCGACAGTAGCTCGTCTGAGTTACAGCATGAGTTTGTTCATTATCTTTAAACCACTTTGCAGATAATGCACGTATGTTATCCATAAAATCGTAAAACTGCCACTCTTCCAATGCTAGATATTGATTTTCTTCATCTAGAGCCAAAGGGTTAACAAATTTCACAAGTATTGTGAACTTATTTCTTGCACTAACACCAGTCACTATCCTAGTATCATCTTGATATTTGTTAAACAATAACTTTTTCCTATGATGTTCACGGAAATCAGGACCATCGTTTTCGTCACACATTGTTTCAGCACAACAATTCCAAGCAGCTTTCATAGCTAGAAATTTTAAACTAAACTTGCTATCGTAAACTCTGATGTTAAATAGGTTTTCCCTCTCCACTTTAATTGGTTGTATTCTTCTGGTTGGTTGACTGTTAAACTTTAAAAATCTTTTGCAATCACTAAACACCTTATAATATTTCGCACAACATTCCATGTTCTTTATATCACAGCTTTCTGTGTAAACTAAATGTTTCTAATGGTTTCTACATCATAATAACTTTTATATTGATCTTGAGCTTCTCCAGGTAAATATTTAAAAAATGGTTTGCTTAAATGCGTACCTGGACGGTATCGAATGAGCGCTAGAGCGAAGAACTGTGTGGAGCAGTATCCAGCTAAATATATATCACATAATTCAACTATATGACCACTCTCATAGTCTTCACCTTCAGAGTCGCGTTCATCTGTAAAAGCCTCGCTTTGTATTTCCAACACCAACTGTTTTAATTCACACACTTCATCGCCTATTCTATTTTTACGTCCATACCACCGCTCGTAGTTATACGCCATACTTAACAAATAAATATTTGTTTGAAATTCTCAACCTTTTATACAAAAAATTCTAGAGTTTTAGCTATTTCATACGACTTTAAGGCCATTCAACGGAAATAAAACCACAAACAGGAAATATGAACTGCTCACAAGGTTATTTCAACAGCTGCAAGGAAACTATGTTGGCTAACAAGGTCAATTTCGGGAAATGCTAAATATAGTCATAGTTGGAAGCGATATCGCGGCTACCACTAGATGTATTGTTGCCAGCTCTACTTTCAACAGATTCTTTAAATCAAACCGATTCCAATAAGACTTAAGAATATAAATTTTTTATTGTACACATGTACATATGTTAAATTTGGATTCTGCTTACCTAGACGAGTGATATGACACCAAACACGTAGGACTTTAACCAACAAATAAAAAATTGCTTGTGCGCATGCGCTAGCCGCCATGTTTAAATGGCGGTTCCTCGTTTGCTTAATACAGGTTAGTTGGCTTTTGATTACGTCATCTCAGGTTAGTTCGCTACTTGTTCGGGTTAAATACGAAGTCAGGTGGTGGAGATATTCGGGTCTAGTCAGTGACTCCGCCACCTTGTGTTTGGGTTAGCTCGGAGGTCGTCGGGTCCACCACCTTGTGCTCGGGTTAGCTCGGGGGTCGTCGGGTCTGGTCAGTTCCACCACCACCACCGCCACCACCGGTGGCGGAGTGGCGGTGGTGGCTCCAGAAGGAACCATCTATACCTACTACAAGAGAGTGTGTGTTGGTTTTAGGTGTTAATACAGCTTGTTCTAACTTACTTAAATATTATATTTCTTCTGTTCAACAAGACGATTATTTTGATGTGTCACACATGTATGTAGCTCTAAGAATAGCTATACCGGAAGTGTCTACGGGAAGTAACATTTTTATTGAATATGCTTCTAGAGTTTGCTTTGCTGAACAGCGTGTATGTATTGGTTCTATCGTACATCTCACCGATCTTCCGCGATAAGGGTTTGAAGTTTTTTATCTCATTTTCTTGTAGACCTTGTTACGAAACATACATTTTTGAAGTCGGTTCCTTTCTATCACTTTCCATTCAAAAGATATAACGATTTAAAGTTTAGACCGGAAGTGGTCATTTTATTGTATATTCCACTTTGATTTGACCTCCTTAACACCGTGCATGTGTTGGTTCTCTCGTACATCTCACGGATCTTCCGCGATAAGGATTTGAAGTTTTTTATCTCATTTTCTTGTAGACCTTGTTACGAAACATACATTTTTGAAGTCAGTTCATTTCTATCACTTTCCGTTCAAAAGATATAACGATTTAAAGTTTAGACCGGAAGTGGCCATTTTATTGTATATTCCAATTTGATTTGGCCTCCTTAACACCGTGCATGTGTCGGTTCTCTCGTACATCTCACGGATCTTCCGCGATAAGGGTTTAAAGTTTTGTATCTTATTTTAGTCGCCATTTTTTAATTCTGCTTACTTAGACGAGTAACATGACACTAAACACGAGGGGTTAGCTTAAGAAGGGAATTGAACCTGTAACCAACCATTGTTTCTAAGCTTACTGTTTAGTTATTCAGTACCTCTTTGTATTTGTTTGACGCTACCATATCAAGGAGCATATATCAGGAATCGAACCTGTATCTCTTTCAAAATAAAATCAACTACTTGCCGCGCCCACACATAAGGCTAAAAAAGTTCCTATTTTTAAGAGTTGAACCTGTTGTCCATTTTGTTTCTGAGCTTCCTTCTTTGTTTTGCCAGCGACCTCTATTGTCTCTACGATATTTAAGTTTGGTTTCCTATTTGAACCTGTTGTCTATTTTGTTTCTGAACTTCCTTCTTTTGTTTGCCAACGACCTCTGTGTGTTATTTTTACAGATTTGATATTCCCTCATTAAATGTAAGAAGGGCTTTATCTTCCAGCTCACATTTATATAATATTAAAACATATTAATTCTTATTTTGTGAATCATTCAATTGTCTAATAATAATAAAATATTTAAATATGTTACATGTATGGTTTGTTTTAATTAAAAGTCGTATATATACAAATCTGAAACAATAAATTAACAAGTGCTTGATTAGCCGCGACGGTTAAGGTAGTCGTTCCTCATCTGAATGTCCCGGGTTCGAAACTCACCTGCTCCAAATGGTTTTTTTCAATATCCCCAGAATAATAGAAGTAATAGGTCAGACACTTTGGAATGTTTGCATGTGACTGTCTGGCGCAAGTCATGTGACGTCACTGGGCCACGCCCACAAGGGGTGGGGCTCTGCCTACAAGGGGGGAGGGCTCCGCCCACTAGGGGTGGGGCTCCGCGCCACTAGGGGTGGGGCTCCGCCCACTAGGGGTGGAGGGGGGGTGGGGGGCTCCGCCCCCACTTCCTGTCTAGCCCAAGTGTCCCATTACCTACTGGTATGAGCATATGAAACTTGTTGTCGTTTAAAATGATGCGTTCTGACGATACATGCAGTCCAGCGTTGCTAAGAGCTTTGGCTTCAGTCCTATTAAACGAAAACAGGCTTTTGATAGTTGTTGTGGTGTATGGATCTCGTACTCGTTCTACTTCCTTGTTATTCAATTCATAGACGATTGATTCAAAGCAGCTCCTCTATTATTTGACAAGTAATACTCACCATCAGCATTTTGTACTGCTTTAGGTTCCATATCACCTTCGATTATTAGAGTTGACTCTTCCGGACATACGAATGTATCTTGTTGATTGATGGTTACTTCGACTTCATTATTGTTACCAAACGATTTAGTTGGTGAATAGTAAGAGCGGAGTTCTTCTCGATCGATGGCATCGTCAAACACATGGTCTTTGAATATTTCTAGTTTTGATGATATGATATGACCAAGACTTTTAAGGAACTCAATATTATCGGGACGAAGTGTAGGCTTCAAAGTGGCTGACTGATTGGTTTTGGAGATTCACTTGCTTTTATATCCTAAAATACTAGCATGCTAAGCAATCTTTTTAAGTTCCAAGCGAAAACACACCTCTTTACCTTGAAAATTTACGGGAACTGAATCTTGGTCCAGGTTGTCGATGTTTATATTTGAAATCTCTTGTTTGTTCACTGGTAGATAACCAACCAACCAACCAACCAACCAACCAACCAACCGACCGAACGACCGACCGACCCACCGACCGACCGACCGACCGACCGACCGACCGACCGACCGACCGACCGCCCGACCGACCGACCGGCCGACCGACCGACCGACCGACCGATCGACCGACCGACCGATCGACCCACCGATCGACCGACCGACCGACCCACCGACCGACCGACCAACTAGGTTGGTTGTCAGGAACAACCAACTGTGGCAAGATGGAGGCGATGGGTAAACAAGAGACAAAAAAAAATAAGAAAATAAGACCGACCGACCGATCGACCCACCGACCGATCGACCCACCGACCGATCGACCCACCGATCGACCGATCGACCGACCGACCGACCGACCGACCGACCCACCGATCGAACGACCAACTAGGTTGGTTGTCAGGAACTACCAACTGTGGCAAGATGGAGGCGATGGGTAAACAAGAGACAAAAAATAAGAAAAAGATTTTACAATTTGCTGAAAACATTCGAAGAAAGCATTTAATGTTTAAGCTTGGCAGAGCTGAGAATGATGAAGTCCTGCAACGTTTATATAAACCACTAAGTGAAATCTCTAAAAACACATCAACACTTAAACTGTACCCACCAGGTCAACAAATCAAAGAAGAAAAAGCTGATGATATACCAGAAAAGAAACCCAAAGTCGAGTTCCTTGAAGCCGATGAAGTGTTTGAGGCCAAGTCAGATGTAAAAACAAGTTCAGATGTGGAAAAAAGTTCAGATAAGGATATCCAGTCACTTTAAAAGATTGAGGAAGGTCTAAAGGCTACCACGACACCAGCACGCCAAGAATTTTTGGACCAATATCCTAAAAAAATTCGATATTATGTAGACCAGTGGCAAGTATTTTACTGAACCATCGAAAGATGGTACTGTTGATCAAACGTATGGTGCTTTCTACGATGGACATACCGGGAGATGGAGTCTTGGTAACAAATACATAGACTTCACTGAAGATGAAATTCAAATAGATGAAAAGAAATATTTCCAAACACAAGGTCTACTAGAATTGATATTTATTTACGAAAAGACCTAAGGGCTATACTCATGATGATCTTCAACACTATAGAGATATTCTAGAAACAACTAGTGTCCATAAAATGAAACATGGTCCCAATGCACGAACCAAAGGTTGTTCCTCGGAAAAGTATCTGACTATAATCAGACCAATGATAAATCCACGAGCGCAGACATCCTCAACCACCTCAACTCCCCATGGTTTTGGTTACGACACACATCCTAATAAAACAGGAGATTGAAATGGAAATTCAGAATATGAGTAACAGAAAAAGCATTAACAGTTACATGATACAAAATAATAAACAAATAGAATATGTCTATTGGGATGACATAAATGAGTTGGTTGATAGACTCAGACTTTTAGTGGCTTCTAAAGTTGCTGGTAATAATGCTCATAACAACGAAATTGAGTCAATCATATAAGAACTGAGGGAAGCTGGTGTTATTGTCTAGTAAACCTACATATTGTTTAGTATAAAAATGTATATCGATAAGTTCGACGTTCCCAGTCCAATAAACGATTTAAGTTTCAAATTATTGAAAGAGAGATTTTCCCAAGAACTACAAGTAGTGATTTTCATTTGCAAAACCACAGATTATGCACTGTCGCTGGTCCAGTCGATCCAACAGATGGTGTAAATAAATAAAAATGTTGATGTATGGATAGACGACTATCAGAAGAACAAAGATAAGGTAACACAAAGAATAATTGCTATACTACTTGAAGCTGTGCACAAGCCAGAGTTGGAAGGTTATATAACTACCTACCTCAAGAGGAATTTGGTACCTTTTGTATATTTTATGTAGTCCGCTATATCAATTGAAAAGGCACAGATTGGAAACATCAAACAAAAGTTTGTGTCCTCACAATACAGTGGTCCAAAAAGACAAACAGACTTTTAAAAGATCAATGTAAAGTTTATACCCAGACCTATACAGAGACCGTGACCGACTGCAAAGAGTGTAGCGAGCAGCAAGCCGACTACCTTATGGCATCCTCAGGCCAAGCGACGAGGTTAGGTTACAAATCTGGTGTATGGATAAATCATTTGCTGAGAGACATGAGACGTGAATGAGGTGACCCGACTTTCCCGTATCGTATTTTACATGGTTTTACAGGAATACCGTTGGACATCTGTTTACTCAAAATTTTGATAGTCGACTCCGTGGGCGCGAATGCAAACTTTCCATCAAGGCGTTCAGTGTTCGTTGTGGGCAGCATTTTCTCCCGAATCGAGTGTTTGTCAGTTAAAACAGTCTGCCTTCTCCGGTAGTGACCGCATTATCTGTGAATACCTTTAAAAGACAATGTGACTTAACTGGACTTTAGTGTTCTCTAAGTTTTATTTGATTTTGAAGGTTTAGTATATTTTTCTGGCTTGTGCTGTGTTCTGGTTTTGCGCACCTAGTCACTGCAAACACGGACACCATCTGATTTATCATCTGTCCGTATCTGTACGTAATAATAATAATAATAATAATAATAAAATAATCATATCTCAAGTAAATAAAATAAGCGTAATATTTCCATCGGTTGGATCGACTACCACAAGGCATTTAGTTCCATTCCGCACACTTGGCTACTTGAAGTCTTACGACTTTACAGCGTCGACACATCTCTCATAGCAACCGTGGAAGCATGTATGCAAAATTGACGTACACGCCTCATGATCCTAAGCCCGAATGATACAACCCGCCAGTGAAACTGGACATAAACAGAGGGATATTCCAGGGGGGACTGTTTAGGTCCCCTCTGGTTCTGTCTAGTTATGAACCCGTTAGGCCATATGTTAAATAAGACTTCCTACGAATATAATATCGGAGGCACTAATGTAGGACGGGTTACTCACCAGTTCTACATGGACGATTTGAAGCTCTACTCCAGGAGTTCTGACGAGCTAGGAAACATGATGGAGATTGTAAACGGCTTCAGCGACGCAATCCCTATGTAATTCGGGTTGGACAAATGTGCATTTCTCCACGTTAGACGCGGCCGACCAGTAACAGAGCAGGATATGACGTTAATGTCAGGTGAATTAATCCAGGGTCTCGCTTCTGATAGCGCTTACAAGTACTTGGACATCCAACAACTACTCTTTGTGACAAGACAACAGAGTTTGGGTGGGATTTGGAGGACAAAGTATTAGCTAGGGCGAGGAAGGTGTGCAGAACTTACCTATCCGACAGAAATAAAATCAGAGCTATAACCACTTGGGCAGCCCTTGTTGCTACCTACACTTGTGGCATTCTCGACTGGTCAACAACTGCTCTCCAGGAGTTCGACAGAAGGATTCGCTCCGTTATGAAAAAACATATAATGCTGCATCCTAAGAGTTCCTTGTACCGCTTGTACTTTCCTCGATACATGGGGGGACGCGGACTTCTCTTACTGGAAGTAATGTGCGACAGAGAATTCAGGCGGCTCAGAAAACACTTCTGGAAGAAAATACAACCTCTGATGCAGTGTGTGTGCAGAGACAGAAGATACGGTTAGACTCTTTCGACCTCAAGCAGCCCGAACCAGATCACGTCCCTAATGTTATTTCGAGTGTCGATGAGCGCTGGCGTACTTGGGGAAAGTTGGCGCTGCATGGACGCTTCGCCGTATGTCTAACGGCACCTCACGTTGACCTCCGCGCATCAACGGAATGGTTAAGGACAGCAAGCTTGTTTGCTGAAACAGAGGGATTTTTATGTGCGATACAAGATCAGGTCATTAGCACGTGCGCTTACCAGCGGCACATTATGAAACAGGATGTCAGCGACCTGTGTGGACTCTGTCAAAAAAAAAGCCTGAAACCATTCAGCATGTGACGGGCGCTTGTGACACTTTGGCCCAGTAAGAGTATTCCTGTAGCCATAAAGTTCTGAAACGTTATATATTACTCGAGTTTTCTTCGTCAAGTGATAACTGGATACAAAAGTTGAAGATGATGTCACAATTCGTTCGAAAGTTATTACGCCTACTAACAGACAGATGTACAGGCCGGCAGACTAACCGACAGACAAAAAAAAACAAAGCAAACAAAATTTGTTCCAGAATCAAGTTTTCTATGTTTTGAGACATTTTACGCAGTTTTAGAGGAAAAAAGAAACTGGAAATTTCTGTCACCGATATTCCACTCCCGCATATTCAAGACCTAATTTAATTTCAGCACAGAATACCATACCCGTATCTGTATCCACAGTAACATATACTTTCAGTTTAAAAATTCAAATTAATACTTGTGCGTCTTTAGTGAACAAACAATTTTAACTACATTATTCTCGAAAACTGTACATTCTATGGAATTTCTAACAGTACACCTTATTTATGTATTAGTTTTTGAATTGTTTTAGATCGTTGGAAAATTTCAGAAATTTTGTCTTTTAACATATTTTTTTTCTGAATTATAACCTTCAGAGTGCCCCCACAAGCGCTGCTGCTTTATATAATAAATCGGACTTTACGTTTTTCTTTATATGCTGTTAATATTTACACGTGTACAAATTTTGAAAATCTTTAGCCGTTTTAAAGATAGTTAAGGAAAATCGCTTTAAGCGTAAGAACTTTAACACCTTGTATCTCAGTATCACGATCTTAAAATTGAAAAAGTTCGGGACGCAGCAAGTGCATTATAGTAGTGAATTTTTATAAGAATTGTACACTATTAGTAAGATATACTATTAAAACTAATTCTTTAAATTTAAATGGACCTTGGATATCGGTTTTAGAGTCCCAGTTAGCGATTATTTGAATTTTTTTTATTTTATCTGGAGCTAAAAAATTTAAAATTCGTCTTAGATATAATATGTAAGTACTGCAAGTGTCTTTAAATTAAAAAAATGTGTTACAAATTTCATTAAAGTTACAAAAGTTTTTCAGAAAAAAATTAATTATTTACAAAGGGAATGTACCTGTCAAATGATAAATATGGCAGTTATTTTTCCTTATTGATTGTTTGGATGGTTTTGTTTCAGTCAACCCATCCAGTTTTTGCAAACAATAAACAACAAAAAAGGTTTTTTAGAACAAATTTGTAGTTATTCGCGAAGCTCATTATGTTATTTTTCTTTAATTTAGTACCCAGGTGCGTTTACATATGTGTTACTATGGTTCAAGATTGAAGATTCTGGCTTAAGGGGAAATTTATTGAGCTATCGGATTTAAAATATTTTTACGAAAATTTTCCACCAAAATTTTTATATATATATATATATATATATATATATATATATATATATATATATATATATATATATATATATATATATATATATATATATATATATATATCACACCAATAACTCAAAAAATAATAAGCCGATTTTGATTAAATTTGTTGAATACCTTCCTTTTGCAATTGGCTTGGATAAGTTCGTTAGCCAGAAAATTCATTTCAAATAGACCCTTTCTCTGATGTTTTGGCTCTAGTCTTAGCTATAGAGTTAATCGTTTAATGGGATATAATTTTTATCGAATTTTCGTAAAAAATCAATAAAGCTCAGTATATCTGTTATTATACGAGATAGGAAAAAAATTGTATACATTAATTATATAGTGTCTTGAGCTACATCTTGAAAAATATTTCTACAATCACAGGGTGGCCCATAAGTCGTTGGTGATACAAATTCTCTTTTTTTTTAATCGAACACGCCTTATGTTATTGCATTTTTGCATTTTCCATCGAAATATAATGCATGTTTATAAGAAAAGAAATTCGAGACGCAGCAAGTGCGTTGTGATAGAGAATCTGCTTCAAATTTGAATAGCTCAATTTGCTATTAACCTATAAGGTTGACCAAGAGACCAGTTTTTTCGGGAACACTTTAAGATTACTTTCGGAAATTTTTGTACATTTTCAAAGTTATTTTGGTTAAACATGGCACCTTGTTTCTACTATATTGGTTATACTGGTAACCAAATTTGATGCATGCTTTCTTAAAAAGCGCACACATATTTGCTATTAAATTTTTTTAATGAAAATTCATTACCATAACGCACTTGCTGCGTCCAGACTTTTGTTGTTCATTGTTTGCAAAAACTGAATCGGTTGACTAAAACAAAACCATTCAAGCAATTAATAATGAAAATACCTGCCATGTTTATAATTTGACAGGTACATTCCCTTTGTCATTGATTATTTTTTTCTGAAAAACTTTTGTAACTTTAATGAAATTTGTAACACATTTTTTTAAAGGCACTTGCAGTACTTACATATTATATTTAAGATCAAATTTTAATTTTCCAGCTTCATATAAAATATAAATTTTGTCAAATAATCGCTAACTGGGACTCTAAAACCGATCTCCAAGGTCCGTTTAAATTTAAAGAATTAGTTTTAATAATATATCTTACTAATAGTGTACAATTCTTATGCAAATTCACTACTATAACACACTTGCTGGGTCCCAAATTTTTTATTTATAGTATACATTCGCATGCTAAAATTAACGACGTTTGAAACTTTGTTCTGGTATTAGGAAATAAATGGTCCAAGGCTGACATTACACAATTCTTAGTTGATTGTACAGCTCTATCTATTATATTTTGTGTAAACTAGAGCTGTGACAACATACTACCTGGTCCTGCACCGAAAGGGCGTCCCTGTCGTATCTCTCACAATGATGTACGGGCTGATAACCTGCAACAACCTTCATTGTTTAGATTTTCATCTACGACTTATTTGAATAGCATAGCAATACATATAACGTCATCTGTCTTTGTCCAACATTGTAGATATTGCATTACAGAATCTGAAGGGATGTCGAGGATTATTTTATTAATTTTATTATTAATTTCGAATAACTTTATTTTCCTTTGATAAAATGACTTGAAAATTGGTACGCAACCACGTCTGTCTATATTCTTTTACGTTGTAAATATTCGTTTCAATCACTTAGACAATTTGAGAGATATTGAGTTTAAAAAAATATTTTTTAATTTTTTACTATGAACGAACTCATCTAAGCCATTAGCAAAATAAGGGTAATTCCCAAATTTGGTCCAAATCAGTGAAGTATTTTTTTAATTTTTTTAATTATCGGTTGGATACATATATATATATATATATATATATATATATATATATATATATATATATATATATATATATATATATATATATATATATATATATATATATATATATATATACATTTTAACTGACAATGGAAATGGGTTTCAGAGGCCCTAATTCGTGCTCATTTGAAGAAATTTTCCGAAAGTCTCACCATCGATACCTCTCTATTAGTGAATTTTCTTAATGAAAATTCACTAAAATGTTATACGAACTACCCCCACTATTTTTTCAAGGGAAATATACACTCCAAATTTTATGAAGCATAATCAGATACCCTCAGGGTGATTCACGTAACTCGTTCGCTAGAAAATTTTTGATTACTCCGAAATCGAATTGTTATCAAATTTGGTATCCATCTACAATCGACTGCTGCAAGTCTAAATAAAATATTTCCGAAATGGCGGCACTTCCGGAAATCGGCCTCATATTTGTTTTTTAATGGAGATACCCCATTTTGATTACATCTTTATGTTCTGCATTAAATTCCAAGTTCAGAACGTCCAAGTTGTCAACATATATCTGTTATAGTTTTTGACATATGTCATATTTTTCGCAAAAAAAATGGGGTTGCAGGTGTCTATTAAGAAATTAATTACTCCTGAACCATTGGAAATAAATAAATGATTTTCTTAAATTCAGTTTTTAAAGGCTTGGCCAACATTTTGCATCATTACTGACATCTTTCCTATGTTTCATACGCCTACTTCGATGTTTCAAATTTGACAATAAAAAAATGCCAATAATTCATTTTCTAAATGGTACCTACCATTTCTAATGTCAGAAATCAATGTATAATTAATATTAAGGCCCACTTTTATCAATATTATGCATCAATGTCTTTAGTCGTTTTTGAGTTATTGGCATTTTTCAAAGAAATATTATTTTATTTTTCTTAAGAGTAGTGAGCTTTGAAAAAGAATGTCAAGTCAAACCTAGTCACTGTTTTGTCATTATTATGTAACTGTTTCAATTAATTCGTGCATTTTCATCGTGGAATATTATCCGAATGGTGTTGTCTTTAATTTGTTTTTAATTTATGGCGGAAATAACAGAACAGTTGACCTAACATGCCCCACGTTCACCTTCAATTATCCACATCTACAGAAAATGACGAAGGAAACATTTCTTAGACTTAATCTTTTTTTTATCTAAACTAAACCTATAATAAGAAATAAAGAGCTTGTAATTAACGCCTTGGCTTATTTTCGCGAATATCCCCGTACTTCAATCAGAACAGCATCTGATTTATATAATTTCTTATTCCTCCTTTCTAAGAATTGTTTGCCATCATAAGCTACATCCCTATAAATTTATAAGGCCACAAAACTACACTTCGGAGCTTACGTACGCAGGATCGTTTTGCAATTTTTTTTTTAAGAAAATCATTAAGATCGTCCTTTCTTACAAAAACTTATGTGGGCAGACGTAGCCAAATTTTGTTAACGAGAGATAATTAATAGAGGAAATCGCCATTTTTGGGGAGACGAAAATTTTTATTTTGAAATGAAGGTGAAATGTTTTCTGTCTGCCGTTGGTGACAAATGGATGGAGCTCCGGCACCTTCAACTAGAGCCGTAGATGCTAAATTAGCGGTACTCTTTGAAGATCGTTGGTGGAGAAATAGGGGCCCGTCAATTTCGCTCACCTAATCTTCGAAAGTTACCCCTTTAGATTGTTATTTATGTGCGGTGAGTCGAAGAATCAGTGTACAGAAATCCGATTTTAAATTACAAAGACTTGAGAAGAAAGACATTTGAAGCTTGTGATCATTTGGAATCGTTCGAATTTCGGAGAGCAACGCAGTGTGTTCAGGAGCGTATTGTACATACACTGTCTCAATGAAATGGGTGCACACATTGAGCATTTGTATTGAAATAATTAGGTATTTTGTTATTCTGTTCTTGTTATTTTGCTGTTACTATTTGTTATTGTAATACAATTTTTGAATAAAAATTGAATTGAATCGATTGTTTCCAAGGCCTACTACCCTTGAGGAAAAAGTTATAATATTTCTTTAAGACATGCCAATAACCCAAAAACGATAAAGATAGACATGCACAATGTTGATAAAAGTGGGTCTTAAATTTAGTTATGCATTGATTTCTGGGGCCAGAAATGAATTTTGACATTTTTTGATTGTCAAATTTGAAACATGAAATTTTTTGTTTGTCGCAATAGGCTCATGAAACATAGCAAAGGTTTTAGTAGCAATGTAAAATGTTGGCCCAACCCATAGGAATTAACTTTTTTTCAACTAATTTATTTATCGTCAATGGTTCAGGAGTAATGAATTTCCTAATAGACCTCTGCAGCGAAAAATGTGACATATGTCAAAACTATGACAGATATGTGTTGACAATTTGGACGTTCTGATTTCAGAATTTAATGTGGAATCCAGGTATGTAATCAAAATGAGGTATTTCCATTAAAAAAAACAAAGATGGGCTGATTTATGGTATTTCGGAAAGTGCCGCCATTTTGGAAATATTTTATTTAGACTTGCAACGATTGTCTCTGGATACCAAATTTTATAATAATACACGGTCTACGTGAATCACCCTGTATATATATATATATATATATATATATATATATATATATATATATATATATATATATATATATATATAAATATAATATATATATATATATATATATATATATATATATATATATATATATATATATATATATATACAGATTGATTCGTAACGCAATGGATACAGAAGGTATGCGTGTAGAAAACCCCAAAATATGGCGATTTTTATATAAAAAATTTTCGGACACCCATGGTTGGTGAGATATTGACCTCGGAAAATTGTTTAATAATTATAAGAAACATAGCAGCATAGCAGCATAGCACAACCAAATTTCGTAGATGGTTTTTTTATCAATCTCGTTATTTGACAAAAATTTCAAAGTGGTTATAAAAGCAAAAACGGGTGATTCAGGGGTGGGTCAATCTTTAAAGGACATGGTTTTTTAACCTAATTAAAAGTTAGAATCCATTAGTTCTATAGAAAATTCAATTTTGTATCTTATTTCTTCTTGTAAATTTTGCGACCAACCACCTGTTTTTGAGAAAATTGAGATTTTTAGAGTTGAGGTCAAAACAAAATTATGTCCCTTGAAGACTATTAAACATTCAGATATCTTAAATTTAACAACCGTATGAAAAACTAATAAATAAAAAACAATAAAAAACACTAAAGATATTTTTCAAAATCTCTTCCATCTTCTCTTTTTTATAAAAAATGCTGGTTCATGTGTTTAACTATTTTGAAATCCAATTAAAAATGCATAATACATCATTTTTATAAATGTATTCTGCCAAGTTTTGAATAAAAAACATTGCTATAGTTTGTAGCTTTGAGTCGTAAACTTTTTGTTGCAGCAAACCCCAAAGAAAAATCGAGTGGCGTCAGGTCCGGGGATGTCGGGGCCACTCAATCAAAGGACTGTTTCGCCCTATCCAACGATTTTCGAAATGTTTATTTAGCCATTCTCTCACTATAACAGCGTTATGAATAGGACTACCATCTAACTGAAACTTTAAATTAGGAAGATTCTGTAGTGACAAATCACCTAGTGCGTCTCAGAACTCGTTTCCAAGAAAATAAAAAAACCCGTTCGCTTTAAAATTACCTCCAAAGAAAAAGAGCGAATTATTCTGTCATTCGGAATTCCGCACCCAACGTAAATTATTTGAGAATACTGCTTCTTTGCATGTATGATGAATTCCGGATTATCAGCTGACCAGTGACTTGAAACCGGCCCATTTATAGTAAATGTGGATTCGTCGCTAAATAAAATTTCATTGAAAAGGTTACAATTATTTAGATACTCTTGTATTAAATAACAAAACTCTAATCGCCTTTCCTCATCCCCAGTTCCAACGTATGCAAAATTTTTGGCTTAAAAGCCTTTATTTTATTTTTTCCAGGCAACGCCTAATACTTCCTCTCGGAATATTAAGGTTTAGGCTAGCCACTCTAATATTAGTCTGGGGGTTGTTGTCAAAATATTCTAAAATTTCTTTATTATTTGTCCAAATTGCACGATGTCCATTATCCTTGGCTCTAAGAAAATGTTTTGAAACAGACCCCGTTTCATTGAAAACTTTATTAACGCGTTGTACAGCACTCCAACTTACTTGTCTATCTGGGTGTCTATTATTTAACTCTCTCGCAGCTTCTCTTGGTTAACGAACATTACCGCCAACAAGACGTACAATTTTTACTTTGTCTCTTAAGGTAAGGTTTTCCATGATTATTAACACCAAACAAACTAACAAACTGTAATAACCTTCCTGCACCTAAATGTCATTTTTGGCAATTAACTGTTTTAATATTTTTTCATGGATAACTTGTCAGAATAAATTTATAAAAATGATGTATGTATTATGCATTTTTTAATTTGACAACAACATCGGTCCTTCACGAAATTTTTTGATGCCATTATATGAGGATCGTTTTGACGAATGGTGAAACCAGTGGTGTGAACAGATTTCTTATTAAAAATGGTGATAGGGATTCTTACAATTTTACTCCGGAAAACTGACGAAGTAGGCCTGTTTCCCATAGGGCTCGTTAGCGTCTTTGCCGCCCCTATAGCACCGCAGCCTTTGGCTTATTGTTCATGCCCTTTGCCTTTTCTCCTCCTATTCCAAAATCGCTGTGTCTTGAACAAGTCTACACAGCAATTGGTAGGGTGAAGTTTCATATTGCTCTGTCTCCGGTCTAGGTTGTCAGTGGCCTTTTGCGGTTCAGAGCTTTACACTCGCAGATGTCTTTGACTGATTCCTCCTCTCGCCGCGTAGTCTGCACGCCAGGTCCCTCTCGAACCGACCCATTTAATGCAGGTGTTTCTTGTGTCCATGTGTCCCGTCAAGAGTCCTGTTATGCTCCTGAGTTATCATCTGCTAAGATATAGCGGCTCCACAGCTCTCTTTAGACTGGATTGCCCAATTGATGACTTCCCGTGTTTGAGCCCTAGACAATCTGCCCAGTATGCCTTGTGCTCTTCTCTGACCTAGGACTTGATGGTTCCCCTGGCCGTACCTTTCGATACGCCCAAGACCGGTTCTGGTCTCAGAAATGGTTTCGCTGATCCTTTCTTCGCGAGACTGTCAGCGTCTTCATTGCTTTTCACCTCCGAGTGAACCGGCACCCAGATGAGGGTGATCTCATTCTTCCCAGCCAGGTCGCTCGTCTCGCCTCGGCATTTACTTACCAGTCTGGAATTTACCCGTAGGCTACTTAGGGAATTAAGGGCTGCCCGACTGTCTATGACTATTAGGATCCACTTGTTAGTGTAGTCCTTCCTCTTGTTCTCTCGCACTCAGTGCAAGATGGCGTACATTTCGGCCTGAATGACCGTTGCATGAGCTCCGATGGAAATACTGTGACTTACAATCGGTCGTTCGGAAAATAAACGCCTGCCACTGTCCCACGATCCCCGCAAGACCCATCTGTGAACCAGATGAGCGCGTCCCATGGTAGGCTCGACGTCTACCCCGCCATGCTTCGCGGCCGGGGATTACCACTGTAAACTTGTTATCCCTGCAGATTCGCGGGCTCGCGAAATCTGACCTCATTTCAAGCATGGGCTCCTTCACGATCTCCTGAATTTTGCAGTGGCCCCTGCAACCTGGGTTGGTCTTCAGTCTATCATTGAAGGCTAGTGGACCATCAACACCTACATGGCGGCTGTTGGGTTTGAAGTCATAGCCCCTGTGATGCCTAGGCAAGCCATCCTTTGGATCTTGCCTAGGAAGTAGGCTTTTGATTTTGTAGAAATATGGCTTTTATTGTTCCAAAAATACAGTTCATCAGATATACACTTTAAAGAAAATCCGGTTTAATCGCACTATAAATATGGATTTTACAGGATGACTTGCAAACAAATTGGTCACACTATATATATATATATATATATATATATATATATATATATATATATATATATATATATATATATATATATATATATATATAAATTGAAACTGACTCCAGAAATAGGGTTCTAGGGGCCCCAGATCGCGCATATTTAGAGCCACTTTTTAAATAGAAAATTCGGGATCTTCCCATTATTGATTTTTTCCTACGACAATTCAGTAATAGACTATAAAAACTATAACTACTATTTATATGTTAATTGACAAAAAATTGGTGTTAGCGAAACTAAGTGAGATGTAAAACCCGTTTTTACACGTGTCGCCACGTCGTTGCGGAGCCAAGTATTATGTTGTCACGGCAGCTCCAAATAACACAGAATGTTAAGAAATAGAGACTGTATACAACCAACTAACAATTTAGTAAATTGTCAGCCCTGGACCATTTCTTCCCCAATATAGGGACAAAGTATGCAAGGCTACCTCACCACAATTAGAACCGTAAACCGGTTGGTGGTGAGAATACATCTTGCCTTACATACTTGTCCATATATAAGGGAAGAAATGAGCCAGGGCTGACAATTTACTAAATTGTTAGTTGGTTGTATACAGTCTCTATCTCTTGTCATTCTGTGTTATTTGGAGCTGCCGTGACAACATATTACTTGGTTCCGCAACGAGGTGGCGACACGTGTAAAAACTGGTTTTACATCTCACTTAGTTTTGCAAGGCTGGCTACCATAGCCGTATTACTTTATGGGTGCATTTTCGCTGCAGTTATAATGCCGTACTGACGAGCTCTAATTAGAGCGAACCGGTTTACGGTTCTAATTGTAGTGAGAATACATCTAGCCTTGCTGTCAACATATAAATAAGAGATCTAGTTTTTAATCGCTTAGGATATTCATGGCTCTGATGATGTACTTGATAGCGAAACGAAAAATGTATTGTGTTGACTTGGGTTCTCCAAATTATAGCTATTATAATCGTTGTTAAATGCTCCGTGATCCTTGTAAACGACGATGTATCACAATATTGTAAGCTGTAATTTTATGGTGTTGGGGATGATTGGAAATACCGTAGATGCTGGTAAAGATTTACGAAACACCTAAAACATTTCGCAATAATTACTTTTAATCTAAGTATATTATGTAAATACAAAAATACGGAAAATGCACATTGATTGATTTTCCTTAATGCTTTAAGACCTTTTGAGGATTGTTTAATTATTACTAATCGACGTAACATCATTGTAACAGATACATTTACATGATTACCGAATCAAAGACAAAAGTTACTCACCTAGAAACCTAGTCTTAATTTCCTTTTATCTAACAGCATTAACACTTTCCCATATTATCTTCCTATTATTTTGTGGTCATCATCTTGCCTCTTTTTTTATAAAATAATATTGAAATTTATTGCTCATACTTTTTTTTTCTGTAAATATTTATCACTTTATGCCATCGAAACCGAAGTTACTTTCCTTGATGTTCAAATAGGTCACTTTGATGATATTATCCAATATATCTAGTGAAAGTGTCATATTGCTTTGTCCGTATATAAACTTTATGTGTATTTGTAAATAAGAGCCACAATCGAAAACACTTAACTATAGGTATTATTATGCGCATTTGAAAATAAATTTACTGTTTAAAAGAGAATAAAAATAAACCAACCCCCCCTTTATGCGTCTGCATGGTACAGCATAGCGATACATGTAAAATGTTTCTCTAATTTTATTAAAACCTTTTATTACGTAATCCGTGATTCTAGCTTCTGCAAGAACGATTTCATGTCGAACGAGCATTCTGATTACAGCTTTCATTCAAGACAGGTGCTTGGTAGTACTCGCTTTATACTTTTGTATATACGCTTTAACTACAATTTAAGTTCTTTTACTAATTTAAATTCTACCTACAAAAATGTACCGTGTTTTGTTTGTAGTTTTGTGTGCTTCTGTTATGGTACTTGGTGAAAAGGTAAAGATTTAGTTAATTTTTTTGCAAGCTGCTAACTTATCTTTTTTTTTTTCAGGAACCACATGTCTGTGATATACCGTCAGCTGCTCCAAAAAAGATTGAAAAAGTTATCAATGCGTGCCAAGATGAAATCAAAATTGCTATTCTAGCTGGTAAGTGGATTAGTACATCTTTATTTGTTAAGAAATCTTAATTTTAAATTCACAGTAAAATAGTAAAATAAATAACGCGAACATAATAGTTTGCGACTGTATTTGACACAGTTACCTATGAATATTTTTTTCACTCTTAGACATTTTTTATACAAATTTTGTCACGGTGTGCTTATGTTGTGTTAGAGAATAAGTCGCCCGTGTGTAATGGGCTTTTTTCGGTTATTTCTTCTCGTTTTCAAATAAATGTCAATTAAGGAAGAAGATAAATTCATAAATTTCTCTTGAGATTTTTTGATTATTTTCTTGCAAAAAATATATACCTATACTTTATTGAGGTAATTTTTTCAACGTGTCTATACAATAAGTCAAAGTAGACTTATGGTATAATTTAGCTACGGTTTCATCCAAATATACTTGTTGAACTTTCTAAATTAGACATACCTACTACAAATTTTGACGTATGATATTGTAGAAGCCGATACTTGATGTAAATCCGTTGTCAATTTAGATAAATAAAAAGTCTGCACGCAGCAAATGCGTTATGGTAGCGAATTTTCGTCGAAATGTTTTTAATGTCAAATATGTCTTGTTTTTAGAAGGACATTTGGTTGACAGTATAACCTATATAGTACTAACAATGTACCATATTTCATTAAAATAACTTTGTTGTTTCAAAAAGTACAAACATTTTCCGAGAATAAAATTTAAAAGTTCCAGAAAAACTGACCCGATTTTCCTGGCCAACGAATCTCTTTAAGCTATTTACACAGCTGACAAGATATAATTATTCACAAACAGCTTTAGGACCAAAATTGAAAAAAACTTTTTTGAAAATTTCTTTAATAAAAATTCACCTTTTTTTATACATAAATTGCCTTTAGTAATGTTACACTAAATTACATTTTTCACAAAAATTCGACAACTTTTTTTACAATAACTTACTAAACATTTATTATGCATTACCAATATATCAAAAAAATCTTACGAAAAAAGATTTCTACGGAAACACTAAAAACATTTCTGCGAAAACATTTCAAATTCAGCCACTATTTGAGAGTGTCTGTATACGGCAGCTCGATTTTTTCGACGAGTAATACAAACAAAAAGCTCTCTGAATGCGACATTACCATGAGGCTCTGCTATTTATTGATAAAAACGCCGTATCACAATTTGTGATATGTGTTTGAAATATGTGTCAAAAACGTGAAAAGTTGCAAAACAAAACTCAAAAACGATGAATGATATCAATTTTTTTTCCTTACAAACATGCATTATAATATGATGGAAAACACAAAAATGCAATAACATAAGGGGTGCTCTATTTTAAGAAAATAAAGCCTGTATCACCAACGACTTATGGGCCACCTTGTGGTTGTCAAAATAGCTTTATAAGATACAGCTCGAGACACTCTATAATTAACGTATATACTTTTTTCTCATATCTTGTGTAATAACGGATATATTGAGCTTTACCGTAGAAATGTCTCACCCTGTATATGTGTCAATAGGCAAAAACTGAAACTGACCCATGATATGGGTTTTATGGATTCTAGTTTGCGCTCATATGAAGAGATCTTTTTAAAATTCATAAGTCGCGGTCTTCTTCTTAACGAATTTTTTTTTTCGAAAATTTGCTAAACTATAGACCATTAAACCATAAACTCTATAGTGGAAACTACTGCCAAAGCATCAGAAAGAGGGTCTATTGAAATGGATTTTCCGAAGACATTTTCGTAAAATGAAGAACAATGATGGTTGAAACTTAGTTATTACGACATTTTGTCGAGAAAATCCGTATTTGCTTCAAATTCGTTGTCTGAAAATTGCAAATTTTGACGTTTCAAATCGCGACTTTGACGTTTCAAGAAGAAAAATTATAAAATTTTCAAACTATGTTTTCTGCTACTTCTTGACCTTTTGCGCCAAGAAAACGTAACCGTTGTATGTAATATTTAATTGATTTTGTTTAATCACGCAAAATATGTTGTTCTTGTGCTTTCCTCTGATCACCTGTGACACCCAAAATGTTTTTCTTTAAATGCTTATAACCTTTTTTCTTTTAACCTAGAGATCTGAATTTTGGTGGGTAGGGTAAGTTTGATGGTAGAAACGTATATATTTGGTTGTGATACCTCTGTTATTTTCGGAGAGACAAAAATTTTCCGAAAGAAAACCCAACATTTTCCTGTAAAAACTGGTCCGATTTTCCTGGCTAACGAACTTATCCAAGCTACTTACAAAAGGAAGGCACATACTAAATTTCATTAAAATTGACCCATCATTTTTTGAGTTATATATTTAAAAAATCTGAGGATCGTTTGACTAACTGAGTTAGCGTCATCAGAGGATGAATAATTCTCAGTCAGCTTTTTTAAAATGTGTTCTGGTGATTTGGGTTCTCCAAGTGTGCTTATCAGTGCTCATCACAGGTTACAGTCTCCAGTTATCACTAATCATTTTACATATTATTCATGATACCAGTTTAAAAAAAACGATGTTGCCGAATGTTAAATCATTTTTGAACATTTTTAAGTTACTTGCCCCAACGTTTAACTCAACTATTATCTTCTTATTGTGCTCTATTGACATGTTTTTTGATACATGGCTGCCAGTTCCAACTTTGTAGGTCAGGTAAAAATTCACAATACATATGATATTTGAGTTTTTTGTAGTAAAGCGTGTGCTATGTGGCCTTGCAATCAAGCATTATTGAAGGTGCATTATTTTAGCGAACTTACATTTTTTAAAATTGCTTATAGAGAGGTAACGACTTTCCAGTTTTCCAAATATTTTGTCAAATGAGCGCCAATTATAGCCACTAGAACTCATATCCGAGACCAGAATATATATATATATATATATATATATATATATATATATATATATATATATATATATATATATATATATATATATATATATATATATATATATATATAAACAAACACAGATCTCCTAATAAGTGAATTTTTCGTTTTACGAATTACAAATTGATTTACACTCTTTTATTGAACGTATATATCCAATAAAATAGTGTAAATCAATTTGTTTATTTTTTAAGTTGACAAATCTTGACATATCAAACCAGGTTTATGGTCGGCCATTCCTATCTCATCTAACATCTCCAATCTGTGCATTTATTTACCAACATTCTTAATACACACGCGTCTTCAACCATTATTTTCTATCTACATCTCATATTTATGACCAATTACTAAATTAATGTAGAACTAAATAAACGTTAAACAGAAACGTGAATATGAATTTCTCGAAAACCACAAAATTTTCGAAAAAATGACAAAAGCAAATGAATTTTTATAATTAGATATTAAATTAAATTATATTAGCAAGTTTTCGTAAAAAAAAGTTCGCTACCAGAAAATCCCGACTTTGGAATATTGAAACAATATTTTTAATGGGCGCCTATATATATATATATATATATATATATATATATATATATATATATATATATATATATATATATATATATATATATATATATATATATATATATGTATGTATGTATGTATGTATATACAGTGTGATGTTAAAGCTGAAAAGATAATTGATAAATGCGTTATTTAATTTTCTTTTAAGAAAAAACGCTCGGATAGGTCAATTTTATCTTTTCAATTGCTAACTTATGACGTAAAAATTGCATTATAACATCTATTTCTGATGATGACGTCATCATAAGTTTTTTAAATGACCACCCTATTTTTGCCGTTTTTCCCTAGACCTGCTTACTACTTAAATGATGATAAGAAATTGGTACTTGACAACAAATTTTTGGAGAATTTTATTAAGAAATATTTTTCACCGTTTTTATTTAGGACCAGTTTTATTTAGAAAAATGAGGTTATCCCTCACTTTTATAAAGTAGTGAATACTTAATTTTGTGATTTTTGTTACGTTGTCATTTGACAGGTGGAACGCAAAGTAAAGCAAAATCAATTTTTAACAACACTCGTGATAATTTATTGATTATTTGCTGTTCAATATTTAGAGTTTTATCCCAGTATGGATTTGGAACTCATAAAAACAATACTGTTAAATCGTGAATTAATTTCAATTATTACCTGCCGTTTGAACTAATCAATAGTCTTAGTAGTGAAAATGTAAAAATGCTAAAGGTAACCAATTCTAATTTGGATTTAACACAAATGGCACGCTTAACGGAAAGAGAAAGAATATAGATATTAGTAATGGTTGGATATGGCGACAGGCTTAGAAGTAATCAGGAAGCATGCGAGTTATTTACCCAACAACATCCTGATAGACCGCCAATTACAAGATCTGCAGTAAGTAAATTGGTTGCCAAATTAACAGAAACAGGACCCGTAAAAGATTTGCCTCGACAAGGTTAACCTCGAATAAGTGAAGATGTCAGATTGGATATATTGCTTGAATCTGAAGAAAAGACTCACCATTCTACAAGGCAACGAGCACTAAATAACAATGTGGACCCACTTTTAGTGGTAAAATTATTCAAAGAAGAGAAGTATCATCCTTACAATGTGCAATTGATACACAAGTTAAAGGATGATGATTCAGACCGCCGTTTACAGTTTTGTGAACAAATAATGTTACGCTGCGATGAAGATCCGAATTTTCTGATGAAGACAATTTTTGCCTAAATGGGACAGTAAATCGTCACAACTTAAGATATGCCTAAATGGGACAGTAAATCGTCACAACTTAAGATATTGGTCACGGGACAATCCTCATTGGACTCAAGACTCCAAGGCAAAGTAAATGTAGGGATGGGAATAAACGGACGGCGTTTCATAGGGCCTTACTTTTTTCAAGAAAATTTACAGCAGCACGTTACCTAAATTTTTTGCTATTGGATTTAGTGCCAGCTCTGGCAGTAATTTTTCCGAATAGTCACGAGGCAGATGCGCCCCATCAAGATATTTGGTTTCAGCAAGACGCGGTGTCTCCTCACTTTGATGTAGAGGCCGTCAATATCTAGATGCCACATTTCCTGAAAGATGGATAAGGCGTCGAGGAGCAATTGAGTGACCACCGCGTTACCTAGACTTGATTCCCTTGAAATTCTTCTGTGGTGTTATTTAAAATCGAAAGTGTATTGCAACAGACAAAAATAATAATTAAAGGAGCTACAGCAAATAACTCGCGCTGAAGTGGAGCAAATTAGACCTAACATTTTTAAGCCCAGTGTACAAAGTGTTTACGCCATCTGTCAATGGCAAATGGTAGGCGGAGAACAATCTGAACATTTTCCCGTGTTCAATAATTTTTTCCACTAAACTTACGTTTTATATTCTTTAAAAGTCAATAATGCAATTTTGTCAAAAAATCTGTTATGGAAGGTACTGTGGGGCCCTACCATTCACAATAACATACACAATGTTCTATAGTCACAAATAGCTTTATTAATATATAAATATATCTCGATTACACAGTGAATTATTTTATATCTTAACTAGACCGCGTTACATTTAACAATGAATCCATTTCCCCAACGTTCGTGCTCCGTCCTCCGTCCACGTTACCTGTTGGTGAATCATCATGCTGCGTAACAAGTCGCCACAATCCCTCCTTTTCTTCAGCTTCAGTGGTGGTATCCTTGTAGGTGTTATGTCGTCCTCGTGCTCGATAACGGAGCGACCGGCTGGTGTGGAATGGTTGGAGGCGGCGTGATCAGTTGAAGAGCTGGTTGGGACAAAAGTTAAATGTTTAAAATATTCTGGTGGTTCTCCAGGTACTTTTTTTATATGTGTCGTGTGGCGTTTAAATGTTTTCCCATCTTTCTTTAGTGTAACTTCATTCCCTTTACTTTCTATCACTTCTTACTCTTCGTCGCGAAATCTACCCTCTAGTTTATTTTATTTATGTTCTGTACTATTACTTTATCCCCGGCTCTATATCGCACTCTTTTGACCTTCTAACCTTATCTTCTCTCTCCCTTTCTTTTTGCTTCATAATCATATCATTGTCTTTGGCTTCTTGATCGCCCTCGCTCTTTACAAGTTCAGATATAGAAGGAATTTTGTCACGAATATTTCTACCCAATAGTAGCTCTGACGGGGACATTGTACATCAAAATGAAGTTTCTTATTTCGGTTCGATGGTCTCTTTTATTAGCATGCGCAATTTAAAGTGTCTTTAGTATTGACTTATTTGCATTTTCGACTTTGCCATTAGCTTGGGGCCAACATGGTTGGAGTTCGTATTAACTCAATGTTGTGACTTACAAAAATCTACAAATTCTCGGCTCACAAATTGTCTCCCGTTATCTGCTCTGATGCGCCTTGGGAAACCCAGTTTTGAAAACATCTCTGTTAAATGGTCGATGATTATGGATGATGTTGTGGATTTTAGAAATTTGATCTCTTGATATCTGGAATAATAATCGATTATAACCAGTACCATATCTCTGTTTGGCAGAAGCTCCATCAGCTCTATGGCCAGACATTGCCAAGGCTCTCCAGGAAACTTGTGGCGCGACATCGTAGGTGGTTTGTTAGGCTGTGATACCAAGAGACAGTCTCGGCATTTTCTACGAATTGTTCCGTATGTCGATCTATCAACGGCCACCAAACCTTTGTACGCAGACGCCTTTTCACGACTGTTTCTCCTCATGCGCTAGTTCCAAGACTTGGTTTATTAACGATTGGGAATCACGAGACGATTACTTCTCAACAAGACTGAATCCATAGAAGATAGCTCTGATTTGAACGGGAAGTATATGTTTCTATCTGCAGTGAGCCAAGAGTTGTTATTAAGTTTGTTTATTGCTTTTGTTATTTGTTTATCTATCCTGCTTTCCGCAATAACTTGTGATATCTTCAACACTTTGGATGTGCTTCTTTCTATCACTGAGAAACTGTGTCTTTCGGTTCCTGCATCAAATGGCTTTTACTTTCCTCTCGTCGGTGTCTATACCCCTGTTAGATATCTTGTGACCCGAAAACTCTAATTCTTGCACCTTTTTTCGGCACTTCGTTTTGTTTAGTGCAACATTGTTTTCCTCAAGGACATTTAGAACCTCCTTAACACATGTGTCGTGTTCTAATTCAGAAGAGCCAAATATAATTATGTCATCTAAATAATATAAGCAATTTTTTTACACGATGGTAGCATCCCTTCAAATATTCGCTGGAATATTTCGGGTGCATAATTGACTGCAAACATCAACTGTTTATATCGGAACATTCCTTAGTGAGTAATGAATGTTGTCATAGGACGCCTATCTGGGTGTAACTCAAGTTGGTGATAGGCGTTTAACAAATCGAGGCGTGAAAAATAGTTTGCATTTCTGAGCTTAGTTAAGAAGGAGTCAAATGTCGGCAAAGAGTAGTTCTCTCTTTTGATAGCTTCGTTCGCTCTACGCATATCAACGCAGATTCGAATGTCTCCGCTGGACTTAAAAATAACAACTACCGGTGATATCCAGGCGCTAGGTTCCATTATTCTTCCAATTATGTCATTTTGTAAGGCCTCGTTCAGTTTGTCTTCGACTTGTGATTCGACTGCGACTGGAACTCTTATTACTGGTTGTTCTACGAGTTTTACATATGGGTCTATACATATTTTTACTAGAACATCTTTTACTCTGGGAAGCGCGGTTGTTTTCTCTATTTTATTTACATTAGGTCCTAACTTTAATATTCCCAATTCCTTGGCTGTATCTTTTCCCACTATGGAAATGTCTCCATTTGTTACCACATAAAAAGTTGTAATGAGCTTACTTTCACCTGGGATGTTGATTATTGTTGTGAATCTGTATTTAATTTGAAGTGAACTACTAGTGCTATATGGTTTTAGCTAATCTGTATTCTTTGTGGTAAGATCCCAAATAATCGCGTTATGTGAAGAAAGTTATTCCCGGCCAGTTCATCTTATTATGTTGGCTTTTGACCTCGAATATATAAGCAATATTAATTCTACTCCACCTACTAAAGATTTGACCAAGTCGTCGCACGAATCATCTTGGTTGGACTGCTTTGCTTTATGGACACTAAAACAGTCAAAATTATTGCTGTCGTTCCCTGTTGGGTCCGCTTCCATTTCTTCAGTGTCCACAAAATTTACAACCAATCAACTCGTTTACCAAACTTAGACTGCAATGGTCTTTTCGGTGTGTCGCGCGTTCTACAACATATAGTAAAATGACCTTGAAAGCCACACTTTCGACATTTGACGTCTTGGGTCGGGCATACTTTTATATTATTATTACGGTTAATTTTCCCGCACCTCGAACATGGGTACATCTGTCTGTTGTGCTTTGTTCCAATTTTATTTACTGTCAGAGATGAGGTACTTTGGTCACTTGACCCGGCACTCATAGCCGTTGATTTGTTTGATATTTGTTCGTGCACCAGACAAAGCTCAACAATTTCGTTGAGAGTGCGTTCCTTTTCCAAAAGTTTCTTTTTTAAATCTGGTGAAGCTCAACTATCAATAATTTTAACCTTCATGTTTATTTCACTAGCTTCCATAACAGTACTACCGAAAAAAACAACGCTTCGCCTGTTGTCTTATCTTCAACAAGACTTTGTTAAAGTTTCCATTTTCGTCTTTCTTGATACTTCGGAATACATGGCGCACAAATGTAGAATTTTGTTTGGGAGAAAAGTAGTCTGATAATTTATCCACTAGTGATTCAATAGCTCCCGGTAAACTGTGAGCTACCTCTTGCAACTGTGGACCGCCCAGGTGCAAAAGTGTTTCTCTTCTTTACGATATCGGTCATATCTTCTGAGGCTAGGTATAGATCTAGCCATTTCTCCCACTCCGCTCTAAGTAAAGCCTTGTCGATGGTATCGCCTAAAAATGGCCTGATTCCTGTATCTGTCAGAGTTGACTAGGAAAGAAGAAGAAAAGCAAAGGATAAGGAACCAAAAGTGTGTTACATCAATGTCCATGCCCACGCGAGAAAAAAATTATAAAGTTATCCATCCAAAGTACGGTTTTTACTGTACCAATTTTTTATGATATATTATGTAATATTTATATGCTTAAATCGAGCACCTTATGGGTTACATAAGACCTAACATAAAGTTAAGATAAACATTACTCCAAACAAGAATTTTCTCCGTTTAACATACGTCATCAGTTGGCAAAAACATTCGGTTAAATAGGTGTCGCCACACAATAAATCAAAATATAAACAAAATAAAATATAGTGTTGTAATGGTTAATATTTAGTTCAAACTTGCCGATATTGTTATTATATACATACATACATAAATACAATTAAATGTATTTTTAAGTGATTTCATTCACCTGATTTTGTTTACAATATAATTCCCAATAAATTCACAAATTGACTCATTTTAATAAAACATGTTTATCAAGTCGCATTGATCTTATCTCGATTTATCGTAGGAATATGTAGTAAATATTTTACTAAAATATGAGAACATTTCTAAATATATATATTTTTATTCGCGTCCGCATTCTTGTTGTAAACAAAAGCAAACTCATGTTTCATACTCGTTGGTTCATAATTGGGAGTGTTTTATATAAACATATACACACATATATGTACACACACACATACACACATATTTGGCTCACAGCCATGCTCTGTTTAATTTTTTTTTCTTTGGTGCTCACAGCCCTCCTTTTGGTGCTCTCAGCCCTACTCTTTGGTGCTCACAGCCCTACTTTTTTTTTTTGGTGCTCACAGCCCTACTTTTGGCGCTCACAGCTCTCCTTTTGGTGCTCACAGCCCTACCTCAATACCCACAATAATACACATATACATATACACACATATACATATATACATATATACACATACACATGCATCTTGTAGGCATCGGAATCCAAGTTAATATTCAGAGATGCAGCCACATGTTTAGGGTGGCAAAAAAACATCTCATAATTAAATTATTATCTCTTTGCAGTCTGTACAGTTAAGAATTCTTACCTTTATAATTAGACGTATATAACAGGTTCAAAGAATCCTCGTCGCCACTTGTGGGGCCCTATCATTCACAATAACATACACAATGTTCTATAGTCACAAATAGCTTTATTAATATATAAATATATCTCGATTACACAGTGAATTATTTTATATCTTAACTAGACCGCGTTACATTTAACAATGAATCCATTTCCCCAACGTTCGTGCTCCGTCCTCCGTCCACGTTACCTGTTGGTGAATCATCATGCTGCGTAACAAGTCGCCACAGGTACCAATTATTTTCATCATCATTTAAGTAATAAGCAGGTCTATGGAAAAACCACCAAAAAATATGGTTGTCATTTAAAAAACTTATGATGACGTCGCAACTCAGAAATAGGTGACGTCAAAAATGTTATTTTTACGTCATAAGTTTGCAATTGAAAAGATAAAATTTACCTGTCCGAGCGTTTTTCTTGAAAAAATTGAGTAATGCATTAATGAACTATGTTCCAAACTTTATCATCACACTGTATACATCTCACACCGATAACTCAAAAAATAATGCGCTGCTTTTGATGAAATTTGGTGGGTACCTTGCTTTTGTAAATGGCTTGGATGAGTTCGTTATCCAGAAAAATCTGACTAGTTTTTCTGGGAAATCTTTGGGTTTTCTTTAGGAACATTTTTGTAGTTTCGAATATAACAAAACTATTCAACCAAATTTGGCTCGCAGGTTTCTATTATAAAGCTTATCCCACATGCCAAAATTCAGATTTCTAACATAAGGAAAAAAGTTATAAGCATCTTAAGAAAATACAATTGATGCCACTGGTGATCAGATAAGGTCACAAGACCAAAATATTCTGTGTGATTAACAAAAAATATCGAAACTACTGACCAAGATTTCATGGCGTAAAAAGGTTAAGAGGTACCAACAAATTAATTATTAATTACAAGAAAACTTTATAGGTTTTCTTCTTAAAACGTCAAAGTCACATTTTGAAACGTCAAAATTGACGATCTTTAAACAAACACTCTGACACGAATGAAGGTTATGTAGATAAATGCTGTAAAAAGTGTGTTTTACATAAACTTAAGTTTCTGCTTTAACCATCACCGTACTCCATTTTACTGAAATATTTGCATAAAATTTATTTAATCAAATAGACATTTTCTGATGATTTTGTAATTATTATTTAATATGAATGATTTTTTTACTAAACAAACAAAATTTTAAAAAGTCCCGGTGCAGGCAATAAATTGATAAACTGTCAAAGAATATATCAAACAGCAAAAGTTCGGACGTAGCGTTATGGTAGCGTATTTACATAAACCATTTTTTTAAACTTTGTGTGTGTGGGTGTGTTTTTTGTTTCTTTAACAACGGTATATTTTCGCGACTACGGCCAATCATTGACGCCAGGAAGCAGTTTCACCTCACTATCCCGGAAACTTTGCCGAACCCCTGCCTTTCTGTAAGGAGGGTAGGGACTTTACGCCCCCTCCAGAAGGCAGAACGTGCAGACATTCATTTTGCTCAAATACAATGCCACCACCTCGGTTAATGTTAATTTTACAGCATGTACTAAAAAAGTGAAAAGAGAACCTTGGGTATCGAACCCGGTAGCCTTCGCTTCGCAGGCACACTGAACTTCTTACCACTGAACTACCGATGCTCTTTTATCAAACTTTAATAACCAATGTTTATTAAATTATTATCAAAAATAAAAACCGAGTAGGTATCGATGGTGAGACTTTGTAAAAATTTTTTTCAAATGAGCGCGAATTAGGACCGTAGAACCCATATCCGGGGTCAGTTTCAATTTTTATTTGTTATATATATATATATATATATATATATATATATATATATATATATATATATATATATATATATATATATATATATATATATATATATATATATATATATATATATATCCAACCGATAACTCAAAAAATATATAACCGATATGGATGAAAGTGACGAGTAACTTTTTTTTATTAATGGCTTGAATGAGTTCGTTATCCAGGAAAATCGGACAAGGTTTTTCGGAAAAATTTTGAGTTTTCTTTCAAAAAAAAGTTTTTCTCCGAAAATTACAAAGCTGTTTTGATGAAATTTGGTGGAAATGTTTCCTTGTGAAATACCTTACTACTGACCAAAATTAAACTTTCTAAGTTATAGAAAATTGAGTTATTTAAATTGGAAGCAATGAATGAAAATTGACTACTATAACGCACTTGCTGCGTCCCGAACTTTTTTTAGATTAGCCAGTGAACAAAAAAGTTCTTTTGAATTGGTTGAGTCACCCATGTCGCCACCTTCCAAAATTTTTAATAATTAAAAATATCCACCAGTTAATGCCTATAACGGGCCTACTTGATGTGCTTAGTTTGCTTCTTGTAAATGAAACGGTGCCCGAGATACAAAACTGTTGCTACAGTTCTTGAGCAATTTTGAACCTCTATATCTCCTCGGGGGTTGTCCAACTTTGTATAGAGGTAAGTTGCGCGAAATCATCATATTTTTGTGTCATCTAGACGTATCAGCTCTGTGTCGGTTATTATACCGAATACCCTGTATGCATAAAATGTCAACTTATATTGCTTTACTACATCTATCTCTGTTTTCATTGGAGTTGGAGACACGCTTGAGTCCAAAGAAATTGTGCAGTTTTTGGCTCATTTCGGATCTGCTTTTAGATCTGTAAAAGTTCGAATTCCGAGATTTTTTGTGAATTTTCTTTAAAAAAATCATTAATGAGGAGATCTGTTTATATATATATATATATATATATATATATATATATATATATATATATATATATATATATATATATACTTTTATTTGTGTGCTGTCCTTTGTGCGATTTTTATTTGGTCACGTGGACCGCAGTTTCGAACCGTCCTGGTTCACCATCAGCACGCTACTGTAGCGTGTAATATATATATATATATATATATATATATATATATATATATATATATATATATATATATATATATATATAACTATTTCCTTGTCAAGCAGACGTCAAAATTTATGTTAATATTGATCTTTAGATCTTTTGAGAAACTACGCTAAAATAAAAAAGTGTTGCCCAAAAATGGATATCAAATATTATGTATCCAGTAGAAATATTAGCAAAGATAACTAGAATGTTTTTGTACCTGGAAATTTAAAGAAAATTTTGGTGTGTGACAGTTTAGAAAGTTTTTGACGTTTTTATTTTGACATTTATATTAAAAATTGTATTGTTTACATGCACAAGCAATGCTTATATGTAAGATACACTGCATAATTAATTTGCAAAAATATATATTACTATTACTATTACTAATATATTACTATTACACCGATAACTAAAAAATTAATGGACCGATTTTGATAAAATTTGGTAGGTGCCTTCACTTTGCAAGTGACTTGGATAAGTTCGTTACCCAGGAAAATCGAGCCAGTTATTCCTGGAAAATTTTGGGTTTTATTTCGGATGACTTTTGTATCTCCGAAAATAACAAAGCTATGGCAACCAAATTTGCTTCTTAGGTATAACTATTAAACTTACCCCACATGCGAAAATTCAGATCTCTAAGTTAAAAGAAAAAAAAAATTATAGACATTTAAAGAAAAATTGGGTGCAACTGATGACCAGAGAAATGCACAACACCAAAATATTTTGTGTGGATAACAAGATCTATTGTATATTACAGAAAAAGATTACGTTTTCTTGATGCAAAAAGGTCAAGAAATAACAGTATTGTTTGAGAAATATTACATATTGTACTTTATTCATAAATGATTAAAAAAACATTTTTTTTTAATTTGTTGGAATGAATTATACTTTTGAAATAAACAAAGATCACTACAAATAATAAAAGACTGTGGTTAATGGATCTAACGATCCGAGGCCAAACATAATAACAAAAACGACAATAACAAATAAACAAATGTCTGCTGGTGCGACAAAGGTTAACTGTCATACCCTCGTCTCCTTATTTGAGCAAATCTATTTAAGTCCCTTTCAACTTTCACAGATTTATTGCCACTTTTTAGACATTGCTGTGCTGGATTTTCATCTAACAGATGAATGTTTTTCTGAACATTTTTACAAACACTGGCTGCATATCGGTTGCATTTTATGTAAATACAAACATATCCAATTTTTCTTTAATGCTAGACAATCATTTCATTTTGCCAATTATAGCAAACCACCTTGGTACAAAATAACTGTTGTAAGCATCGCGACCAATCAAAGAAATGCTACTATAATATTTAAAGATTTAAAATTTTACTTCCATGTAGTAAAAGACTAGTCAGCTTACAGTTTTTAACAGACTTCAAAAAAAGGAGTAGGTTCTCAATTCGCCTGTGTTTTTTTATGTGTGTTACCTCAGAACTTTGTTCTAGGTGAACCGATTTTGATGATTCTTTTTTTATTTGAAATCTGGTATTTCTCGTGTGGTCCCATATATATTTGATTAAGATCTGACTAGTAGTTCTTGAGTTATCCTTAATGAAGCCGGTTTTCTTCTTTTTTTTTACTTGCTTATTAGTTGTCGTTGACCTTAACCGTTGCGTACTGAATATATACATACAGGGGTCCAACAGGCCTTCACGTTCAATATCTCCTTTATTATTTAATAATAAAAAAAATTTGGAACAAAAGTGGCAGGTACTAACGTTAGCTACAAACTAAAATTATTTTTGCATATAGAGGGTGTTGCATAAGTTAGATACAACCCAAACTTCACTTTTTTTTTAAATGGTACATCCTGTATATTGTTTCATTTTTGAATTCCTATTGTTTTGCCGATTCATCCAGTGTAGTTTTTGGGGTCCACACGGAGTAGTTCAAAAGTTATGGCCACTTTTCTAAAACATCAGAGCCAGATTTGACGGTCTGTATCTTCATTAATATGTCAGCATGCGACACTCCATTATGACAAAAATCTCAAATAGTGTTCTTCTTTCAACTTCAATCAATACAGCAAGGATTCCTTGAAAACAGTATACAGGCTGAGTAAAAACACTGTAGTCAAGTTTTCTCGAGAAATTCAAATGGGTTATCTTATATATCATAATCAATTTCAATACAACAACAAAAGTTTTTTCAGTTTCATGAAGTATTCCCTATACCTAAGACCAGCATTTATTGAGATGTTGGTTGTTTTTTTTTTTTTAAATAAAGGTACATTTATACACAGGAACGAATTAGGGTACTATTTTTGAAAAACCTGTATACAGTTTTTAGCCTAGACTCCTCTCTGTTTGATTATTAATCATCTGTTGGTGCATATGAAGAATTATATTTACGGTCACTACTTCTCAAAACCTAATACTTATTCTGACCTCGTTTTATTATTTTAGAAAACTTGCAAACATCGGCTTGTTTCAACTGTGACATATTCATTAAAGAATGTATTGTTACTAATATACAAAAGCACGGAGAAAAAATATTCATCAAATAAAAATAATAACGAGAAAATTTTTTTATGGAAAAATGTTACAAGTATAAATTAAAGACTATTCGATTTAGTAATATTGAAATAAAACTTCCTAGTATGCCCTCATTTAAATATATTTTTTTTCAAAATTCAAAAGTCGCGATGTCCCATTTGTTATTTTTTTCTAAGAAAATTCACTCAAACATACCCGTAAAATAAAACTAGCATTCAGCAGCTCTAATCTTTAATTCTGCTCACGTTGACTAACACAACTGTCATTGTCCAAAGCTCCAATGAGAATTTTGCGACCAATTTCTACTTAATACAGATGTATGGACTTCTTCTCTGGCTTCACAAACGCTTGTTTGAGTGAACATGACACTCCAGACCTTAATTTGGGTAGGATATTTGTCAGTTTGTTCGATACACGGAGGAGAAAACACCTCATTGGAGATCCTCCTTACACATTGGCTGCGTTTTTCTGAAAGGAAAAATATGAATCAAAGAATAAAAATGGCTGAAAAATAAAACTAGCCTTCAGCACACTTAATCGTCAATTCTTATCACATTGAATAACATAGCTGTCATTCTCCAAAGTTTCAATACATATTTTACAACCCTTTCATACAAAATACGGATGTAAATGCTTTTTCTCTGGTTTCCCAAAATGCTGGTATGAGCGAACATGATACTCCAGACCGTCATTTGGGCAGGATGTTTGAGAGTTTATGCAATACACGGAGGAGAAACCACATCATCGGGCTCTTTCTTAGGTAGTGGCTGTTTTCTTCTGAAAGGAGAAATATTGATTCACGAAATAACATACCTGGAAAATAAAACTACCATATAGGACACTTAAGCCTCAATTCTGCTTACATTGAATAACACAACTGTTATTAACCACAGCATATAGTGGCTGCGTTCTTCTGAAAGGACAAATATATGACTTATAAAAACACATACTTGTAAATTAAAACCAGCTTCAGCATACCTAATCTTTATTTACAACCGTTTCGTACCAAACATAGCTGTAGAGACTTTTTCTCTGGCTTTACACATGCTTGTTTGAACAAACGTGATACTCCAGACCATCATTGGGATAGGATGTCTGACAGTTTGTGACATACACAAAAGAGAAAACACCTCATTGTAGCTATTCCTTACAAAGTGGCTGCTTTCGTCTGAAAGGACAGATATTGGTTTATAAAAAAACATACCCTTAAAATAAAATTAGCATTTAATCTTCAATTCGCATTGAATAACACAACTCTCATTCTTCAAAGCTTCAACAATTATGGTACTAAATACAGATATAGATAGTTATTATCTGGATTCACGAATGCTTCTTTGAGCGAACATGACACTCCAGACCTTCATTTGGGTGGGATGTTTGACAGCTTTTGTGATACACGGAGGAGAAAAGACCTCATTGGAGCTCCTCCTGATATACTGGCTGCTTTCTTCCGAAAGGACGAATCTTGATTTATAAAAAAAAACATACCTGTAAAATAAAATTAGCTTTCAGGACACTTAATCTTAAGTTTTTTTCACATTTGGATAACGTGACTGTCATTCTTCAAAGCTTAAATAAAACCTCTACAACCGTTTAGTACCAAATAGAGATGTAGACTTCATCTCTGACTTGTTTGAACGAACATCCCACTTCAGACCATCATTTGGGTAGGGTGTTTGACCGTTTGTGCGATACGTGGAGGAGAAAACATCTCTGTGGAGCTCCTACTTACATACTGGCTGCTTTCTTCTGAAACGAGAAATGTTGATTTATTAAAAACATAGCCGAAAAAAAACTTGAGCACACTTAATTTTCAGTTGTGCTCACATTGAATAGCGTAACTGTTATTCTCCAAAGGCTCAATAAATATTTAGCTACCGTTTCACACTAAATACATATCTAGATACTAGTTTTCTGGCTTCAACGCTGCTTAGTTGAGCGAACATGACAATCCAGCTCATCATTGGGATAGAATGTGTGACAGTTTCTGCGATACATTAAGGAGAAAACGCATCATTGAGGCTCCTCCTTACATACTGGCAGTTTTCTTTTGAAAGAACAAATATTCGTTTATGAAAAACACACCTGCAAAATAAAACTAGCCTTTAGCACACTTAATCTTCAATTCTGCAGACATTCAATACCACAACTGTCATCCTCCAATGCTTCAATGAATATTCTCCAACCGTTTTGTACTAAATAGAGATCAAGATACTTGTCTGGGTTCACAAATGCTTGTTTGAGCTCCAGACCATTATTTGGGTAGAATGTTTGACAGTTTGTGCGATAAACGGAGAAGTAAAGACCCCATTGACTGTTTGCTCCTAAAATGACAAATATTGATTTATAAAAAATATATACCTTGCAAATAAAAGTAGCCTTCGGCACACTTAATTTTTAATTCTGCTCGCATTGGGTAACACACCTGTCATTTTCCAAAGGTTCAATAAATATATCAACAGTTCCGTAGTAAATAAACATATATAGACTTCTTCTCTGGCTTAACAAATGCTTGTCTGAGGCAACATGATCACACTTGAGACCATCATTTGTGTAGGATGTGTGACAGTTTGTGTGATACACGGAGGAGAAAACACCCCAGTGCAGCTCCTCGTTACAGACTGGCTGCTCTCTCCTGAAAGGACAATTATTGGTTTATAAAAAAACACCCAGAAAATAAAACTAGCCTTCATCACAATCTCCAATTCTGCTCACATTTCATCTCTGTTCCGCAAGTAATCCTCTTGTTAGCCATAGCAGGTGTAATTTTGGCCTTTTTACGAAGAGGACAGCGACGTGTAGGCAATCTAGCGGCAATTAGCATTCGACGGATAGAAGAATCAGTAACGTTTTGCATCATATAATTTTAATATCGTTACTGGCAGCTCTTCTGTTTGCCTTATCACTTAAAACATATTTTCGTTTCATTCTCAGCGTAAACGTATTCTTTCGTCCTCAGTTTTCCAGTCGAGAGGAAGCATATTCAAAACCCAAATCTGAAGTTCTCTTCACTCTAGCCTCAGGTGCTTGTGAAATATATAGGTATTCTGTGTGCAATTGCTGCTTAAGTATAACGTTTTTCTTATACAGAAGAATCTTGATCTGAGTACCTTTTCTACGAGAGAGATTACTTGTCCTACCCATAGTCTAAGACCCATCAGCGGGACACTAATGGATTGAAAATTTCACAAAATCTCCAAAACAGTCCCCAAATCTTTTGAATTTCGCAGAAAGACTTCAGGTACACTTATTGCAACATAAATTTATGTTACCTTTTAAGTAAACTTGGAGAACCCAAATCATCACAACACATTTTTAAAAGACCTGACGATCGTTTCACTAACCAAGTTAGCGTCATCTTTTTTTCTTACTTTAACGTCGGTTTGTTTCCGCGACTATGGCCAATCATTGACGTCAGGGAGCAGTTTCACCTCACTATCCTGGAAATTTTGCCGAATCCCTGTCTTTCTGTAAGGAAAGTAGAAACCTTTCACGTGCTCAACATTGGATAGTACACGTGACCAACAGCTTTATACCCCCTCCGAAGGGCGGACACATGCTCAAACACAATGTCACAACCTCAGTTGATGTTAATTTTTACAGTGTGTACTGAAAAAGTGAAAGGCTGACCCTGGGAATCGCACTCAGTACCCTTGGGCCCAGAGGCACACGTTTTCACCACTGAAACACCAAGGCTTTTAACGTCATCAGATGATGAAAAATTATTACTTACAGAATTTGTCAACATCTTATGACGGTAACAGGTCTTTTAAAAATGTGTTGTGGTGATGAGTTTTCCAAGTGTACTTTTCAGTGCTCATCACAGGTTCCATTATTCACTTAATGTTGATGTTACCTTGGTAAATGCGGCACACCAATAAATCGAAACTTAACAAAGCCTTAAGACTGTCCCCAAATCTTTTGATCCTTTGAATCAATTGCACAAACAAACAGACTTCAGGTACACTAAGTGCAAAATACATTGATGTTACCTTGGAGCTATATTACATAACCTCAATTAAAAACTTAAATGACAATTACTGTGCAGTATTGCCAACATAACATATTTATCTAAAAATTCTTCCAATAATATATGATGCCACTAAAACCTATAAAATATATTGCACAATACTTTTGCTCCATGTAGAGTAACTTTAACAAGCGAACTGAGCTAATAATTTCAAAATTGAATTTTTTTGGAAAAAAAATAGAATTACGAAAAAACTCACGCGATTCCAATTTACACACGTCTATAAATTACCTAAAATGTTAGTCGTTTTGTAGTTCAGCAAGAAATAGAATACAAGGCTGGCTGTTTCCATAATCGAATTAAACTCATAAAAACTATTTCCTGCATAAAAGTTGTTATGAAATATTTAATGAAATGTCGCATTTTATCAGGAAGTGTTCCTAACAATGGACATATGTGCGCTTAATCTTCATTATATTCATTGTAAGTCACTTTCACTTCACTCATGAAAAAAATGAGCCTTTACTTAAGCTATAGCGATTAATTAAGTCAAACTGTTTTGCCGAATATTTCTGTCACTGTTTGATATGAGACGTTTAGATATCGTGATTCGTTATTGAATATTGTAATGTTATTTTTTTGCTTTGGTGTAGTCACTAAATAAAAATATAAAAAGTGATCGATTAGCAATATTTACTTTAACCGCCATTTTAATGTGTAAATAATTAATAAGTTAAATATGAAATTATATATTATGGTTGCTAAGCACTCGGCATATTTTCCGGATGCTTAACCTTTACCTAAACATTCCATCTGGCAAACTATACGGGGATAGTTCATGAATTACCATCACTAACATAATTAATTGCCTTTAACCAAATAATGTAGATAGTAACAGACACAGATCCCACAAAATATGTGCATTTATGTGTACAATAATAGTGATCCAATGGTTTGAGTTGGAACCTAGAGGAAAGTTTTACACACTGGAATAAAAAATAAACTTTTACTGATAAAACATAAACTTCTAAATTGCATCCAACCTCATAGATTGTTTAAAGGTTTATCGAGTAAGCGCATAATCCAAAAAAAAGTTGGGACGCTGCAAGCGCGTGATAGTACCGAATTTTCATCAATTTTGCGCAACATACCTTATCTCGCAAGCACATGATTGGAATGTTTAAACCTATTTATCTTAAATTTAGTTTATGGCTAATGAATGACCTTCCAATATTATCCTTTTCTCTGCACATACACACACACACAAACACACATGTTAAATTTAAGTAGCTGATTTTTATAAACCATTCACTCCAAAGCATCTAAATTTTCTCTGTCAATTCAGTAGGAAAAGTCAAATTGTGTGATATTCTGATGGTTAGAAAGTTAGAAAGACTAGTGACAGCCACTATATGTATGTATAATTTAATATATTCATCTTTGTTTATTTTATTTCACTTTATACAGCACATTAATGTGTCCTTTTCTAACAAAAAAGAATATAATTCGCCGGATTTTCCAAAGTCTGTTAAATTTAGTTACGGAAAAACTTGGATTATAATTATTTAACAAAATTGAACTCTGGAACATTGCATCTGTAGTTTGATGGCAATATATTAGTTAAATTTCGAAAAAATAAACTAACAACTTTCAAAGATATGGCATTATTGTGAAGAAAGTTCGCAATTTTTCATGAAAGAAGTTGACTATATAACTTTATAAGACTGGCTAAGGCAATTAGGCTGCGAAAAGAATTTTCCAGCGTAATGAAACAAGCCGGAAGTCTTTAGGAAACGTATAAGCTTTGAAAACCATCTTGAGTACATATATATATATATATATATATATATATATATATATATATATATATATATATATATATATATATATATATATATATATATATATATAGTTTGAAACTGATATCGGGTAATAAGAACTCCAATTTTCGAAAATTCAAAGGTCGTTACCTTTCTATTAGCGAAATTTTCTTTATCAAAATTCACTAATAAAACTAATTTCATAAAATATAGAAAACCCTGAAATATTGTTAGATGGTACTCTGTATGGTACAGAGTGAAACATCTTTAAAGTAAACGAATCATCGTGAATAAAGTAATAAAATTCCTCAGTGATGTTATCAAGAGAAACTTGAGATTATTGTAGTGTTAATTTGATTACTCCATTTAACGCACAACTAGTGAGCCAAAATTAACTGGGAACTTGGACTAGTTTCACTGTAATTTTATGCCTCGACTTGATTTACAGCGTGTGCCATTTAAAATTCCATATGCTATTTTCTTCAAAATTAATGGGATTTTTGCAAATTGTTCAAGTTGTTGGATTGGCGACGCAAAAGGCTTGCACCTCGCGGGAAATAATAATTTTTTATTATCACACAGGTAGATGGCGCTGCTGTGCAAAGAAACTTTTCGATCCTCAGTTGATTGAAATAAGTTGCGGTTGATAGTGAATTAAATTTCGAATAAGCTTGTTCCTATTCATAACTTTTAAAAAATCAACCATTTTTTTAGACATTTGAGGTTAAGTGTAGCATTGCTTACAAGATAAAAACCTCCGTAACTTATTTAATGCAAGTACTGAACACTGGGTTCTTCGGAATATTTCACATAATTTTATGAATACTAGTAAACCACCCTAGTGAGGTTACTTAACAACTTCCAGTTTTACCGGAAATAACTATATATTTTTTAATTCAAATAGTACAGGCTGTATTTTTATAGTCAGAAAGATCATACATTTTTAGGCAATTTTTTTAGAAGCAACATATGTCTAAAATTGAAATTTTAGAGAGATAATATAAAAATACTGTATGATGGGAGGTAAGTTCACATTAGGAACTATGAGATGGCTGTGATAAATGACGTTTTCATTATATTCATTCTGATAGATATAACTTCAATAAACCAGAACCTAATTTAAAAAATAGAATCTGTGACTAATGACAATAAAGTCGAAACCATGCCGCCTTTTGTCCACCATCACACCATGCATATAAATTCAATAGATAGTAGGTTTCAAAAGTTTATAAATGTTTATTTTTTAACGCAGTTTACTGTAATGTAATACTTATTAAAGAAAATTTTACAGGATGAAACAATACAAGCAGATTAAAAAAGCATTTGCAAGTTTATGCCAAACTTTAAGAATCAGGGTAGTTTCATGAAACAAAAAGTTCTAAGAAAAACTGTAACATTTGATCAAAACGTAGCACATGTGTTGCAGATTATTAATAATGATCCTCACACATTCCTTAAGCAATTACAAGTGCAGTCAAATGTTTCTATCACGTCTTGCCAAAGGATTTTGAAGGGACATAAGTATTGCCCTTATAAAGTTTATCTTCTCCATCTTTTAGGAACTGGCGATGAGCAGCGCAAGCTTGATTTCGCAACTCAGTTATCAGTGCTTTTTGAGAAGACTAAAATATCACACCGAGAACTCAAAAATTATTGTGTCGATTTTAATAAAATTTAGCAGCTACCTTCCTTTTGCAAGTGGCTTGGACAAGTTCGTTAGCCAGGAAAATCGAACCAGGTTTTCCTAGAAAATTTTGGGGTTACTTTCAAAAAATTCAGAGCTATGGTATCTAAATTTTGCACGTAGGTTAACGATATGAAAAGTAAACTACATGCCAAAATTTAGATCTCTACATTATAAGGAAAAAAAGTTATAAACATTTAATAAAAAAAAGTTTGGTGCCAGATCATTTCTATAAAAATTCCGTACCATATGGCACCTGCTGTGTCCAGACGTTTCTGGAGTAATCAATGTGGACTTACTTTTCATCATACATACAGTATTTTAATGAAAGTTATAAGAAACAAATTTATTTGAAGTTCAATTATCTATCACCCATGGATACCTATTTATCTAGCAACAACAACCTCAATGTAAAATATGTGACAGAGTGATTACTGTTAACCATGTGCTTCAAGAATGTCCACTATATATTAATCCAAGATTCGAATTCCTAAATGGGAAAACACAAGCCCAAATTCTTGACTTGAGTGAGCCAAATGTGACTAATTTACTCTGTTTTTTAAGACAATCCTCACTATTTGATAGCATTTAATTACAGATGCTTCAATTAGCGAAACAAAATGTACCGATAATGTCAATGACCTTAGATGTTAAGACACTTTAAACTTCCAAATAAAAAATAAATAAAAATTATCTATCAAATGTAACCTATTTCAATCATCTGATGATCGAAAGATTTCTTTGCTCGGGAGCACAATCTAGATGTGTGATAATAAAAATAAGTTTTCCTTAGTCTAACACCTTAAACAATTTTCAAGAAGCCCATTCAGTTTTGAAGAAAATGGCGTATGGAGTTTTAAATGGAACAGCCTGTACATGTATTAGCATACATACTTTATATCACTTATTGAACACATGAGATATCGGCGTGGAGATAAAAAAGTGCATTTCCTTTTTTCCTACAAAAAAATGATAAGTCGTAATCTTCATTTTCGTTAATGTCACTGAGGACTCTCCCTACATATTGGATGCCTTTTGAGAATTTCACAAGCACGAACAAATCCTTTAAAACCATAACCAATAATATATACTCGTAGGACAAATGTACTAAAGCGGCATACTTTATTTGAAAACGATATATTTCGTTTATTTTTGACTACAATAAACTACAACCGAAAATGTTTATATCATATTAACAGGCTACATTAAAGTTAGCAACTAAAACTGCATTTTTCGAACACAAAATGAACAAATGTTTGATTTGAAAATAACATCAGGTATGCCGTTTTACTTACCAGCACGTTAGGTTTCAAAATGGCTACCGATTAATGGTAAAATGGCACACCTAAAATTTCACGAAAATAATATTTAAATAGATATCACACGTAAATGCTTTTGCACGCCATACATTTAATTCAAACCTCTTTAAACGGGAATGCCTATATAACTCATTGCAATACAAGCAAGCACAATCAAGTTCATCGTCTTCACCTCCAAATGGATCCTCCGCATCACAACGTCCAACATCTACAGGTACATGAATCTTTTGAAACAAGTCACGTTGGGACCCTCGTGTCTTTTCAGCTCTCTGTTTGCGAGAAATTGCACCTTTTTTTCTCCCCAAACCCTTATAAATTAGGTGTCGTTAAATTGCATGAAGTTGCTTTCTTCTTTCCTCTTTTAACTTTTATAGTTACTGGAACTGAAGATATTTTCTGTAAAGTTACTTTTCTCTTCAAGTGTTCACGTTTATTGTATTCCTTGTCCACCTTTGTCTTATCCTGATTTTTGCTTGGTTGAATGACATTTTCCAGAATGTTTATGCGTGGAGTCTCCTGATGGTTGTGAGGATTATTTTAATCTCGTTGTTTTTCGTAGTGATGCTGGTCGAGCTTACAGCATATTTTGTTCAAGAAGGTGAAGATGTCTCACCAAAATCATTATTCTGAATTGCAACCAAAGTTGTTTCAGCTGGTTCGAAAAATTCATTAGGAAATATGTCAGCATTAAGTGGGGGAATTCTGGTCTTTAAGAAACCACTAATTGCGTTTCGTGTAGTCGGAGCTTTTCCATAAGTATTAACAAAGAGTTCGATAATCCGGTGTTGGGTTATGACTCTCCCGGGAAGATTTTTGAGCCATGTTGAACACTCTTGATTATAAAATGTTTTAAGCGGACAATAAAAAAGGAAACACGCAATGGCTGAATGCGGTGTGTGCAGTGTGCTGGAAAGCACATTAGGATTATGGCATTTCGTTTAGCGAAAAACACTGCTTATAAAGATTTGTGGCTAATGTGTCTATCTAAAGCAGTAGTATTTTAGACTCGTTGGTGGCATCAGCAAAACGTAGAAAATGTTTTTTCCACAAAACAAAAGTTTCGGAGGTTATCCAATCTGTTTCGTGTAATAATCCCAAACTGCCTGGTGGCAAAGCATCCAACAACTCTTTTTTTTTCTGTTTTCACGTGGAAAATAAGTGCTGGAGGCACAAAATTTCCTACAGCGTTCATGCAACATACACACGTAATATGTTGACCTCTTTCAGCGATTGTTAAGGCTCCCACCTGCTTTCTTCCTGTTTTAGGTAATATTTTTGGAGGCTTTTGAACAGTAGATAAACCGATTTCATCCATGTTGTAAATACATTGAAGGTCGATTGATTTCTGTTTTAAAATTGATTCCAATATATCTGAAAAATTTTGAATTTGTGGCCTACTAACCGCCATGGCCCTTGCAGCAGAAACTGATTCGAGTTGACGTAATGATATCTCTGGTAGCCTTTTCGCAATTCCAGTAAGACTATGCGGTTGACAAGTTGTTCTTCAAATGCTTCATTAAATGTTACTGCGAATCGAGTCAGAACCTTAGTGCTACTTTTAGCTCTCTTGTTTACATCATTACCGCGCCTTCTTAATGTTCTTTGTAGAACGGTAAATGCTCGTGCTGGCTTTAACCAACCCATTTCGCTACTCTGCACTGCGGCAATAGCATTTCCATTACAATCTCAACTTACGATTGTATCTCCGTATTCTTTTTATAATTTCAAACCATCTTATGGTGACTCTACGAGATTACTACCGTTATTTATAATGGTTGTTATCCGCTAAATATTTTACAGCAGGCGAGAAAAATTACATACATATGCCATTTTGCACGCGCAGTTGCTATGCTATTTTACCTGCATTGATAAAACATGCCTTGCCCTACCTCAATTTTGACAAAACGGTAACTATCGATGAAAATTTGTAGTTCTTAATGTAGTTTACACTTTTGACTATAAGCATTCTGATTCGACCAGACGTATTAGCACTAAAAACCTCAGAAATTTCCATTCGTATGCAGGTCAGCGACAAACTTTTAGAGCGCCAATTTACTATGCTACTAGGTTATGTTTCTTAGCATAGAGAAAAACCTTTTCTAGTGAAATCATTTTGAAACAGCATTTTCTACTGCAATTTTCGTTATTCTTAAGCAGATGGCCGTCATAGATAGATATAAGCATTCACAGGCCATTTAGCCCCACAGCTTTGTCATATATTTCCACTGCTTCCTGTCTCTTGCAATGATCTTCCAGTTGAGAACCCCTTTCTCTTGCAAGTCTTGCTGAACTGCGTCAAGCCACCTTTTACTTTGTCTACCTTTCTTCCTTTTACCTTCTGGATTTGACCAAACACGCTTATTTACCATTCTTTCCTCAACCATTCGTTTTATATGGTTCTATATGCTTTAATTACCTGATACAAAGGTGGTTCTCCATGCATTTGATACAGTTCCACATTTAAACGCCTTTTCCAAATGCCATCTGTTTTCTTGCCTCCAAAAATTCTGTGCAGTATCTTTCTCTTCCATATTACTATTCTATCTTCCAGTTTTTTGCTCATTATCTACGCTTTACATCCATATGTCAATGTTTCTCTTATCATGGTATTATACACTCTAAACTTTGTCGTGTGCGAGATGTTCTTCAATCTAAGGAAGCTATTAAGTCCGCCTGCACATCTGTTGGCTTTTGATATCCTCAGGTTAACTTTTACATCTTCATAACATCTATTGTCTATTAATACACCTAAGTACCTGTAACTTATAACCTCTTCAAAGTTCAAGACACCCCTCTCCCTCCCATTTTCACTGTAAAATGTGCACTATTAGTTTCCCTAGTCTTTCTAATTGTCATGTACTTGCTCTTGTCTTTATCTATTTGAAGCCCTACACTGTCTGCAACTTTCACCAAACTTTTATATTTGGAAAAAATTCCAAATTTTGTGAATCAAATTATGTACTTACAATTCACAACAGGGATTTGTTTACGGGATTTTGAGCGACATGTAAAATTGCATTCCAGTTACTCTAATACTTTCAAAAATATAGCGTATTTAAAGTTATTTTTATAAATATTTTGGGAAAATCAATGTCCGTTATAGCTGTTGTAGCAGCTCGTCCACGGTCTAACCAAAATCACGATTACCTCTCTATTAGTGAATGTTCTTAATGAAATTTCACTAATAAAGATAGTCTTAGATTTTGTACCCTTACTAACATCTCTTGTCTATTAATACACCTAAGTACATGTAACTTCCGACCTCTCCAAAGTTCAAGACACTCCTCCCCCCTCCCATTTTCACTGTAAAATGTTCAATACTGGTTTCCTTAGTCTTTCTAATTATCATATGCTTGTTCTTGTCTTCATTTATTTGAAACCCTACACTGTCTGCTACTTGCACCAAACTTCTAGTGATCTTTCCTAGTTCTTTTATATTTCTGGCTATTAATAAGATGTCGTCCGCGTAAGCTAGGCACTGATGATAACTGTCAAATAGTCTTCTACTTCTGTTTATGCCACTGTCTCTTATTACTTTTTCCAGAACCATATTAAATAATAATGTAGCCAGCGGATCTTCCGGCCTTACTCCTCTTCTCACCTGAAACTCGTCTGACAGCTTTCCATTTACCCTGACTGCACATGTGGTGTTACGTAGTGTCATAGTTACCAACTTGACTATATTCCTGTGTATTGTAAACTCTGTAAGTATTTCAATAAGTTTGCTTCTTTTCACTTAGTCGTAAGCGGCCTTAAAATCAGAAACATCATATGTGCTGGAATCTCATACTCGTAAAAGCCTGTCAAAATTTGCTTTATATCTGGTCAACCGTCGACTTATTTTTTCTAAAACCAGCCTGATATTCCCCTAGCAAAGACTCTACATACTTCTCTAGTCGTTTTTTATTATTGTTGCCACAATTTTGTAGGTCACATCTGGTAAAGCTACCCCTTTGTAGTTGTCACATTCTGTTATATATCCCTTCTTAAACAGAGTTGCCATGATGGTCTTGTGTATTATATTAAAAATAACCGTAACAACTAATTACATAATTAATCGAGTTGTGACTTGAAATACATTCGTAATTGTTGACAAACGATTTAAACGGTTCTTGGGATTTTTGTGGCCGAGACTTCCCTTTTGCAAGTTCGGGTAGTATGTTTTATGCGTGATATTTGTATTGTTTGGTTATCGTTGATGTATGATTTATGTCTGCCGTCTGAATCAATCTACGCATTGCAGTTAACTACTCTGTCTGTCAGGCATTGGAATTAAACCTCTTAAGTCGTTCTAATGCATGCCTGTCAGATTTTATTTTTAATTTGGAAAAAAACTCCAAATTTTGTGAATCAAATTATGTACTTAAAATTCACAACAGAGGTTCATTTACAAGATTTTTAGCCATATGTAAAATCTCATTCCAGTTACTCTAATACTTTCAAAAAGATAGCGTATTTAAAAATATTGTTGTATATTTTTGGGGGAAATCAATGTCCGTTATTGCAGTTTTAGGAGATCGTCCGCGGTCTTATTAAAATCAAGATTACCTCTCTATTAGTGAATTTTCTTAATGAAATTTCACTAATAATGACAGTCATAGAGTTTGATACCCTTACGGATTCTTCAAAATCATATAAAATAAAAGTAAATTTTATTTTATTATGATCATCGTCTACGTACGAAAATAAAATATACAGTATATTTCAAAAATGCTATGCCGCTGTACAACACTTTCCCCTACGATGAAGAGATGTTGATGCCCTAATTATAAACGAAGTGGTATAATACGAAAATAGTAAGATATAGGGTGCTCATTTTTTATACATACCTACTGCACATTCATAACACTAGTTCTGTTATCCATTTTACTGTTGTAATTCAATACAACAAAATCATCCAACTTTTATAATAGCTACTTGACATCTTATACAGTTTTTCAATCAAACGACGTTGTCTGAAAAATTCCACTCCATCTTGATATGCATCACAAAAATGTGCTTTCTGTAAAAATTTGTACAAACGGACACTTAACACAAAAAGAATTGCTTTCACACAACTTATCCTTATACGATACCTCTGAAAAATTACTTGTATCTTAATAAAAGCATAGGTCTGTAATTCAATCGTAACTACATATTGTATAAATTTTTAGCGCTAATAAATATGTAATATTATAATAAAAAGCTGTGAGTTTTACTAATTCTTAGAAATTACAAGTAGTTTAGGAAACGTTCCTATTCAAGTTCGGGTGCAATTTTATGAGCATGTTGTTTTACTGGATAACTAGAGGAGATATGACATACGACCCATAGGTATAAAATATTTTGTAAAATTTCAAAGCAATCTAAAAGCGCGCGGTTAGAAAAACTAGAGTAAAATTATTAGTCTGGAATAATGACATCCCGTATATTATAAATTCTTGATTTAATTAGTTTATAATTTATAATACTCAAGTTATTGTCTATATCATAGTATAGTGTCATCGTAAGAAGATCTTTGGGAACATTAGCCAAACGGCGATAACTAAGATTAACTGAAGTTGGTTTTTAGAATCTGATTCAAATATCTGCATCTGAATTTCAAAGAAACGCTAAATAATTGTTTACACAGAGTTAACACTTTCATTTGAAACTGTCGTTCCAGTTAACTACCTTGCTAAAAAAATGGGTCAGCTGTGCATCCTGTTCTTTGCAAGAGTAATTCATTATTACAGGCGTGTTTACCTTGAAATCCAGCAATCTTTTCGCAACAGCGTATATTTAAATTTAGATTTATTTCTTTTGCTAGTGACTAGCACGCAAATAAATTTTTATACTGACATGTATTTTCAAACTTCAGTTTTCATATCACTAATAAAAATGCAGGGAAACAATAACCTTGGGTAAGTGGACTGTCACCATGATATCGACTACCTACCAATCACTTATGGCCGCTAAAGAGAAAATAATCATATTGATAATAATAACAGTTATGATAGAGTGCAATTGCAAAGTAAATAGGATCATCAACCTGCAAATGTTTGATGTACTAAAGGAAACAGTTACGAAACGATTTCCAGGTCATCAACACAGTTGAGAAGTACATGGCACTATTGTATAGCTAATTAAGATTAAAAATTTATTCAGGTCTGTGTGATGTCCTTGGTTCTTTTAATGTTCACGGGAATATTATTAGTATTTCTTCTTGCCTCATTGCTTCTAAGTTTAATTTTTTTTATTGTTTTCATAATTAATTAAATAACTAGTTAGAGTATTTTTTCTCGTGTGACAGAGCATTACAAAACCATGGCTCTACTTGAAGTAATTTTAAAACAAACACCTTCTTATTTCTAAACAATTATATTAAATTTACCATTTTACTACATATTCTACATAAACACACACTTTAACACACCTCCATGTTGTAGTGCTAGGACCGTTCGGCTGCTACACGGAGTGTCCGGGTTCGATTCCCGGCGATGTCAGTTTCTGTCACTATGTGTTGGGTGTGTGTCCGTTGTATTTTAATGTAAGCACCCCCTCAATAAGCTGATCAGAGCGTCTGGACGGGAGGGTGTCATTTATGTAGGAGGGTGTCATCTATTAAACCGATATAACAGGTTGTTCTTGCTACACGGGATTGAGGGTAGTTTTTACCGAAAACGCAAGTACATAAGGGTAACAAATATAATAAACTTTAACAAAACAAAGAAATAACGAGATGATGTGTAAATGTCTATAGAGTTCACTTGGTGCTAATTAACTGTCAATTTCCCTGTATTTCACGCACCCTGCATGCTTCTATGGGGATGAAATATAATGATCACGCCAAAGTATTTATGTAAACGAGGTAGGGTCGTGTTACAGTCTCGAAACTTTTGGAGGAGACGATAGGAAAACTCCTATCGTCTCCTCCAAAAGTTTGGAGATTTCTTGGGCCTTCCTCTTTCCTTCCGATTGGTAGAAGTAGATAATATATTCTTCATGGGTCGATTTTTTCTTCTTTTCGGAGCTACTGGATCAGGAACACTTTTCATTGTTCCCTGGAATAGCGTCAAGTCTCGAACATGAAAATTTTCAATAATCCGATTATCTTGGTAGCACCTCAGCTCGTAGGTAGTCAGAGTAACCACCGTTTCAATAAAGTAGGGGCCATCTCTCTTAGGTGTAAACTTAGAAGTATAACCCCTTGCAACCACGCTAAGATAGTACGGCTTTAGCAAAACTATGTCGCCCAGGTTTACCTTCTCTTCGCATCAACTCTATCCTTCTAGTAGTACTTCTTGTCGACGACACCCATACTGACTGATGATCACCGGTATCATTTCGACGAACAGCCAACTCAGTCGGTGCTCCCCCCTCCCTTCGAGATATCACGACTTCGCACCTATAGTTCATTTGAGGCGTTCCTCTGCTGTGAAGTTATCCTTGCTCCATCTTCTGGGCGAAGGTACATACTACCAAATTGCTCGATGTTTATTTGTTCGGACGTATAAAATTGTAACTAAATACCTGGCATTTCGGCGAAAAAACAATTGTCGCTTGGAACGTCCAAAACGATGTTGGCCTTTCTCATGAAATTTACACCAAGGAGAGTCATATTCTCCCGTAACTCGGGAAAGATCCTGAATATCATCGGGACTCATTTTCCATTAATAGTAAGTAAAACTGCTGCTCTTAGAACGCCCTCTTCCCGCCTGCGAGCATTAGCATAAGCCATTACGATTCTTTGCTGCCAAAATGACTGTCCCGCCTCCTTAAGCAGTCGATATAGCTGATAGCTACCAATGCTAGTCGTTGCACCTGAGTCAACTATCCCGACTCCTTTGAATGTGCTGATCTTGCAATACAGGGTTGGTCGAGTGTCCGTTTGATTTTCCAGCGTTTCTCAGAACTCAACGGAACTTGACTCTACCACTTCCGAAGTCTGACTTCTGTATGTCGGGCATTTTCCTCTGATAACACCCACAGAGCCACAGCCATAACAAACCACCCTCGGTTTCTCTTTTTACTGTTGTTGGGACTTAACTTGCCGATTTTAACACATGGACACTTTTCCCTCTTCTTAAGCTTGCAACATTCAGAGCGTTCGTGTACTGTGTATTTGCAAAAAGTGCAGCGCTTTTTGTTACCAGAATCTTTTCATTTTTTTGCGTCATAGATTGAGGTTCCATTAATGAAGACTTGATGCTTCTACTCTTCTTTGTCAGCTCTTGAAAAGTCTGGAATTCAGCGTGTAGCATGCTTTTGGGTAACTTCCTATGCAGAAGGCGATAAACCATGTCCAACTGAACCTCTTCTTCGATGGTGTATGGTAGCTGTGCTATCAGCGACTGAATGTGGCATATAAATAACTCTGTCAATTCCTATTCAGCTTGCTCTCGTGAAAATATCTCACGGAAAATTACCGGGTGCGGTTTGATCGCTAGATGCTTTGAAAACTGTGTGGCTGTGTGGAGGGGGAAGCGTGAGTACGCTTGGAAAGTGCCGTGAATAAATATGAACTTGCACCATTAAAATTTACAGTCGTGTGAGTCTGAAACTTTACAAAAGTCAGCACGTTACACTCACTATTACACTATTGTGAGCCTCACGAATGCACTAATGCACTGAACACTAAACTCAGGAAAATGCGTGTAACACAAAGCACGATGAACCTATTTATTCAGTGATCTACGAGATGCTAAGCGAAGATTGGAACCTGTGATGAGCACTGATAAGTACAATTGGAGAACCTAAATCACCACAACACATCTTTTTAAAGACCTGACGATCGTTTCACTACCAAGGTAAGCATCATCGGAGGATGAAAAAATTCCAACCTGCTTACTTATAAACATCACCTTATATACTGAGTTTTAGGTATAGACCGATACCGAGAGGGAGACTGAATCGCAGGCAAATTTTCTGCGAATTGTATTTTTATTTCTGGATGAGGTTCTTGAATTTCCTTTATCGCTTTACAGATTTCGGAATGTTTAACTGCTTAAAGGCAGGGCGCGAATAGCGGACTGTAAACCAGTGGCGGAGCTCGATTTAAGGAACTTTTGTTTTTTATTGCTCTAGAAATATAAATACTTTCGTAGCTGGCTGTCTAATATTTTTGATAAGTTTCAGATTTTCTTTATAAATGTGGTGTTTATTATCCCAAATATGTTGTGCAACGTATGACTTGTCTACATTACCGTATCTCAAATGTACCAGATGTTTACGAAATCTAGCCTCTATGGTCCCCTTAGTCTGCCCAACGTATTGAAGATTACAATCTTTACAACCTGTTTCATAGATAGCCGACATTTCAGTGGCTTTATGTTTATTATTATCTTTCGTATTACCTAACAAATTTTTAAATTATTTTTTGTCGAAAAAGTTAGCTGTAAATCGACTTTCTTAAAAATGCTCTCAATACCCCTTGTCATACGCGATTTAAAAGGTAGGCAAACAAATTTTTTCTCCATGACATTCAGGAAAGATAAAAATCTTTCCTGAATGTCATGGATTCCTCTAACATTTTCTATGTTCTGTGTCTCTTAATTAATTTCTCCATTAAGCAATCCGAATATCCGTTATATAATTAGCCACGTTTTTAATGCTCTAATTCTATACTATATCTATTCTTACTTAAGATGCGTCATCTTGTTATTACCGTTTACTCTCGAATATCACAGATGCACTTGCTTTTCGTATGAAAGGACTTTAGTTGGGCGTCAGATTGCACAACAGGGTGTTGTTGTTGCAGTGGATGAGGGTAGTTTTCATCGTAACCACAAATACACAAGGGTAGCAAATACGATAACCAACTTTAACAAAACAAAGAAATAATATGTAGTGTAAATGTCTATAGAGTTCACTTGGCGCTAGTTAACTGTCGACTCCCTTATATTCCGCGCACCCTGCATTCTTCTATGGGGATGAAATGTAACGGTAACACCAAGGTATCTTTGTAAGAGAGGTAGGGTCGTGTTATACCCATTAATATTTGCAGCTGTGATAAGGGGTTTAATAAAACGTTTAGTCAGATTAATTAAGGTATAAGTATAAGGTTATATAAGTATAAAGTTAATGTTTAAGCAATTAAGAAATATTCAAGAAAATTTCACTTTCAAAAACAAAACAAAAAACCATATTTGCGAAACCATGATTTGACAAGTATTTGTCGCAGAATTTGAAAGCATTTGCCACAAAAGCTCCATAAATAAGATGATATGAAAAATTAAGAAGGTCTGTAGTTTGTACACAGCAAGTGCGTTATAGTAGCGGATTTTCATAAACAATAAATTGATTTAATGACATTTCGTACACATGTTGCCTTTATAAAGTTTTTGTTGCATACCAAAGTTGCATGCTGATTGAGAGCAAATTAGTTTATTACAATTTGAAACATGAAAAATTTGGAAAATGAAAATGCGCCAATATAACGCACTGGCGGCATTCGAACTATTACTGCTAGTTCTACCTGGTTTGTTGTTTATTGATTTACTGAGTAAAGAGAGAATTGTTTAAAATGTATTTGCTTAAATAGGATTATAAGACATTTAAATCACACACTCTATTTAAAACTGCTGCGATAAAACCTAGAAAGGGTCAATTTCGAATAAATTTTCTGTAAACATTTTAGTCATGAGGAACAACAGCTATTAAAACATAAATGTAAGAAAAACTCGCCTTCCTTTTAGAATGTTTGTTAAAAAATCACTAATTTTGAAGTTTCAAATTGCAAATTTGACGTTTCTAGAAGAGAAATTGTGAAATTTTGAAAGCATTTTTTTATTAGTTTTTTACATTTCTGCACCAAAAAATGTTATGGTCTGCAATACACAATATATTTTGTTACGAGCGAATTTTTTCTACGAAAATTTGTTAAAAAGAAAAAAAGGAGACATTTCCGACCTAAACTATATTAAGTAAGAACCTTCGTTATACAAAAAGAATGCAGACATTCTCGATGGCGGCCCTAGAAAGTCAAGTTTTCAGATGTTTTTGTTTATAAAATTGTTGTCACTAACTGTTACGCATTCTGCTGAAAAATAATGTTTCTTAAAAGGTTCTGCACAATGCTGATATCCTGAAAAATATCCATTTAAATTAGTCTCCCCAAGCGAAAATTTCAGCAACTACTGTCATCCAATCTTTCTTAAAAAATATTAATTTAAAATTCACTTATGTGTTTGTATTCACTTTTACACTGAGTTCAAAACGGTTGAAAAAAATTCATTCAAAATTTACTCTTCATAAAAAATATCTTACGACATCTTTTAAACGAATTTTAATTTATACGGGCTACCTCAAAAATAAATCTTATGTCACACTTTGTTTTTAAAAATGACAACGCCCAATTTTTATTTAGTTTTCGATTCTACGAAAAATTTTGAGAACTACATGTAACCTATGTCAAAATGAAGTTTTTTGTAAAAATAAATAATTTTAGTTTAGAGAATAAATTAGCTTAATTCGAAATAATAAAATTTCCAATGACAAAATTGTGAACAATTAATTTCATAATTGTTAATTGTTATGGTACTTAGTCGATAATTTAATCACTACATTTACGTATATGCTGACACCGTCGTGATGTAGGCAGCTAAACGAAAGGCCCTGGGTTCGAATTTCATAAAGAGCAGTACTCTCTAACCGGGCATTTTACAATTATATAAATTTTCACGACGCAGTGTAGACTTTAACGAATTTTATTGACCTCTACTATCGTTATTAAATAAATGAATCTATTACCTAACTGTTGTTTCCCTAACTTAGTGAAACCGTTTAATACTTGTGAAGGTAGATGAGAAGTCTCTATTTTAGTGAATTTTCTTTAAAAAACTAATGAGGAGATCGCGACTTTTGAATTAAAAAATTTTTTTAAATGAGTGCAAACTAGGCCTCCTTGAACACATATCCGGGGTCAGTTTCAATTTATATATATATATATATATATATATATATATATATATATATATATATATATATATATATATAAAGGTATCAAACCGACATATATATATATATATATATATATATATATATATATATATATATATATATATATATATATATATACATATATATATATGTCGGTTTGATACCTTTTCCCCGGAAAATTTTTACATTTAAAAAATGAAAAAGTTAGGGCAACCAAATTAGGTAGACGGGTTTGTATTATAAAAGGTAAACTACATAAAAAAATTAGGTCTGTAAGTTAAAAGAAAAAAATTAACAGGCTTTTAAAGAAATATATTTGTGGTTTTCCTCTTAAAACGTTAAAGCCGCGATTTGAAACGTCAAAATTTTAGGCAAAGAACCTGAAAGAAATACGAGTTATTTAGAGAAAATGTTGCAAGAAGAGTGTTTTCCAAACCCTTTAGGTTCAGATTTAATCGCCATTGTCCTTAATTTTACTAAAATATTTCCAGCAAATTCATTTCAAATAGACCCTTTCTCTGACGCTTTGGCAGTATTTTATGGTTTAAGTTTTTGCGAATATTTCCGAATTTTGTCGAAAAGCTATTTGGGATTAAATAGCTTGAAGAGGTTCGTTGGCCAGGAAAGTCGGACCAGTTTTTTGGGGAACATTTTAAGTTAATTTTCGGAAAATGTTGGTACTTTTTCAAACAATGAAGTTATTTCGATCAAATGTGGTACACTGTTTCTCTTATATAGGTTATACTGGTAACGAAATTTGATGGCTGCGTTAATTCAAAAATACATATTTGCTATTAAAAATATTTTTCTGAAAATTCACTATCATAACGCACTTGCTGCGTCCACACTTTTCATAAATGAAGCTATCTATTGTTTATAAATACTATCCGAAACTACATGCGGCAACCTACACTTTCTAATAACTACCGTAAGGGCATATTTAACTTGTTAACGAAGCCCAAATGGATGAAAAGTGTCACGGAATCTGTAGAAACATAGAAATATAAAGCAAGAATTGGCTTTACCTCTCAGGTTATGATAATTAGAATTTAATTTTATTTTTAGTTGTAAACATAAACAAATATATTATATTTATTATCATTATAAAATCATTAATCGTTGAAGCATGACGTAGCTTGCAAATATCTCTTAATTTGATATTTAAGAATCCGGCACCTTATGAACAAAAACAGCAAAACATTAAATTTTTCCTACCTTAACCTTGATGCAATTAAGTATGGTTTAATTCTTGATTGAAAAAGTAGCACCTGATTAACTAGAACGTCACCGACTAATAGTTTCACACTCTCAATAAATTACTTTACCAAAAAATTACGATTTAAAATTGATTTATGCGATTAATCAGAATACAATTGTTTAAATTTCGAATCACAAGTGTTTTTCCAAACCATTTTTTTATATTGTACGAGGTGTTATTAAAAAGTACTTATCCAAAACAGAAAACGCAGCTACTTTTTTAAAACAAAATTTTATTGATTCAACCTAATCTCCTCTTAGACTCACACATTTAACAGAACGTTCATAAGACAACTCTAAACGCTTGAAAAATTCCTTATCTTGATCTTCACACCACTCCCCAACCGCACATGGGTATAATATCGTTGTTTATTAAAAGTAGTTTACCTTTCAAATGTTTTTTGAGATTTGGGAATAAATAATGATGGTGCTCAATCTCAAGAATAATGCGGGTATTCTATCAATTTAGAAATAACTTTGTTTGCAGAGTAATCAACGACTGGTGAGCAGGTGCGTTGCCCTGCAAAGAGTATTCAACTTTGACCAGTTTTTCATAGCATTTTCCACAATTTGCTCGCGCAGTTTAGTTCGCAACTCACTGAAGTTTGTTCCCGTTGCAGTTATACCTTGTACCAGAAAAGCTGGTACACTTATGCCGTCTTCGTTACAGAAACATCAAGCAAGAACTTTTTCCCAATCTACTTTTAAGCACGGAATTTTTTTGGGTCGTGGAGAATTGTGGCCATCTCAATCTCCAGATCTAACACCGGACTTCTTTTTTTCTACAACCTGAAACCACAGTTTATGCATAGAAGCCAGTTTATGCATAGAAGCCAGTTTATGCATAGAAGCAAAACGATTTAGAGGATCTTAGAAAGGGAATTACCGAGGAATATGCAGTTCGTAAAAACTTGTAATCGACATTCAGTGGTGATCACCTTGAACATCTGTGTAAATAATCAGTTAATAAACTAAACTTTAAATCTCTGTCTAAATGATAAGTTTTTCAAACACTTGCATTTAAAATGCTGACAATAAGACAATTATCTCGGAAACTACGAGACCGAATTTTCCGAGCAAGTGTCATTTTAAGGAAAACTCAACGGTCTTTTAAGACCGTTATTTTTATTCTACCTTATGTGCTAATTGAAATTTTAGTAGCGATTCCCATCCTCGCTGGGGATTAAGTTGTAGTGTTGAAATTGAACATGAGAAGTGCCCCTTGACACATCCAAAGATCATTTCAGCGATTGTCAAAAAAAAGAATATGGAATAAGATATTTAGTGTGTTCCGTCCTTAACTCTATAATATTGTGTTAATAATAAATTTCTGCTATTGTACGTCAGTTACTTAGTCATACTTTGTTTATATAATAATTATACAACTTTTAGCGAATTTTCGTAGAAATTATTTACTAATGAGGAGATCGCGGCTTTTGAATTTGGATAAAATGTCTCTGAATGAGGACGAACAAGGCCCTCTAGAATACATATCCAGGATCCGTTTCATTTGTAAAGCAGGAGACGCAGAAAAGTTTCGTCCTCATACTTTTGGACTATTCAGTAACATACGTTCCAACAAGTCGACCTCAAGACAGGAATTGCCCTAATATGCAACGGAGAATAGAGCACATCACCATCTCTGATGTTGTGATGGTTCTAGGCTGCCACAGCAGTAGGTACGTCACAACAACAGAGATCGCATCTTGCGCTATATTCTATAAAAAGATCGAAACCGGTCTGTGTCTCTTGCTTTACATCTGACCGCAAGTCTATATTATTTTATTAGGTATCACACAATATTATATTTTTGATTTTCTGTTTTGTTTCAGAAGCTCTCGAAGCTTTCAATATTTCTGAGCACAGTAAAGGTAGAGCAAAACGTTCAGCTTTCACTGAAGATGAAAAACGCATTGCAGGGGTAAGTTGAGTTAAAAAGACTGCATCACTAAGAGACGATTGTTTTGAAATCGCCATTATTTTGCACAAGTATAATATTGTCCTTAAAGTTTAATACGATTATTAAAGACATACAGAAAATGACGATTTACAGCACAACAACTAGTAGAAAATTTATGAAACTCATAGTTCATATGCATTTGTGCAGCGGAGTTAACGTGTTAATTTCGAACGTAAACGTGTCCCAGAAAACAATCTGACGTCATTTTTACTTGAATAACTGGTAATTTTTGGTCGGTAGCGTCAAGTGACCAAATTTGACGTCTCAATGTCGCACATTTTCAGACGAATATGTGACTTAATTTAGCTTACGCCATTTGATGCATTTGATGTTAAGTCATTCTACTGCCCGTCTCTATGACGACAATTTTCAAAATAATATATAGACTGAGATAAAAGTGCTGCAAATTAAGTCACAAATTCCACATAGCTATGACAATCTACTCTCTTCCAAAAGACATTCTCCTAAAATGAATTTAAAGTCCATGACTTGACCGCAAAGCAAATGATCGTATTATATATACATAAAAAATGTCAATTTTCACCAAATCAATGCTTATTTATCCCTTAACCCTTGAAGCTATCTTACCCAAAAAACAATTCCAAGCGTTCTTTTGTCGGGTGCTAACCAAATTTTGATGATATTTTAATTGATTAGAAAGTTATTGCTCCTACGAACAGACAGACGCATAGGTCGACAGACACTCCGACCGAGAGACAAAAAATTTCGTTCTAGAAACGAGTTTTCTATATGTTTTGAGACTTTTTACGCCGTTTTAGCAAGAAGAAAAATTCGAAATTTCTGTTGTCGATATGCCACCACTACACATTTAACCCCTAATTCAATTAGAGCAGAGAATAGCATGTGTTTGATGAAATCGAATGTTTTCTAATAAATAAACCCTAAAACGTTATTATACTCGAGTTTTAACGACAAAATGTCAATTTTAACCAAATCACCCCCATTTATTTCCTACCCCCTGGAGCGATTTTACCCAAAAACAATCCAAACAGTTCGTTTGTCAGTTGGTAACTGCATACCAAATTTGAAGACGATATCTCAATTCGTTCTAAAGTTATCGTGGCTACAAACAGACAGACATACACACCGACAGACCGATAGATCGACATACCGACAGGCCGACAGGCCGACAGACCGACAGACAAAAAATGTTGTTCCCAAATCATGTTTTCCATATGTTTTGATACTTTTTACGAGGCTTGAATGAAAAAAAAATTGTGAATTTTTTTTCGCCGATACCATACTTCCACGAGTATTGACGATATGGAAGTAAATATATGTAGACGCTCATGTATATTCCATACATTAGTCCTATTTATTAGTGTCGCCATACAAAAACAATTCGTAAATATTCTTAATGGTTTTCATTTTTTTTAAATAACATAACAGTCAGTTCTTATTGAATCCATCTTTACAATACATTCTCTATGTACTTAATTAAATATTATTGAATTAGTTTAAACAAAAATGTCAGTAGGCTGCATTTTAAACAATATCTTAAAAAAAAGAACGCAGGTATTATGTTGTCAAAGATGCTCAAATGAATTGAACACCTGGGCCCATAAGAATGAAAGCAAAATGTGCTGAACTGAAACTGCCAATTTAAAAGTATTTGATTATGTGTTTTTATTAAATGTTCCGCGAAAAAAAGAAAAATTATAGGAGTTAGGATACTAAAAAATAGAGAAAAGAGATAGTAGATTAAAGGTATTTACATACCAAATCATTTTTAACCTATTTACATGAATTTAGACTTGAACTAAAAATATTATGCAATGTTACCTCACAGTACTATGAAATTCACTTAAAAGTAAAATCATTGATCTTGAATTTGGTCGTACAGGTTTTTATCTTGTCGACCTGCTTTCTAAACTTGTTGCGAATCCTCATATCATGACACTTAGTGGGTTTACGTGTTTTATTTAATTACTTGTGAAATAGTAAATTGTAAATAATATACTTAGATTATAATTACATGTAATAATAAAAATATTTTACACATGCAATTAGGGAGGATAGTTGCAAGTATCTGGAAAATTGTCAACGATGTGAAAATCAGCAATAATCAAAGCGTATTGTGTGTCTATTTTTTACATATGGCAAATTATATCAGCCTCTTCTGAACGCTTAGTTCAAGCGAATTAATTTTGAAAAACTAATTCTCAAAAAATTATTTATTGTTTAACAATATATTCGGTTTTACAAGCATGTAGTGTGAAAATGGTGTAATATGAATATAAAGTTTTTTACTACATACAGAATGGGCACTATCGTGATTTTATTGACAATCGCTTAAAGAGATTAATTTTGCTTCTAAGACTTTAAGGCTTATTTTCAACATCGCAACACCAACTCTTAAGCGGTGGTGCGAACCACCCCTAAAATCCTAACTGACAAGGGGGTGGGGTAGCACATCATTTTGGAGATGGTGTATATCTCTTTTCAATGGTATTTTTTTCATTTTGAAACAGTGGCTTCTGAGAAATCGCAATTAATTTATTTATCTAAACTTACAGAATTCTCACCACGTGGTCTGTTCTTACGGCTCTGAAGATACAGGAGTTTTATGAGTTAAACACTTCAGCACAAACTGTAAATGATCAGCTTTTATAACGAGTAAAATAATTTAAAATTAAATAAAGTAACTAAATAATCTTAAACCACTCTATTAATCGAAATAGTTTAAAGTTGCCACCTGACCCTCTCCAGCACGTGTGTAAATGCTGTTTATTACAGTATCAATGATATCTGGGGCAATATTTTATATTTCTTCGCCAAGTCGATACTGTAGATCTTTCAAGTGATTTGGTCTATTAAAGTACCCATGATTTTAAATGATCCCAAAGAATAAAATCTGATGGTGTCAAATCAGGTGATCGTGCAGACTATTTTATCGGTTTCCGTTGTCATATTCATCTACCAGGAAACACGTACTCAATAAATTACCTTAGTTTGCATCAAAATAAGGAGGAAATCCATCACGTAAAAACCAGCAAGCGGTAAAGATGGAACGAGTTCTTTGCATAATGAAAATTAAATACCATCCAGCTTTTAAATTTTCTTAAAGAAAAGTAAGACCTAGAAACCGGCTTCTAATTATGAGGTGATTCCAAATTAGTGCTTCATAGATCAATCTATATTGAGCTGCATTTTAGAGGATTTCTTGCTTTTTTTATCCGGCCCCCCCAATATTTGGTGTAATTTATGTGATTGCAGGCACTTTCTTTTCGGCCTTTTGGATTGCTTTTATATGTGTTTGCCAAACAGGCCGCCTTGGCCAATTCTAATGCCTAAATATACTATAATATTCTTTGGTTTTATTTCCACTTCTTCACAAGTGAAAGTTGTTTGCTCCCTACCCCTTTTGTCCTTAACGCTGACGACCTTTGACTCCTCTAGCGCCAGTTCCAGCTTATCTTTCAACATCCATCTTCTTATTTGTTCCAATCTTTCATTTTCCTTCCACATAAACTGCGTATCATTTCTAGCTGTGACTATTACTGCCAAGTCGTCCAGCATGTTTATTTTTAATACATCGTCATAGAGGACGTTCCACAGGGTCAGTCCCAAGACCGATCTCTGTGGACCCCCTCAGTTATCACCAGATTTATATTTTTTGCAATCTCTATAGGCCTGCCATCCAAATAATGTCAACTGTGTTTATGAGATAGGTTGCTATACCTTTGCTATATAGTTTTATCAGTATCTTATCCCATGATGCATTATAAAATGAATTTTTGACAGACAATGAGAGTCACCCATTTGTCTTTTTTGTGTTCCTTGACTGTTTTTGTTAATTTTTTTATTGCTTGTATAGTTGAACGTCCTTTGCGAAAACCGTATTATTGTTGTTCAAGTCGTTCTTATATTAACCCCTCACAGATCTAACTAAAAGAAGATAGAATACAGATTATCCTCAACTTATGGTTTTCAATTGAACATCTTGGAATCAAGACCAATTCAGTCTTCTTCCGTCTGCCAGGACAACTGTGTTCTCTTAGTATCATATCAAGAGACTCCAGCAGCAATGTAGGTCTCTCTGGTGTGAAATTATTGATTCCATTGAGGGTTCTCTGATCAATATTTAGAATTATGGTGATTCACTGTACCATTGTAAAATAAGTATCCCAACGAAGAAAAATATATTATTTAGAAGGTTGTGATTTTCATCATACGTTACCGGAATTCTTTACAGAATTACGGTCTACGGTCTGGATAGTAATCATTTAAGTTTTGGACTAGATGAGCCTTGTAGAGACGAAATTGTTCTACTGTCAACAGTTTCACGATAGTTAAACAGTTATTACTGTGGTTTCCTGAACTTTCCCTAATAGAAGTGTGAGGATTATCTTTAACTTCGAGCACTACGTTTAATATAAGATTTTAAAGTGACATTCGTTAAGGGGGATATTCTCAATCATACAGTAGCCAAAAGACGTAAAGAGGCGAATATACTAACATCCTTCATGGATCCGCTATGGTCATACTGCGTGAAACAAACAAAGTTATCAGCAGAGGGGGATGGAAGATACTTACTTGCCAGACTTAGACAACCGGGATTGTTTAAAACTATCCGCCTTTATCTGGCATACTTGCATGACCAGCCAGATAATACATGTGCGCAGGTTGAGACAAAAAACAGTATACGATTACTATTGGCTACCGAAGGTCTACTCTGCAACCATAAAAAGCTCAGAATATACTACACTAGGTTTTTTGAAACTTATGTTCTGGGACTATCAGATGCTCAAACTCACCTCAAAGCATATAGAGCTTACAAACAAACAGAACGTACGAGCTTTTTGCAACGGTCTCGAGAACTGTCAAGATTGTATCACCTACCTATGTCACCTTCAAAACAGGGTTATTAAGTGGACGACGCGTAGTGAGGGGCAAGTACTTCCACAACAGCCCCAATGTCCTAGACAACCTGACAACGCAGCTCAGACCCAAATTACGCTCTAACACCAGAACATTTACCGTCTGCATTCCAAAATTCATCAGCTGGTGATGGTTGTGCAAGACGAAGATCGCGAGCTACTCCTTATATCTAAACACTGGCAATCCAGCAAACAAAATTACCCATAAGTGATTATACATTGATATCTTACTTTTGCCGAGACCTAAATCAGCATGGAGGTGTTGCAATCTATGTAACACGGGGCGTAAAGCTTATACCCGTAAAAGCACTGAACAAGTTGAATATCAAGAATCTCTGCGAATTCTGCGCTGTAGAGCTTTTCTTTTAGATATGTGCATTTACCACCTCCCAAGCAATAACATGGAAATATCTGAAGCGTTTTTGAGTGCACTAGACAATATCCTCCAAACAATAAACTCAAAGAGCCGGTACTCTCAAATCGTAATCGGAGGTGACTTTAATATTAATGTGCTTGTGGATAGTACTTCTCATAGACTATTTCGCGACATCCTCGGCAGTTATGACATGACAATCACCATACATGAACCTACACAATTTTCTTGTGAGTGAAAATACCTTACGTAAATGCTCAGCCAACACTTTGAAAACATTTCTTGGTGACCATCCGTCATGTAGTGTTCATACGGATTGCCAGTGTCAAGTGCAGTGCGGGCGGATCAACAGTCACTAAACGAATAATTAGTGAGGCTAATATAATCACCTTTATCAGATTACTTGAATACGAAACATGGTCAAATGTACTCCAAGAGACCTCCTTTGACAATGCTTGTAACAATTTCCTGGCAATGTTCAGCAACCATTTTAATGCGTGTTTTCCAATTAGAAAAATTAGAATAGGTAAGAACCGTAGAGCTCCTGCGACGACATAAGTTAAGGAGATGAACCATGTCGTCGCACTATATGGTGAGTGTGCCCAACATTTTTCAGTATTTAAGCCTATGTTCAAAACAGTAAATGCACAGTATAAATAACTTATCGCAGATATAGGGAAGACCGAACTTGGTAAAGCTATTAGCAGCAGCAAAAACAAGAGCAAAACTATGTGGACCATTAACGAACTAACAGAGAGAAACCTAAAATGTCAAACTGAATACCAATAAATGCCATAAATGCAGACCTTTCAGACCAGTTTGACAACTTTTTCTCACCTCCTGCTCAAAATGCAACTGCTCGTCTGCGTGCCAAGGTGGATATAGCATTTGTTGAGGAGAAAACATCGCAAATGAACACCCTATTTAAATTCTCACCTGTTACACAAGAGGATGTTCCGAGAGCAATAAATACCCTTGAATCATCTAGTTCTGCAGGGCCGGATGATGTGTGACATATATTGCTTAAGCGCTGCAAGTTTGTTGTTTCTTTACCATTGTCGCACATGTCATTGGTCAGGGGTATTGTTCCATCGAAACTAAAAGAAACACAAATAACACCGACATACAAAAAATGTGATCCCACAAATTATTCAAGCTACAAAGAAATCACCCACTTTTGCAAAACCTGATGATGATACCAACTTTCTGATGGGTGGACATAATGTCGAGGACGTTGTGGCTGATGCTGACAAAACATTCAAAAAGCTTACCAACTGGGCTGATAAAAACAAACATGCACTCAATAAGGATAAGACAGCATGCGTGCTACATAAGTCCTCTAAATCAGAAAAGGGTATTCGACAAGACGTAGAACTTGATGGACAAACCGTAAGTCTGCAGACCTCTACGAAATTACTAGGACTATACATCGATAAACTCTGCCCTCGAATCTCATCCATTTCGTATGCAATAAGAACACTAACCCAAAGATGCAGTACCTATATTGTGTTGTCACTGTACTATGCGCGTTTCTACTCACAACTAAGGTTGGTAATAAGCACTGGAGATTAGCGAGTGAAGCAAATCGAGTTTTTAAACAACAGAAACAAGTAATGAGAATCATAGTCAATATCTAGCATAGACACACTTGCAGAAACACTTTTAATGAACAAGGCTAGATGTATTCTCACCACAATTAGAATTGTAGACCGGTTTTCGCTCTATTTAGAGCTCGTCAGTACCGTATACTAATTGCAGAGAGAAACCACCTCTAAAGTAATACGGCTTTGGTAGCCAACCTCACAGCACATAGTTAGATGGAAGACAGGAGTCGCCATCTCGTTGCGGAACCAAGTAGTATGTTGCCACAACAGCTCCAAATAACACAAAATGTGATTAATTAGACAACCAATTAGACAACCAACTAACAATTTTGTAAATAGACAGCCCTGGCCCATTTCTTCCCTAATATCGGGACAATGTATGTAAGGCTAGTTGTATTCTCATCACAATTAGAACCGTAGATCGGATTCGCTCTAATTAGAGTTCGTCAGTACGGTATACTAATTGCAGCGAGAAAACACCTATAAAGTAATACGGCTATGGTAGCCAACCTCACAGCACCTAGTGAGATATAAGATAGGAGTTGCCATCTGGTTTTGGGACCAAGTAGTATGTTGTCACCACAGCTCCAAATAATACAAAATGTTATAAATAGATATAGCCTTACATACATTGTCCCTATATTAGGGAAGAAATGGGCCAGGGCTGACAACTTACAAATTTGTTAGTTGGTTGTACATAGTCTCTACTTTATAAAATTTTGTGTTATTTGGATCTGTCGTGACAACACACTACTTGGTTCCGCAATGAGATAACGACTTCCGTCTTACATCTCACTATGTGCAGGGTATCCTTACACTCCCCAGCATCTACATCCTGGAAGTGCTAGCCCATGTTTTTCAAAACAAGGCGAAATACACGCGCAATGCAGTTGAATAAAGCTATACTACAAGAGCTAAAAATAACTTGCGCACTGACAAACATTGCACAGCTCTGTACCAAAAGTTACTGTTCTACAATGGCTGGAAAAAATGCACTCCTTATTAGTAATATAATTACCATGGTATAAACCTTGTGCACCTGGTCTTTCAGAAAAACAATATTAGATTTAGATCTGTATTCTACAACCTTTATTTTGAGCTTTGTTGTGTGTTTTATAATTATTTTTGTTTTGCTTTCATATGTTGTTTAAGGACATATTTTATTAATTGTTATATGATTGTATGCGTTATGTTATTTTTATTGTTAACCTGTAGACGTAAATGAACATCTCAGTGTCATTTAGGCGACATTGGCCTGTTTCTTTTTTATTATATACATTTTGCATTAATATCAGAATAATTCTTAGGTTTTTTGTGTTTATACTTTTGATATGCTGACATCAAATAGATTTTGTGTTATTATGAAATAGTATCTGTTATTACATTGCATTAATGCTTTTTTTTACTTTCTAGTGCCTATTGCAGTGTGTCTACCGTAAAATGAATGCTGTAAGTATGAAGTGATATATGTATTTTATGTGTTAATCTTTATAATTTTATAGTTCGTCATTTACAACGTTTCACTATGGTTTCATGCAGGTACGAGAGCGCTATTGATTTTAATAGTAATTGTTAGAGTGGAGAAATTAAATGAGCATTTTTAACAATATACACTGCATGCATATGTCTAATTTATGCAGCTTTCAGTTATGGAAATTATTTCACAACTCGAAAAGTAATTAATTATTCCTTTGTTATGCACATCTGTGCATTGACCTAAAACTTTATTTATTTATAAGAGTCTGGTCTGCGGGAAATGTTACCTAGCCATCATACTATTAATTACAATAAGTGTATTATTTTTGATTAGTCATAGCGTGTCGGTATTAACTACTCAGAAATGAAAAAAAACTGCCCTCAAGCCCCTTACTGCAACCAGGTCCTGTTACTGATGTTTTTAAACTTTTACGGCCGGTGTTACTTGGAATGCTAAATAGTTTTCAAATTATTCTGTGGTGGTCAAACTTACATGGAGGTTACCAGACGTTTCCTCAACTACATGTGTTGGTCTAAAATTGATCAGACATCGGCCTGGTAACCCTTCTTATACCTGTAGATGATGCAATCACTGACTACGCGGTCGTGGACGACGCATGCGTAGCAGGTAATAACGTCGTTGCAGATGATGTCATCACTGCAATAGTGCTTGCAATAGTATGTATGGTGCTATATCGTTAGGATCTGTGGAATCATTTCTGTTACTAATTGCAGGTATCCAGATTCAATTTAACTGGGACCACCATCTTGGTTGAGATTATTAGGATGTCTCTGTATGTCAAGCGCGTCTGTCCTTATTTGCTGGTAATAATAATAATAACACCACAGTAGACAAATCTCTTAGTTGCTGGTAATATTGGTTTACTTTGGCAAGACCAAATAGGTCTCTCTGGTATTTCAAAATGGCATATTGAGCTACTATCACGTTTTATGTTGCAGTACCTGTAATTTCGTTTTTGCTCTAACTTTCTCATTTTGATTGTTCTTATAATTCGATTGGTTGCTGTCTATTTTGTGAGCGGCTGAAACCCACGAAAACACGAGAGTGGGTTCGACACGAAATAGTTTGGAAATCATTCAGTATTTAAAGTGATACTGTTCCTAAAAGCCTTAAAACATTATATTGTAATTGCTAAAATGAACAATATGTCCAAATTAATCAATTTTATAGCTCTACATCTGCGAGAGAAACACAAAGAAATTGCAGTCATAATTTCTATGTGGGTCACAGCACGCATACACATTTACATATCAGTAAAATCACTAATAATTGCAAAAACCGATGCTTTTTTAAATCGTGTTTTAAACAGCTGTAAAGTAAAAGATTAGACACATATTTTTCAGCCATTGTACTGTTAAGCACAAAGGCATTAGGATTCGATGGAACCCTAGAAATCGTTCTCAAATATATGCGTCTGAACCGACTCCTATTTTATCTCGCCTATTTTCGATCTCCTATAAGATGGGGTTATCTCCCTCTTCCTCGAAACAATCTTAAGTTCAAGCCTGTCGCTTAAAAGGAATACAAATCTGATGTGAGCCACTATCTTCAATTTTTATTATATATGTTTTGTCAAAGCCGTGAAAAAGTTATCAACATAGTGCCTATAAGATAGCCAGAATAATCAAACATCATAAGTGATCGCCGATGCGGCTTTTGTCAAAACAGCTCTACTGGTGATATTCTCACACACGTCATTCATATTTGGTTTTCTGCTCTCGAAAATTTTGGTAAAGGCCATGCAATTTTATTGGATATTTCTGAAGCATTTGATTGGGTCTAATATGCGACATTCCCCAGTGAACTTTGTCATACGGATTGAATTCGAAGAAGCGCTCCTTGCAGGTTTTTGTCGATGGTGTTTGATCCGATAAATTAGGAATTATGCGAGTGTTCCACGGAGTTCCGTTCTGGCCTCTACACTTTGTTCTTTTGCACATAAAAGACCTTCTGTTAACAACCATTTGATGTACAACTTCGCGTGATAGCACTCTTCACAGCAGATTTTCAACGACTCGCCAGAAGCATACTTCTGGCTCCTTTTCAATTAAAGTTGAAGATGTTTGGCACGTTAAAAATCTCTACCCTCCTTACAGAAAGGCCTTCGGCAAAATTTCCAGGGTGGTGAGGTGAAACTGCTCCCTGGCGTCAGTGATTGGCCATAGTCGTGGAAGTAGACCGACGTTAAAGAAACAAACACACACACACATACACACACACATATTCAGAATCGAGCTTTTCGCCTTATAGAAAATACAGCTATCACGGTCAATCTTACATCTCTAGACCGCAGGGAAAAAGTTAGAGCCTCTGCCCCTTCTATAGATACTAACATTAACATTGCTCCTCAGAGATTCATTAGTATCTTTGTTGGAGGCCTTTAATCGGCAAACCCATTTTGGTCGAAAAGCGCACGCGTTTAACGTCTTACTACCCAGTTATTGAACAGTTTGTTACCATTCTTCGTTCTTTTCTAAATCAACTCTAAGCCTTGGAATGCCCTCCCAGCAGATATATTTCCGATAAAAAATTTATTTATTTATGACTTTTTTATTACTACAAAGTAGATGTCATTACCTATAAGAATAAAATATAAATGCTTATAAATTATCTAAACTCCTAAACACAACAATATATCGACTGTCTGAACCCAAACAAAGGCGAAGTCTAGCCCATTTGGCTACTCTTACTCAACCGCAGATTTGGGCCCGATATAATCAAGCACGGAGATGACCTAGTGCTAATGCTTATAACCAACCATAACCCTGCATCGTATAACAAAAACATACATCATACATACAACCACCCATACACACAAACTCACACACAACTACAACCATACATAAACAACCCAAAAACCACTTAGCCTCTCACCTCCTCAAACACCGTCGTACCCTGATCCCAATATTACTCAAGCATCCCGTTGCTCTCCCAGCAGACCTTCTTTAAATCTCCTTCTAAAGACATCAAGACCACAAGCCCTGAGTCCATCTGGTAATGAATTGAATAATTTCACCATATTATATAAGAAACTTCTTCTGAAAAGCGAAGTCCTGTAATGGGGAATGGCTAATTGATTTTTCGACCTAATATGACGATCATGTAGCTTCGAACGGAACATCAACTTGTTATTATATCAAGTTCACTGAGGTAAAAGCTTTTATATTTACACATTTAATATATTCTTCGCATCGCAAGTCGTCACCCAGTACTAGATCCAAATTTTTTGCCCGTTTTACGAAAGTCAGCTCAACATTGTTTATATTCAATTTCATATTATACTTTAATAACTCCCTCCTGGATCTACTTCCGAAGCACATTGTTTAAGTTTTACTTGCGTTCAGCATAAGATTGTATTCCTTAGCTAATGACTCGACGATCTGCAGATTGCTGTTTATTCTTTTCGCCCCATCCATATAATTCCCACCACTAAAACTGCAATATACTTGCAAATCGTCCGCAAAGGCATATGCCTGACAGAACTATGGAGCTCTTACACTATCCATAGTGTACATAATGAAGAACAACGAAGAGATAATGGAGCCTTGTGGTACCCCCGCCCGGATGATAATCGTATCAGAAACATTGTTATCAACGGCAATCTTTTGGGATCTGTTAACAAAAAAAGATGCCATCACATTCAAAGCACCGGAGCTAAAGCCAAAGTATTTAAGTTTAGCGAAAAGAAGTTCATTGTTTAGAGTATCGAACGCTTTAGAAAAGTCCAGCAGAACCAACACACATGGCAGAGCACTGTTACAAGATGTAATTATATCATCCATCAACTAAGCTAACAGCCCTGCTGTACTATGATTCTCTCGGAATCCGCAATGATTCTTTCGCATTATTAAAATACATTTATTAAAATTCTTATTATTAAAATACCACCATCATGCTCATTGAACACCCTTTCCAACACATTTGATAGCACTGGCAGAATGCCCACAATCCTCAAATATAAAAAAGAGACCGGGTTGCCAACCTTAGGAAGCGGTTTTCCAAGAGAAATTTTGCATATAGGAAAATAATTTTTCTCTATGCAAGAATTAATAATATGTAGAACAATATCAATGTATGGACTACATTGAGCATTCTAGCCCCAATTTTATCGACACCCGAAGCGATTGTTTTAATGCTATTTAGTGTCTTATTATCTGATCTTCGCTAGTTAAACTGAAGGAGAAATGGCTATCGTGGCTAAAGGTAACTGTTATAATAATATATTTATCCTAACAACCGATGCCTGAAGCATTCTGAAGAAATGCCGAAAAGTACTGACTGAGTTCCTTTGGATTGGATAACTTACTAGACAGCGTTTCGCTTTTACGTGATTTAATGTTCATGCGTTGCACTGTGGTCCAGGTCTTGTACGAGTTATTTTGGGAATTACATTTGACTAAGTAGTTTTTTCGCATCTCTTACTAACAAAACTTATTTTGTAGATATTTCTAATGTTCTCTGTCTGCATCCAAACGTGGCTTTTTTAATCTTTGCAATGCTTCGTCTTTCCGCCTCATCCTTGCCTTGAGATCCCCACTTAGCCACACCGCCCTTCACTTGGTCACTCTCACCACCCACTCCGGGGCATGGTTATTGAACAATGTTCTTATATTGTCGTTAAATTTATTTATTTTACTATCAATGTCTTTTTCCCTATATATGTGATCCCACTGAATTGCCTCTACATCGTACCGAAAATAATCGCAATTAAATGAATTGAAGGATAAATTTGGGTTTCAGTTTGATTACACCAAGACTCACATTTGCGTACACCAATTTACGATCAAATATATTAGAAGTGTCTACAGTTCCATATAATCTCCAACTATTAAAGAAACTAGTAATCGCCCACCTTGGGGCACAAGAATCAGTGTATGATGTTTTAGAGACACATCGGCTTAGCCTGAACTGGATTATAAAAAACAGTTTTGAAATTCATAATCTAACCCCAACCTAAGTAGATTAATGCATGTTGGATTATTTACCTTTGTGCTTAAAATAGCAAAACGACGCTGCAAAAATCAAACGACAGTACTAAAGAAGAAACTGCCGACAACCAGGAATGCTTTATTAAACTCTGAGAATAGGTTGGTGATCTTAGACTAACAAAATATAGGTCATATTGAACATTTGACCTATTGTTCAAGACCCAACTAGACTTCGTTCCTTTTTTTGTAATTAAATGTGTTAAGAAATAGTTTATAAAAAGCTGTAGCTTAATTTATGATAATATTGTAGGTATATAATTACGGCAAAATTTTAAATTAATGATTCCTAGATTTGGCATAAATTTATCTTTACTAAATAGTTTAAGAATGCTTTTGGTCTTTAGCATTTCACCTAATATCATATATTTTACATGTTTAGGTGAACGCCAAAGGTTTCCCAACAGTCGAGGGATTAGTAGCTTTATATTCAGAAGGCGTAACTCAGAAGGAGTACATCATCGCCACTTTACAAGCAGTCACTACTTGCTTGGCAAATGCACAGAAGAAACACATCACAACTCCTCAATCGTTAGAAGGTAAATATCAATAGCATTTAAATGCTATAAATTAAGATTTGATAATTATATATTGAAAAATTAACAAAATCCTTATTACCAAAAATCATTTTATTATGACCGCATCAACTGCGCTATCTTAAATAAACAGTTTCGGTAACCTGCTTCATTATTAGTGCTGTAGTGATGTGGGTTTAATTGGACATCCAATCACCTCTGTTGGATCCTCGAGAAGTTGTCCTATTAACTAAAAAACAACATGAGTTTGTTCAATCGGTCTCGCACCCTTTTGCATTATATTTTTATTTTTATATTGCAAAGAGATTTACACATTACCAAAACGAATAATACGTGTGTCATTACATATATCTATAGCAAAATTTATATTTAAAGAGAAGCTTACCGAGCTAATGATCTTACACTAGATTTTAAGGTTTAATGTGACGCTATTAGCACCCTATTCAGTGTATTTTCTCTCATTAGACTCAATATGTTTAACAGAGTGTCTTTTATGTAACCGTCAGCAGATGTTTTTTCAAAATAGCTAGTCTTTTTACAATGGTATCTTACTGTAGTCAAAGATTCGTCTTTGGCTTGTCAGAAGCTGCATGCTACTCATTTAGTCAATCTCGTTAGATTTATATGTTGTACGTCAAAATTTGGTGAGGTTCTTTTATGGAATTTGCCTTTACTCTGTGTTTATGGGCCATTTTAGTAATTTGTTGTTGAGAGCTGGGCGGTATCAATTGAAAAGAAGGCATGAAAAGACATCAACACTTTTTATAATGGGCAATGCTAGTTTTAATTAAAACGCCTTAGCAACTTGCTGTGTGAATATAACCGCATGACAGTAGTTGTCAGTTGTTAACGGCAATTCAGAAACATAGTTTATTTAACAGAAATTGATAAAATAAGAATTCTACATATGATTGATTACGGAGATAAAACACTATCACAAATCGAAGCTGTTCGCCTACTTCAAGAAAAATTTCCCGATTTGCCGCCTATGTTCCAAGGGACAATGAGTAACATTGAACACCCAAGGCAGATACAGGACAATATTCTAATGCACTGAGTAATGATAGCAAATTAAAAGTATTGCCTGAGTTTAAGAAAAACCCACATACTCTGAGTCGAAAAGTATTGTATGTTAGACATTCATCGATTATTTGAATATTAAACGAAAATATATTCATCGATTGTTTGAATATTAAACGAAAATTAAATGCATCCCTATTAGTTGATACAAACTTAGGAGCGCATAGAAGACGATTTTGAAAAAAGAACGTTTCTTTTTGTGAATAAGTGAGGGAAATTTTAGATAAAAATGTTATCCAATTAGACCATGTTTTGTTTTCTTATAAGTGTAGTTCTACACTTCACGGCCATGCTTATCGTCAAAATTGTCACTACTGGCCTATAGAACATCTACACTGGATGAGACAAGAACATACGTATTACCCTGAAACATGTTAATTTTGGGAAGAAATAGTTGGAAACTAGGTGACTGGTCCCTTCTAGTGAAATTTGATCAAGAAAATTCGCTACTAGAAAGTTATCGATGGTAAGACTTCCAATTTCTTCAAATGAGCGCGAATTAGGATATATATATATATATATATATATATATATATATATATATATATATATATATATATATATATATATATATATATATATATATATACATATATATATATATATATATAGGGTAGTTTAAATTTGAACCTCACCATTGGGATCTTGTAAACTGTAAGATATACGAGGATGGTTAAATTGGGGAAAAGTTGCACGTTTCTATGGTGACCGTTTATCTGAAAAAAAATTCTGTTGTCATTTTTAGTTTGGTTATTCGAAAAAAACCGAAATTTTTAATTTTTGTTTTAGTTTTGTTTTGAAGAGAATACCGAAAGAATTATACTTTTTTAGCTATGACATTGTTAGGACACTTTTTTATAGGAAATCTGAATCAGTCATCATATTTTGCAAGGCGTTTTTGATACATGAGTTGCAATACTTAATTTTGATTTTTCTTATGGGCGCCATATTGGATTTTTGCATATTTACGATAGGATCACATCTCACATGCTACCAAAATTTGGAAAAAATCGTTTTTGCGGAGAGTGCTTTAATTTCTGCTTATTTAGCTCCGGCAGAAACTCTCCACATTCATCTGAAAAATGGCACGTTCACTCCTAGATCCATACTATTATCTAGAAAAAAATCTTCTTTTTTACATTTTAATAGTAATGAACTATTTTTAAACTAACCTTCATTCACACTTTATCTGGGTGGAAAAACCATTATGGGGACTGTTTAAAGGCAAAACGCACTAACATGACACAAACCAAATTTGTGAAACTTCAAAAATATTTAATATCAACGTTAAACAAACAGAAGAACAGTAACAGCAGACTACGATTCAGTCCATCAAAATACGAATAGTGTGGTTGCTGCCTTTCTGGATATTTATTTAAATAGTTTTCACTAGTAGCATTTCTATTATTTTGGTAAAATATTTTTATCATGCATCTCTCTTCTTAGTTTGTAAAACTCATGGTTTTCGAATAAATGTCACAGAGACAATGTGCAGAAATACTATAAACATTAAAATTTGGCTGAACCACCACATAAGAAACATATGGTGTGGCTGAAGTCTCAATATTTGCATCGTTAAACAAATTTATTGGCGTCTCTTCCAAAGCACTCTTCGCTGAAAATAATCAGTCAGAAGCAAAGTGATTGGTCAGCCAATATCATAATAAAAAACCAAATGTGAAAATAAAGCTGGATTCCGGAGCCTATGTGTTGCCTAAATCTTTAGTTGATAAGCTCAAACTATCAGTAATACCTTCAAAAACTAAATATTTAGTATCCTTTAGTAGTCATATGATACCTGTAACTGAAGAAGTGACACCAGTTTGTAAACTAAATAAAAACGAGGCAACTATTACATTTAAAGTAGTGGATCAGGAAGTAGAGCCAGTATTAGGGGCTGAATCCTGTAGTTTTCTCAAGTTCACTAAAAAAACTAAAAGCAATTGAAGTACCATACAATCTTTTTGATGGTCTGGGTTGCATGAAAAATTTTAAGTATGATGTTGACATAATCGATGAACCAAAATTCAAAATATACCCACCAAGAAGAATCCCATATAAAATTAGAGACCAAGTAAAACAAGAACTAGACAAAATGGTTGAAATGGAAGTAACTGAACCAGTAAATAAACCCACTCCAGCAGTATCACCAATGATTGTAGTTAAAAATAAAGAAAAAATCAGAATATGTATATATTTAATTGATGTCAACAAGAATATATTAAGAAGGCAGTATCCTTCAAATACTTTAGAAGAAATTGCTTCTAAGTTGCACTCGGCCAAGTATTTCTCATTATTAGATTGTAAAAGAGGATTCTGGCAAATACATGTCACTAGATAAACACAAAAGATATTAACTTTCTCAACTCCACGGGGCAGATATTCTTGCAAAATAATTCCTTTTGGTTTATCGTCAGCTCCGGAATTGTTCCAATCCTGGCTTCAACAGTTATTAAAAAATGTTCCAAATGTAGAAGTAGCTATGGATGATGTTCTCATATAGGGCGAAACACTACAACAATTAAGAAAACTCTGGACGCAGCAAGTGCGTTATGGTAGTGAATTTTCATAAAACTATTATTTAATAGCAATAATGTGTTTTTTTTAAGAAAGCAGGCTTCACATTTGGTTACCAGTATAATCTATATAGTAAAAACAATGTGCCATGTTTCATCAAAAAACTTTATTGTTTGAAAATGTACAAAAATTTCCGAAAGTAAACTTAAAGTGTTCCCGAAAAAACTCGTTTCTTGGTCAACCTTATAGGTTAATAGCAAATTGAGCTATTCAAATATTAAGCATTTGATCAAAATTCGCTACCATTACGCACTTACTGCGTCCAGAATTTTTGTTCTTACAAACATGCATTATATTTCGATGGAAAATGCAAAAATGCAATAACATAAGGCGTGTTTGATTAAAAAAAACAAATTTGTATCATCAACGACTTATGGGCCAGCCTGTGATTGTAGAAATCATTTTTTAAGATGTAGCTCAAGACACCCTATAATTAATATATACAATTTTTTTTCATATCTTGTATAATAACAGATATATTGAGCTTTATTGATTTTTTTTACGAAAATTCTACAAAAATTATATACCATTAACGATAAACTCTATAGCTAAGACTACTGCCAAGCGCCAGAGAAAGGGTCTATTTGAAATGAATTTTCTGGAAAGATTTTATTAAAATGAAGGACAATGACGGTTGAAGCTAAGACATCAGGGTTTGTAAAACATTCTTCTTGAGACATTTTATATCCATAGCCTGTATTAGATTCAAGTTCTTTTCCTAAATGTTGCCAATTTTGACGTTTAAATCGCAACTTTGACGTTTTGTGTAAAACCCCAATTTATGTTATTGCTATAACTTTTTTGTCTTTTGACCTACAAAGCTAGGTAGCTTGCCTATAATGATATAAACCCGCGTATAAAATTTGGTTGCCCTAACTTTGTTAATTTTGGCGATATAAATTTTTTTCGAAAGAAAACACAAAATTTTCCGGGAAAACCTCGGCGGATTTTTCTGGATAACGAACCTATCCAAACCACTTGCGAAAGGAAGGTACTCACCAATTTTGACGTTTAAAATCGGGATTTTGACGTTTTGAGGAGAACCCAATTTTTTTTTAATGCCTGTAACTTTTTTGTCCTTTAACATACGGAGCTAAATTTTGGTACGTAACTTGCCTATAATGATATAAACCCGCGTGTGCAATTTGGTTGCCCTTGCGTTGTTAATTTTGAAAATATAAAAAATTTTCGGTTTTTTTTGAAAGAAAACACAAAATTTTCCGGGAAAACCTCGGCGGATTTTCCTGGCTAACAAACTTATTCAAGCCACTTGCAAAAGGAAGGTACTCACCAAGTTTTATCAAAATCGGTCCATTCTTTTTTAAGTTATAGGTGTGACACATAAATATATATATATATATATATATATATATATATATATATATATATATATATATATATATACACATATATAAACATATAAAGTCTGAAACTCACCTCGGATTTGGGTTCCGGGGGTCCTAAATAGCGCTCATTTGAATAATTTTTTTTAAAATTCAAAAGTCGGGATCTCCTCATTAGTGAATTTTTTTAAGAAAATTCACTAAAAATACCACAGAAGAAGTGTTGCAAATTTATGAAGTCAGTGGTCTTAAGTTAAACAAAGAAAAATGTCACTTTGGAAAAGAACGAATAAAATTTTTAGGTCACATTTTTAGTAAGAATGGCATGGAAGTTGATCCTGAAAAAATAGTAGCAATTGAAACATTGAAAGAACCACAAAATAAAAAAATCTCGGGACGCAGCAAGTGCGTTATGGTAGTGAATTTTCATAGAAATGATCTGGTGCAAAATATTTTATTATAACTTTTTTTTCTTGTAACATAGAAATCTAAATTTTGGTGTATAGTTTACTTTTTATATGGTAAACCTACCTACCAAATTTGGTTATCATATATTTTTTATTTTTTAAGATAAAAATTTTTTCAAATAAAAACTCAAAATTTTTTCAGAAAACCTCGTCCGAATTTTCTGATTAACGAACTTATCAAAGCCATTTACAAAAGGAAGGTACATGCCAAATTTTATTAAAATCGGCTTATTATTCTTTGAGATAAAAAATTTTTTCGAATGAAAACTCAAAATTTTCCCAGAAAACCTCGTCCGATTTTCTTGACTAACAAACTTGTCAAAGCCATTTACAAAAGGAAGGTACATGCCAAATTTTATTAAAATCGGCTTATTACTTTTTGAGATAAGAATTTTTTCGAATGAAAACTCAAAATTTTCCCGGAAAACCTCGTCCGATTTTCCTGACTAACGAACTTATCCAAGCCATTTACAAAAGAAAGGTACATGCCAAATTTTATCAAAATCGGCCCATTATTTTTTGAGTTATCGGTGTGATACATATATATATATATATATATATATATATATATATATATATATATATATATATATATATATATATATATATATATATATATATATATATATATATATATATATATATATATATATATATATAAACATATAAAAATTGAAACTGACCCCGGATATGGGTTCTAGGGGTCATAGTTCGCGCTCATTTGCAAAAATTTTTTCAAAATTCAAAAGTCGGGATCTCCCCATTAGTGAATTTTTTCTACGAAAATTCACTAAAAGAGTTGCAATGTGTTTTAGGGAAATTTACTTATTTAAGTAAGTATATAAAGAATTGCTCTACTAAATCAGAAATATTGAGAAAACTGTTAGAGAGAGATACATCTTGGCAATGGACAGAACCACATAAAGTTGCTTTTCAAAACTTGAAATATGCAATCTCTAATCGTCCAGTGCTAAAACTATACAATGTTAATGAAAATGTTAAATTACAAGTAGACGCAAGCCCAACAGCAGTTGGAGCAGCATCAATAGAAGGTGAAAGGCCTGTTGCATATGCTTCAAAAGCTTTAACAAAAACTCAGAGAAATTTTCCACAAATTGAAAAGGAAGCATATGCTATTCAGTTTGTTTGCGAAAGGTTCCATGGATACATATGGGGCAAGAAAATACTAGCAGAAACTGATCATAAAGCATTAGAAACTATTTTTAAGAAACCTATTCATAGAGCACCCTTGAGAATCCAGAGAGTAAGAATAAAATTATTAACTTACGATCTAGAAGTAAAATATATCAATAGTAGCAGGATGTATTTAGCTGACCCTTTAAGCAGACTTTGTGAAAATGAAATTCCTGAAGAGGATTCTGAATTACAAGTAAATCTTGTATTATCAGTCTCTGAATATGAATTGAGCAACCTGAAAAGGGCAACAACCGAAGATGCAACCTTATGTGAATTATTGGCATACATAAGAGAAGGTTGGCCTGAAAATAGAAATATTATTAGTGAAGAAACTAAGCAATTTTGAACTTTTAGAGAGCAATTATCAGAGCAATTAATGTTGAAAAAATTGTGATACCTGAAAAACTTAGAAATTATATGTTAAAGTACATTCATAATGGACACTTCAGCTACGAAAAATGTATTCGAAGAGCTAGAAGCTTACTGTTCTGGCCAAAGTTATCATCTGATCTGGAAAATTACATTTTAAAATGATTTGTTTGTCAGAAATACCAAAGAGGCAATGTAAAGGAAAAAGTCTTAAATTGTGCAATTCCAGAATATCCATTTGAAATAGTAGCAATATATCTTTTCCCCTTTCAAAGCAATGAACATATATTAATTACAGATAGCTACTCAGCATTTATAGAATTTCAAAAATTAAAAAAATCGACACCTAAGGAAATTATAAAAAAAACTTTGAAATTAATTTTTTCTACCCATGCTAGTCCAAGATTGCTCTTATCAGACAATGGGCCACAACTGGTGTCCCAAACCTTTAGAGAATTCACCAGTGAATGGAAAATAGAACACAAAACTTCAAGCCCCTACCATCCCAGAGGAAATGGGTTAATTGAGAAAGCGGTGAGTATAATGAAAAATATGTTGAAAAAGTGCGTAGAAGAAGTTTCTGATATAAGACTTGCTTTATTAAACCATCGAAATATGCCAAGAAAAGAAATAGGATCCCCAGCTCAAAGACTATATAATCTAAACTTAAGGGGGCTAGTACCAGTAACAGCAGAAAGTTTAATGCCAAAGGTGATGGAGAATGTTTGCTAACAATTTAAAAAAGCAGCGGAAGTATCAAAATAAACAAGAAAGCAAGGGAACGAGATGAGGACCAGAAGTTCAAATGTATGACAAGGTAGTAACGAAAACAGAATTAGATAAAACTTGGAAACCAACAAGGGTAACTCAGATAGTTTATCCAAGGTCAGTAATAGTGACAGACCATCACGGTCACCATTATAGAAGGAAAATTCATAATAATAAAAGAACTCGAGCTGAATTTCAAGAAAATGACTATCATAGTATAACTAAAAGTGAAATCGTAGGAAAACTAATATGACGGAACAAAGTATACCAATCCCAAGTAAGGGAACTCGTGTGGAGGAAAGTATCCCAAACCAGATTACCGATGAAGAGCCTGAACCTATTCAAGTAAATAGAGGGAGTAGTCAAGAAGTCAGCAGTCTTATAGCTACAGGGGGTGGTCAAGAAGTCAACGTCCCTGTAACTACCAGGGGTGGTCGTGTAGTCAAGCCACCTAAGAGACTGGGCCTGTAAAAAAACGGGGGATGTCAGGAGGCCAACATAAGAAGAAGACTATTGGAAATGTCAATGACATATGTCATTGACAAGAAGAACAATAATAATAATATAAGATAAAGAGCGTTCTAATGACGTATGTTTGTATTTGTTTGAAACAATAAATATTAATAATCCCGAAGGATTTTTAGTTAAGCTGAAGCTTACAGTAACCAAATTTGGTAGGTAGGTTTATGATATAAAAAGTAAACCATACATCAAATTTCAGTATTTTAACAGGTGGTTGTTGTTACACGGGGATGTGGGTAGCTTTCACCGAAAACACAAGTACATATGGGTAACAAATATAATGACAAACTTTAACAAAACAAAGAAATAACAACTAGTGTAAAAATGTCTGTATCCTTCGCTTGGCGCTACTTAACTGTCGCCCCCTTAACAGTCGACTCCCCTGTATTCCCGCACCCTGCCGGTTCGATGGGGATGAAACACATGGCCACGCCAAGGCATCGTGTTACAGTATTCTATGTTACAAGAAAAAAGTTATAAAAAAGTATTTGGCGTCACATCATTTCTATGAAACTTACTATCCTAACACACTTGCTTCGTCCAGACTTTTTAGTATGTTGTAGCGAAGTTTGTCAGTCAGATGAATTCCTTTTTTCACGGTTAATTTTTGCAATAAATTTTAAAATATAATCATTGTTGATAAAGGAATGAAAAGATCTTTCAAATGGGGTATAACGAGCCTCTACATCCTATTTAAAATGCTGTAGTTGTAACTGTCACTCGAAGGAGGTTGAATGTAGGGGTGAAGTTTTCACGTTGCAGGATGTCATTTTTTAAATTCCTTAATTGTTGTTGCCCTTACTTGATGAAACGGTTCCCTACTCAACACATGCGTGGAGAGTATTTCTCTGGCTTCACAAAGAAAGAAATAGTTTCCACGTCTGTATTGTCATTTTTTTTAAATTAACGTGTTTTGGGATTTTTTATAAATCTGCACAATAATTGAGATACTGAATTTATTCCATTTGGCTGTTCCACACGGTATAATCGGCTAAACAGAGGACTGTGTGACTATATTTTTTAGTTGTGGTTACTGAATTTATTTAACCACTATTTTGTTATTTGTAATTGTGAAATTAATAGTATTTACAGCATTTCATCTTCATTATTATCTAATATGGCTAATTACACAATTTTATGTGTTGTAAACGGTAGGTAACACAGTTTTGTTCTATTATAAAACTCAAACGCGTAAAATAGATACGGATATATATGCCAGACGCATAACTCTAATTCAACAAAGTCTGTAATGTGTGTTGTCTGAGTTAAATTTATATCATTCAATAACCAATGATTGCATTATATGTGTTTATTAGGCAATTTTTTTTTGTTCAACATTATCTCATTAATTTTGTTGTGTTTTGAATACTTGACATTTCATTTTATTAATAGCCATATTTTCTCAGATATGGTGCGTTAATGGATGATGAGTTTCCTTTTCAGAGAATTCTCGTAGAAAAACTCCCTGGATGAGAGGTCGCGACTTACAACAATCAATTGAGTGTGAATTAGTGCCCCTAGAATCCATATTTAGAGTTCATTAAAATTTGTATATATTTATATATACAGGTACCTATCAATTTATATTGGCTCAACACTCCTATGTAATGTAACACAAGTAGTCAGCCTTGTACCACGTTAAGAGTGCACAACGGCTCTTTATTTTGGTATCATTTTACGGCTCTTGAAATTGAAACTGTGATTGGGGATCTAAACGGTACAAACAGTACAGTTGGTATTGATGCAATACCAATCTCAGTAATTGAAAGAAATGCAGGTATAATTGCAACTTACATGGCTGAAATACTATATATCTCGGTGACTATCAGTAGCTTTCCTCTCATATCTCTTATGGTATTTTGAATTACATTTATATTATATATTTACATTATATATATATATATATATATATATATATATATATATATATATATATATATATATATATATATATATACTCGCTGTGGAAAAAGCGGTCTTAATCAGGGTATAAAAATATCTGCAAGAGAATAATCTTGTTTCTAACTGCCACCATGATTTTCGGGCTGGCCTACTGACTGAGATGGTAGCGATCGAGTTGATCCAGCACGTCTATGAGAAGCTGTATAAGGGTTTACCCACTGAGCAAGGTAATATTGCATTAACATTGCAGAATCTTTTCCCAAGCAAGTGTAAGTTTGATAGATAACTTGCAGAAAGCCTCCTGCAAGTTTGTTGCAAATGGCAAATCTTCCCCCAGTGACTTTATAAATGCAAGTATTTCTTTTGTAACCTGACTGCAAGTTTACTGTAGTGAGCTGTTACAAACTTTCTTTATACTTACACATATTACCTCACAGCAAGCTTCAATTTTAAAAGGGCCTAGCAAAGTTGTAAAATTTAAACTTACATTTGCAACTTATCTGCAATTGTATATATTATATATACAGTGCAAGTTTATAACTTGGGATAATTCCAATTAATCTACTTCAGCTTTTTTTCAAAAATGCTCGGAGTCTGATAATATTCCCAGTTACAATCTTTTCAAAAATGTATTATACAATTTGTGTCAAATGTCATTGATAATTTTTGTAAATGACAAACTTAGCTTTTTGTTGACTATTTTTAAAGTACACATCAAGCGATACAAAACCACAAATTTCTAATTTTTATTATAAATCTTGAGCTGAAAGCAAGAAAAAAATTTGTGTTGTCAATGAATAAAAATGTAAAATCTGCTGGTTTCCTACAACTTCACATGTAAGAACTTTAAAAATAGTCAACAAAAACTTAGGGTTGATTTAAAGAAATTATCGATGAAGTCATTTATCAAATATGGTACATACTGTATAGATTTTTTAAAAGACTGCAACTTGAAATACTAACCAATGTGTCCAAGCATTTTTGAAAAAAATAAACTGTATTTGGTTAACTGAATTTATTTCAAGTTACAAACTAATACTGAATATAGGTATAGGTGTATTTATATATAATATATATTTCTTGTAAAACTGTAAAAAACGACTTAAGACAATGTTAATTAGAATAAAATCTTTATTACATAAAAACAATTAAAGACTTACAACACATTTCATTTCTGCTGTTAGATAGATATATACACTTTATTGACCACCAAATGTACATGGTAAGTCACTGTCTTTATAAGTACCGACTATAGTTACTAGAGAGAAATAGTTAAGACATATAGCGAGTGTCCATGTTTAGCTAAAATGCAGTTCTAGTCAAAACTCAGCAACAAAATAGATAACTTGAACTCGTGATATCATTATTAATTGACCGATTTCAAAAATTATTTTTTCTAAATGAATATCAATTAATTGTTTTTGATATTGTTTTACTAAATAACTCTTAGTCGTCTACGAAAACGTGTGGAACACCAATAACAAAAACGAAGTAGCATTACTTATTTTGAGAGGCGAGAATTTTTTTAGCTTCTAAAATATGTGGCAACATATGTGACAAAATAAAGTCAACATATTAAATACCATTGTGAAAAAAGAAATACCTAAAATGGTGCGTTCAATTCGATTTTAGAGAAAATTTAATTAAGCAAACGTAAGAATAAGCAATGGATAAATCAAGCACAGGGAAATGAATACAACTTCAATGCGAAAATAGCTTAAATATGTGTCTGAAAGTGTTCACGCATATGCCTTATCTATCCCTATCGATTAAGTATAGTACCGTCAATGTGTGTGTACATTCAGAAACATTGAGTTAAAGTGAAGCAAAGTTATGACTACAATGAATTATGTATATATAAGAAAAGTCTGTGGTTAGTGGAACTTGCCTTCCAAAGCTTTTGCCTAACGCACTCACACACACAGACACACACACTACAAAGAATTAATACAAGTAGCATGTAACACTATACACATTAGTTTAGAGCACCAATAAATTCGTTCACCATGGTTTTTGTTTTATAACATCCACTAGTACCTACTGTAATCTTGTTAGTGGGACCATCTTAATAACATTAGGTAGAAAATTGAGGAATTTGATTCCTAAGTAATCAAACATCTGCTTTGTTTTCTCCTTTTTGTGCAACTGTATTTTAAATTCATGCCTGCACCTGGTATTGATGTTGCCAGCTTCATCATTCACTGGATATTTTGAATACATATACTGAAGAACAATATGGCTTGAAGGGTACCTAAGTATCCCATTGGCCTCGAACACACCAGGGCAGCTTTTTCTTGGACCTACGCACACAATGTCCTTTTTGCTCTTTTTTGCATGATGTTACACATGTTCCGCTGACGAGTTAACCCATATGAATGTTCCATACGATAGCATACTGCGACAATGTGCAAAATAAGCAACCCTGGCAACTTGTTGGGTACTGTACTGTTCCTTGTGATGTCGATTGCTCTGGATAAGCCTCATTCTTCCATAGGTCAATCATATTTAACGTTTTAAAATGAATTGGTCTGACCAGGTAAGACATCTCCAGGCTGCTTCTAAGGACATAACAAAATTCGTATTTAGCAATTAGGTTTTCATTTTCCTTGAGTAAATTTCATAAAAAGAAACAAAAATATAAATGCAGCTATTTAAAAATAATTCACCAATAGCGATATACCAAAATTTAATTATGCTACAGAAAAGTGACTAATTTTATTGAACATTCACATATGAATTTAGTATATAGCTGTTTTAGGGATTCGTACCTGACATTTTGTCGATATACTCCATGTTTCATTATCTACACTCCAGACAACGAATTACTTAATTACCCAAAATTCAAACAATTCAGGCTGCAATAAGAGTGTTCAGTCTTTAAAACTTCCAGAAAAATAAATAGACATAGATCAAATAACAGCTAATGATATCATAAATATAAACAACAATCCGCCATTAATCACTATTGCCGGGCGCCGGACGCATTGTCAGAGTCATTTCGCTGTTGGCGTTGGTGTTGCTATTGGACGACGATGACATACTATCGAACATACACGAACACCTAAACGGAGGGAATTTAAATAAATGTTTACTAATTAAAACAAACTTTCAGAAACATTACAATTGTAACTTTACGTGAGCTTACAAATGGAGAAAAACAACAAGCCGGCAAAGGAGATATTACATTTGAAAGTTATGTTAAAGTTTCATTTGTAAGTTTGCATTTGTGTTTTGGATGCAAACATTTAGAAATGTTGCAAACTTAACTTGCTTAATGGTAAATTATCTAACGTTGTGGTAAGCATTTGTAAGTTACCATGCTTAGTGGGTATATGTTGTAGGCGTGAGGTTTAACCTATCCCGTGCATTAGATACGTTAAGTTCTCAATTTATATTTGACAAATTGTAGTGTTTAGGTTTGCGGGGATGCCTGAGTGACTGTTTTTTTTTTCGTTTGTGACTAATAGAGAAGTGAGGGCCTCTATTGGAAACACAGACTCATTCTGTGTAAAGCACTGTACCCCACAGGGAAGTGTCCTGGCACTCCTTTTCGTACTGTATGCAAACGATCTCCCAGATCATGTTAGAGAGGGAAGGTTGTTTATGTACGCGGACGATACCACTGTTGTAACTGGTGTCGATGGTATAGAGAGTGGTAAAAAAGTAAATATTTTTCTAGGGAGGTTTACTAAATGGTGTTGGAAAAACCATCTTATTATGATTTCCGGAAAACATCTTATATGGAGTTTAAGAGCTATCAGCGTCAACCTTTTGGAATTCAGTTTGGTGGTGTTTCGACTTCTTGCTGTACTGAAGTAAGGTTTTGGGGGATTACGCTGGACCAACACTTGTCCTGTGAGCGGCAAGTAGAGTGTGTCTGTGACGTGGATATTTTATGTTGTAGCGCTTAAGAGACTATCGAAGTTAAGTTAATATCAGTGTACTATTCGGAACTTTATCCGTTTTTTTCTTACAATACATTTACGTTTGGATAGTCAGTGGATATAAGTAGGCCTTTTGTGTTGCAGAAACGAATTCTACGGCTCATTTTCAACCTTTAATAACCGCGAATCTTGTAGAGAGGGGTTCAGGGAGAAGGGATCAATGAATCTTACAGGAATTTATTTTTATAAAATACTGACCTATATTCGTGAAAAAAACCTTTATTGCAAAAAGTCTTTAATTAAAGCAAAGGAAATTGGTACAGGGAAAATTTTGGGGACGCTAAACAGTTTATTTATTAAAGATGTTTCAAATAACTACTGGAGAATTAAGAATAGTCATCTATTATCATTGGCTATGGCCGACAACAGAGATTTTGATAAAACAATCAGTTTTAAATTTAAGCTATCAGTATTATACTAAGATTTCCCTGCTCTTATATTTAAATCAGATATCATATTGCGTTGCTACCCTTTATTTAATAAAGACATAATTTGAAGCTAGTTAGTAGCATTGTAGGCGGTATTACGATCTATTCGAATAGTTCAAATCCATACGTGGGTTCTGCTTTAATCTACCCCAGTCCTATTTTTACCATCTTCCCTAGGCAAAATTCAACTTTTACTGCTGAATCGTTAGCCGTCTTACAAGCTGTTCTATTGGTTTACGGAAGCAATATCAACAAGGCAATTATGTTTTCTTACACGAAATCAACGTTATAATCTATAACAAAATTCGCATATCACAAAGCCCGAAACAACTTAGTTTGTGAAATATGTTCAGTTATTTACAAACTATATCTGCAAAACGGCTCAATAAAACTGATATGGGTTAAGGGTCATGCAGGCATAGAGGGTAATGACGCTGTGAATGGGGTGCTGAAAGGGGCTGTCTCGCAGGCAGAACCAACCTTTGTTATCACACTTTTAGATATTTACAGTGATTTACGTAAATATTTGAGTCAGTTGGAAAAGAGAATATAGTACTTAAGTCAGGTGATTTAAAGCTACCGGCAATTTAAAACAGGGTATATATATATATATATATATATATATATATATATATATATATATATATATATATATATATATATATATATATATATATATATATATATATATATATATATATATATATATATATATATATAAAGTTACACCCAGTATTTTTTTCGCGTATTCTAGACTTACCAAAAAAGCCTTATTGATGAAGATATTTTCAATACTGAATGCAATAAAATAAGCAAAGGTCTAAATTCATTTAAACAAAAATGCAATACCAATTAGATCAGTTATCCAAAGAGGATTCGTTGTTCTTTAAGTCTAGTGGAGAACAGGTTTGATAACATGACATATTATGAAACCAAGAGATGGTTCACGAGCAAAATGGAAAAGTAAGAATGTGTATTGAGTTTGGTCAGTCAGTACGTAAAAAGACCAGTACATTTTTTTTAGATGTCTCCATGACGGAATTTTATATATTGATTGTCTGTAAAAGTATTTTTCTTCGTTAGATGCTACCAGAAGATACTGGATATTAGAATGAGACAAAAAAGCAGCTAAATATTTTTAAAATGCTTGAAATTTGGCAAAGAGTATACTATATGTATTTTGAACGAATGGCGTGGTTAATTAGCTGATTCGAGCTTGATGTCAAGGAAGCATGTGCTGGAACAAAGGGGTGGTGGGTTAGAGTTCACTGACTATTTTACTATTGAATAGCGTATTTAGACAAGAATGTGTGCTGTGTCCGTAATTATTCAACAGATACATGGATAAACGTATGAAGGAAGTGTCCTTGGAAGCGGAAGGTGTACGAAGTAGTGCTATTGCGACTAAGACTCACTTTATACCAGTGGCGCAGTATTACACGGTTACTATGACGGGTAAATTTGGCAGGCGTTAGAAATATTGATGTATTTAGCGAATAAAATTGTTATAAGTGCCAATGCAGCTAAGAAACAGTTATAGTGTTTGATAAAGATGGGAAACATGTAAAAGTAGATTTTTGATTGATCAAAGTTAAGCAAATGATGTAAAGGAGTTTACACAAGTCACTTTTCGAAATATGAAACACGTGTGATGAGACACTAAGGTGCAAGGACCTATGACTACTATAGCTAGGAGGGAGTGTACATTGAAAAAGGACTAACTCTTTGTATACGGCGTTTTGGTTCTAACTATGCTGTAACGGTGCAAAACTATAGATGCGCCAAGCAAAGTATGTAAGAAAATATATATTTTTTAAATTAAAAGCTGGGTAAAACGAGAAGAGATTAAGTTAGGAATGGATGGGTTCTAAACAAACAGTCTATTGAAAGTAAATATCTAAGCAGTGTGCTGCTGCGGTGGCTTGATCACATAAAATGCATGGAAAAAAAAATATGTTGTAAAAATGTGGAAGGTAAGAGGCGACGTGGGAGACATATGGACGTTTGGTTGAATGTTATAAGCGACTTTTTATATAAAAAAGATATCAGGAGTTTGTTTAACTGGAGAGCGCATATGAGGAGATGTATGAAAACGAAGAAGCGACTGTTTTATGTCAGTTTAGAAGTATATAAAGAAATATAGTTGAAAAATAGCATAGTATCGATAAGCACACTTGGAGAACCCAAATCACCACAACACATTAAAAAACCTGACGATCCTTTCACTAACCAAGTTAGCGTCATCAGAGGATAAATAATTCTAAATATCTTATATCCGCAACTCTACTTATATTCTTCTGCGATTCTTCAGTTAGTCGGTTACTAGCGATTTAGGGAGGTTGAACGACACCTAAGTTGCCATATTTCGTTTGGCGGAAATATCTGTATTCTTTTATTATCTCTCGGACGTGCCTCTGTCGGTACTTACTTTACAAAACAATCTGTTAGATGACTGCTCATAGTCGGCGTACCGTGGTTCATACATATTCCCTTATTACTATATATAGCAATATATATATATATATATATATATATATATATATATATATATATATATATATATATATATATATATATATATATAAACACACTATTTGCTTGCTGTACTCTTTGTGATTCTTTATTGGTTTACGTGGATTGCAGTTTCGAACCGTTCCGGTTCATCATCAGCACGCTACTCATGATGATGAATCGGGACCGTTCGAAACTGCAGTCCACGTAAACCAATAAAGAATCACAAAGAGTACAGTAAGCAAATAGAGTGTATATTTAGAAGTCATTACAGTGTAGTGCAACATTCCAAAAGATATATATATATATATATATATATATATATATATATATATATATATATATATATATATATATATATAGGCCACCTGTATTCAGAGAGTCGGCTTTTTTCACACGAATGTGGAAAGCTTCTGAATAGTTATAGGAGGTGTCCTTTGTCTATATGTGTCTGTAAGCTCCCCCGCACACACAAGTCTAAGATTTCTGGGCGCGGAATTTTTATATTGTGGTGTTGCTGTGACCTTGTTCTGTTTTTAGTTTTTACGCTAGGTTTTAAAACACTAATAGTTCGTTATTACTTTGGTTGAAGTAAGGTTATATAAAAAAACCTGGTTAATTGCATTGTTGTTTTAATATAATTTTTTCTTAATTTTCAGAACAAGGAAAAACATGTGATATAGCCTATGACATATTCGATTGTGTCTCAGAGAAAATTGGAGATTACTGTGGACAAACACCTTAAGTTAACTTATTTGCGGGTTATCAAACATCATGCTTTAATACAGAACATTTAAAAATTTAAATTTAATAAAATTTCAAATTTTATGTCAAGTCACATTAAAAAATATTCGGTAAACTAGTCAAAATTGTTTGCTACATGTAAAACAACCTGTTTCTTTATTTTTTTAAGCTTAAGTTGTAGATTTTAAGGTTTTTACCAAATTATTTATTTTATTATTTTGTAAATATATGTAAAAAATTATAAGTATTTTTTCTTACCTTGATTTTTGTACGGATAATGTTTCGTTAGTGTGCTTTCCTTAAGGAAAGTTCTTCTATATATTTCGCTTACAAAAATAAATAAGCACATTTTAGAAATAAGCAAGTTTTTAGTTTTTAAGTAATGTACTTAATTATGCATTGTTGGGTATACAAAAAAGCTCCAGCCTGTGCTTTTATATGGTTCAAGTTTTAGCTAATGTGATTAATAATAGTGATAATAGTGATTATTCCACATAAGTAAGTACCAATTAATTGATTAGAGTCTTGGTTGTTCAGGGGTAAGAACATGTGCCTCTAAACCGAAGGGTACTGGGGACGATTCCTGAGGTTCCCCTTTTACTTTTTCAGTACATACTGTAAAATGAACATCAACCGAGATTGTGGCATTGTGTTTGAGCAAGTTGAATGTCTGCACGTTCCGCCCTTCAGAGGAGGCGTGAAACCGTCGTTCCCGTGTCCATGTCATGTTGGGCACATTAAATATCCATACCCTCCTTACAGAAAGGCAAGGGTTTGGCAAACATTTCAGGATAGTGAGGTAAAACTGCTCCCTGGCGGCCGTGATTGGCCATAGTCGCGGAAATAGACCGAAAGTACAACAAAATTAATTAGTTCCATTATATTCCTTAGTAATTGATATTTTAGCAGATAATATTACTTTCATTGAAAAAATAATGATATTTTTGTCATATTAAAATCTATAAAAATAGAACCTCCTAGGTTCGAATTTCGGGACGGGAACACTGTGTTGGCCATGTCTCAAGAACGGAAGTGGTCAAAGAACTATTTTAAATGCTCAAATTAACCCTAATAATCTGATAATAATAACAGTAAAAATAAAAAAAGTCTGGACGCAGCAAATGTGTTATGGTAGGGAATTTTCATAAGAATGTTCTTAATAACACAAATATGTATTTTCTTTTAAGAAAACAGGCATCAAATTTGGTCACCGGTGTAACCTATATAGTAGAAACAATGTGCCATGTTTCATCAAAATAACTTTATTCTTTGAAAATGTAGAAAAACTTTCGAAAGTAAACTTAAAATGTTCCGGAAAAAACTGGTTTCTTGGCCAACGAACCATATAGGTTAATATTAATAATAACAAATTGAGCTATTGAAATTGAAGCATTTAATTAAAATTCACTTATATAATGCATTTACTGCACCCTCAGTTTCTTTTCTTACAAACATGCATTATATTTCGATGGAAAATGCAAAAATGCAATAACATAAGGCGTGTTCGAGTAAAAAGAAAAGAAAATTTGTATCCCCAGCGACTTATGCTGTGATTGTGGAAATATTTTTTTAAATGTAGCTCAAGACACCCTATAATTAATGTATACATTTTTTTCGTATCTTGTATAATAACTGATATATTGAACTTTATTAATTTTTTACGAAAATTCGCCAAAAATTGTATATCATTAAACGATAAACTCTATAGCTGAAACTGTTGCCAAACCATCAGAAAATGGGTCTATTTTAAATGAATTTTCTGGAAATACTTTAGTAAAATGAAGGACAATCACAGTTGAAGCTGAAACATAAGTGTTTGCAGAACACTCTAGTTGCGACATATTCTCTACATAATCCTTATTTGTTTCAGGTTCTTTGCCTAAATGTTGCCAATTTTGACGTTTCAAATCGCGACTTTAACGTTTTAAGGAACACCCCCTTTTTTTAAATGCCTGTAACTTTTTTATCTTCCTACTTACACACCTAAATTTTGGTGCATTGTTCACCCTCTATAAGACAAACACGCGTTCAAAATTTGGTTCATTTTACTTTGTTATTTCCGGAGATATATTTTTTTTCCGAAAGAACAAACAAAAGTGTCCGGGAAAACCTGGTCAGATTCTCCTGGCTAATGAACTTGCAAAAGAAAGGTACTCTGAAAATTTTATCAAAATCTGCCCTTTATTTTTTGAGTTATCCATGTGACATACACACACACACACAAATATATATATATATATATATATATATATATATATATATATATATATATATATATATATATATATATATATATATATACACCCTGGGTTTGGGTTGTCGGGGGCCTAGTTGGCGCTCATTTGAAGAAATTTGTTCAAAATTCAAAAGTCGAGATCTCCTCACTAGTAATTTTTTCTTAAGAAAATTCACTAATAACAGTAATAACTGTACCGAAAGTCAAAGAAGTGGTTTAAGACCCAACAGTCACAATATACGTAGTTAAAAAATGCATGGCACTGCACTAAAAGTGTATAATATGGATATCCAGCCAAGATGGGGCTGTAAATCTTGGGCTCGATATTCAAAATACAAAAAAAGATTGTTTCATTAAATTCAGATTACCATTCGCACATTTTAATACTGAAAAAAAAACACTGAAAAATATTATGAAAACATATTTTTTGATATCGTTTTTACACAATAAAGTCGTAAAGTATGCGCTATAGGTGATTATATTTAGCTAACCTTCAATTATTATTTTCGAATGGAACACCCTGTACAATTCTCAAGACTTCGGTGACATTTAAAATGCGCCACATGACGATATACAATTCAAGGGCTTATTAGTGCTTGGTATTAGTGATTTCGTAAAAGAAGTTCACTAACGAGAACACGACTATTCAATTTTCAAAAAATTTCTTCAAATAAGCGCTAACGAAACCCATTAAAACTCATATCCGAGATCACTTTGAGACCTTTTATGTTTATAGACTATCTCATCGATTAAGAAATGGAGATCTCGAAACTGAAGGTATAAAAATTAAAAAAATTTGACTATTCAGCCCAACATGGATTATACCAATGTTGCTGTTTTAAGAAGCACAGGGTGTTCAAAATTATATACTATTTGTAAATGTGTCTTCTTGGCAATGAGCACATGACCAGTACTCACTTGCTTTGCCAGTAGTTAAGCCGTTCATTTTAATGTCTCAAACAATGTTATATTACAATGAATTTTTATACTGTTGTAGTTTTAGTTCAGAAGATACTCCAGAAAATGATTATGCCCTAAATTAGGCAAAAAAATTATAAGAACTCAAGTTATTGGATATAAAATTCAAAACTTAGATTTTGTTGTCTTCTTCTGTAGGTACACTAATATTTGATGCAATTGAAGCAGGTAATGTAGTCAAACTTGAATTCAAGGTCAGTTTAGTTACTCATGATGGTAGAAGTGGTAGTAGTACACCATAAAGGGAGACTGAAAAAGTCTTGTCATCAAGGGTAAAGGAAATGGAAATGAATTCGAAGCTGAAATCCAGCCAGATGGAAAAAAAAACTGTGAGGAAAATGATATTTCAGAGTAATAAAGAATACATGAAACACGACGAAGATGAGGTTACATAGCGCCACCTACTAAAATATAACGCAGCAGTCCATTTTTACATCGTTACACTACTTAAAATCAATTAGATAAAGATAACTATATTCTTTAGTTACATGGATATTTAGTGCATTCTTAGAAAAGTCGAAATCTTTCTCTAGCTCAAATCCGGTCAGGATAGGGGTTAGGCGACAAAGCTTATATCTACGGGAAGTTAACTTACTACAAAAATTAAATTTTCTTCAAATCAATGAGTTCACGATTTTTGCAGCCACAATCCGCTCTAGAAGTAGATTTTGTCGACAGGCAAATATGCTTTGACCTATTCTGTTTAGGTCCCCTGACGCATTTAGGCAGAATGTACGATGTTTTAATCATTGCGCAAAAACTGTCTTATCTGTCTTTTTATATTTTGTCCAGCTATCGCGGAACTGAGGTACAGATTGTCCACCAGTAAATGATGTGTAAATGTACTGGAATGGAAGACAACGTTGGTGTTAACCATACCGGGACGCAACTACACACGGAAACCAGACTAATAATTTTTCAGAAATTTCCGTTCGTCCATACAAAGTATTGTTAGTAACGTTGACCAAGCCTACAATGCTGTGGCTTTGGTTGATTTTACGTGCACAGTAAGAAGAAGAAATTTTGCAAATGCCGCACAGACATACGTAGACTTCTATCAAAATTCCAAGTCCAAAAATCATCCTATGTAGTAAAATATGTCATAATCCAGGTTGCCACGCCTGGGGGCTTTGCTATAAATAGACTGTTCGCCTGTGGAACGTCGTTCATTCTTGTTTCCGAGTTAGACTCTGCACATCGTGTGCTAAACATTTTACATATCACTTGTGTTGATATTCATATTTGTCTTTATTTTTATATTATCATTTTTGTATTAAGTATTAATTGTGTAAGGTAGTAAATAAATTGTTTTAAAAATTCAAACGTCTTAACCGTAAAGTTAAGTTGCGTTATGGTAGTGAATTTTCATTAAAATGTTTTTAATAGCAATTATGTATTTTTGTTAAAGAAAGCAGGCATCAAATGTGGTTACCAGTGTAAGCTATATAGTAGAATATAACTTTGTTGTTTGAAAATGTTCAACAATTTTCTGAAAATAAACTTAAAATTTTCCTGCAAAAACTGGTTTCCTGGCCAACAAACTTTAGGTTGATAGCAAATTGAGCTATTGAAATTTGAATAATTTAATGAAAATTCGCGACCATGGCGCACTTGCTACGTCTCGAATTTTTTTCTTACAAACATGCATTATATTTCGATGGAAAATGCAATAATATAAAGCGTGTTCGGTTAAAATTAAAGAAAATTTGGATCACAACGACTTATTGGCCAGCCGGTGATTGTAAAAAATAATTTTATAAGCTGCAGCTCAAGACACCCTATAATTAACGTATACAATTTTTTCTCGCATCTTGTATAATAACGTATATATGGAGCTTTACCGTAAAAAATGCGTCATATATATGAAAACAGATAAAAACTGAAACTAATTTACCTGTGGCTAATAGATTCGTCTGAAGCCATACCAAAGCTGTTTTGTCACACACACACACTGAAACTAACACCGGATATGGGTTTTAGGGCTAGTTTGTGCTTATTTAAAGAAATAATTTCAAAATCAAAAGTGGCGGTCTCTTCATTAACGAATTATTTCTACGAAAATTTGTTAAAAATTATAGACCATTAGACGATAAACTCTATAACCAAAACTACTGCCAAAACAAGGGTTTATTTAAAATTAATCTTCTGGAAATATTTTAGTAGAATGAAGGACAATGACGGTTGATTCTGAAGCTTAAGAGTTTATAAAACACTCTTATTGCGACATTTTCTCTACACTACCCGTACTCGTTTCAGGTTCTTGCATAAATGTTACTAATTTTGACATATCAAATCGCAAGATCGTTTTAAGAGGAAAATCCCTTTTTTTTTCGTTAAATGCCGATAACGTTTTTGTCATTTAACATACAAATATAAATTTCGCTGTCTGGTTTACTTTTTACTATCTAAATCTGTATGTCAAATTGGGTTGCCATACCTTTGATATTTCAGGAAATATAGAAGTTTCCCGAAAGAAAGTATAAAATTTTCCCCGAAAACCTGGTCCGATTTTCCTGACTAACGAACTTGTCCGAGCCACTTATAAAAGGAAAGTACTTCCCAAATTTCATTAAAATCGGCCTATTGTTTTTGAGTTATTGGTGTGACACACACGCACACACACACACACACACACACATATATATATATATATATATATATATATATATATATATATATATATATATATATATATATATATATATATATATATATATATATATATATATATATATATATATATATATATATATATATATATATATATATATATATATATATAAATTAAGAAAATTCACTAATAGAGAGGTATCGATGGTGAGACTTTCGGAAAATTTCTTCAAATGAGCGCAAACTAGGGCCTCTGGAACCAATTTCCATGGTCAGTTAAAATGTTTGTATATATATATATATATATATATATATATATATATATATATATATATATATATATATATATATATATATATATATATATATATATATATATATGTATGTATCCAACCGATAACACAAAAAATACCTCACTGATTTGGACCAAATTTGGGAATTACCCTTATTCTGCTAATGGCTTCGATGAGTTCGTTCATCAAATCTTAACGGCCAATTTTTCTTAATAAAAAAGGAAACATATTTTTTTAAACGCAATATCTGTCAAATTTTCCAAGTGATTGAAACAAAAATTTACAACTTAAAAGAACATAGACAGATGTGCTTGTGTACCAATTTTCAAGTCGTTTGATCAAGGGAAAATAAAGTTATCCGAAATTAATAATCAAATAATCCTCGACATCACTTCAGATTCTATAATGGAATATCTACAATGTTGGACAAAGACAGATGACGTTATCTGTACTGCAATACTATTTAAATAAACCGTAGACAAAAATCTAAACAATGGAAGTTATTGCAAAAGGTCAGACATTGGGAGATACGACAGGATGCAGGACCAGGTAGTATGTTGTCACGACGACTCTATTTTACACAAAATTTTATAGATAGAGCTGTGTAACTAACAATTTGGTAAATTTTCAGCCTTGGACCATTTATTTCCTGATACCGGGACAAATTTTGCGTCCAAAAGTGCTAAATATGCGAATAGGTACTAATAAATAAAACATTTAATGACAATGATTCAATTTGTTTAAAAGCAATCTAGAACGACGTTTGGTTATGTATAAATATTAAGCTTTCCATTCTTCACGTTTACCGTATATAAAATTAAAAGCCATCTCTCTCTCTCTCTCTCTCTCTCTCTCTCCTAGTTTGATCTGACCACACGTGGCTATTTGTCATAGAGAAGCGTGTACGCTCACGCTGTGCGCATCACATAACCTGGAAATCGACTCCGGTGATGCTAATACTAGCGTTGTAAATATTCGGATGATTTTGATAGTCGGATGATACGGATTCATATAAAATAATATTAGGATTAATCATCCGATTACGTTTTCACATTAAGAAGGGTATATTATATTTATATTTAGCGTGGTATGGGATGGAATATGGAATCGTAGATGCCGTATAGTAATAATTACTGATAATAACGTACACGTGCTAAATATAATTTTCTGTTATTATTATTGTCCAGGAAATACCAAGGTATTTTTACAAATATATAGGATAAGTTCATGTTAGGTTTTTTGTAATTAATATAATATAATGGTGACCAATATATAAACCAAAAAGATTCTGTTGTGTTCATTATTTCACCTTTATTAATAAACATTAATTTTTTAACTGCACCAGCAGAAAACATTTGTTTTAAATTCAACTTTTCGTTTCAACAAACCCCTGTGTGATATAATTGACACAATTAAAAATAGATAGGCAGGATGTAACGGAATAGAATACATCCCCTTCTAGTAATATACGAAAAAGTTCGATTACCGTTATACAATATTGCAGATACGGGGTACGTAGAGGTTAAGCAGGTTTAGATTACTATTTATTATTACGAATTTCGAATACGAATACAACCCCCACGACGAAGCAGCAAACCAATATTTTCAATTTATGTTTAAATTGTTATCTCATTTCATTTTTGTTTAAATATTTTTCCAAAAATGATTTTGAGGTTTCCTTGTTTGTCAGTTTTACATAGTAAGCTGCAATATTTAATTATTTTCAAAAAGTATGGATACAGCAACTGTAAATAAGTGTTGGAAAGGGTCTAGGTGCAGCAAGTATGTTATGGTAGAAAATTTTCGTAAAAATATTTTAAATCCGATAGCTCAATAAATTTCCCATTAAGCTAGAATCGTCAATCTTGATCCATAGTAACACCTATGTAAACGCACCATAGGTTTTAAATTAAAGAAAAATAACATATTGAGCTTAGCGGATAACTACAAATTTGTTTTAAAAAACCTCTTTTGTTGTTTATTGTTTGCAAAAACTGGATGGGTTGACTAAAACAAAACCATACAAGCAATTAATAAGGAAAATACCTGCCATATTTATAATTTTACTGGTACATCCCGTTTGTATATAATTAATTTTTTTCTGAAAAACTTTTGTATCTTTAATGAAATTTGTAACACAATGATACATGCAGTACTTATATATTATATCTAAGACCAAGTTTTAATTTTTTAGCTCCATATATAAAATATAATTTTTTCAAATAATCGCTAACTGGGACTCTAAAACCAGTCTCCAAGGTCCATTTAAATTTAAAGAATTAGTTTTAATAATATATCTTACTAATAGTGTACAATTATTATGAAAATGCACTACTATAACGCACTTTTTGCGTCCCGAACTTTTTTATTACCTACGCAAATATTTAACAACATGTTTATCTTGTAATGGACGCTGGTGAGGCCCAACTCAAGCATTATGAATTTCTCGGGAAATGCATTAGTGATATTTCAAAAATCCATATCTTCTAAACGAATAGACCGAATTTCAAAAATAAAAAACCAGTATATAGGGAATCAAAATCTATCTTCAACGAGCTATCATATAACCTCTATTCACGTTTGAAAAAATTTGAGGGAGACAATGTTCCAGATGCCATGCCTCATGGTCGAGGGCACTAGATTTTCTTAATAATGACTTAGTGCTTTATTTTTATGATTATGTCATGTACAATATATTCTCCAAGAGATATAAAATATAGGTGTAAATATTTATAATAATACGCCTGTGTTTCTGGAACCACCTTTGCCTTTACATATTGTTAATCGGATGTAATCCATTCATTGTAAACAGAAAAGAAAGAAATAACTATGTCTTCTGATGACACTAGACAATACAGACCCTAATCGGGGAGCTCAATTTAGTACATGTTATAAAAATACTAAAGCCTTGTATGGCTAGATGTACTCTCACCACAATTAAAACCGTAAACCGGTTTCGCTCTAATTGGAGCTCGTCAGTACGGTATATTAATTGCAGCGAAAATACACCTATAAAGTAATACGGCTATGCTAGCCAGTCTCTCAAAACTAAGTGAGATGTAAGACGCTTTTTACACGTGTCGCCATCTCGTTGCGGACCAAGTAATATGTTGTAACGGCAGCTCCAAATAACACGAATGTTAATAAATAGAGACTATATACAACCAACTAAAAATTGAGTAAATCCTGGCCACAATTTAGAGTGAAACCGGTCTACGGTTCTAATTGTGGTGAGAATACATCTAGCATTACATACTTTGTCCCTATATTGGGGAAGAAATTGACCAGGGCTGACAATTTACTAAATTGTTAGTTGGTTGTATACAGTCTCTATTTTTTAACATTATGTGTTATTTGGAGCTGCCGTGACAACATACTACTTGGTTCCGCAGCGAGATGGCGACACGTGTAAAAAGCGTATTTTACACCTCACCTAGTTTCTTACGAAAGCCTTATCATTGTGTTTCGGCATGTTAAACTTCTGGACGTAACGCTCCGAAAAAAGCGCAAAGCAGTCGGTCTAGTGTATCATGCAATGCTGCTGGTCACCTACAACCCTATGAGACGCTGAGTAAATTAAGTAAATTAATGAGATTCAACCGATATTTAGTGTTAAGTACACAAATGTTTAACGCTATATTATTTCCAGTATTCGATTAAAAATAATTAAAAGGTTTATTTTAAAAAAGTTTACTCATTTTTAGGTCAGTCGCAAATATTTTCATATTGGATAATTCATTATATCGAGTGTTACTGATACTTTCGTAGGATACGTTTTTTAAATTTTTAACATACAGATAACAATAGTAAAAACAATAAATAATAATACCGCTCCGTACCTCGATGGCTTTTGTAAAGGGATCTTACACATTATAAAACAAATGACATTACCCATATATTTTAAGGTCGTTACTCAACATTCGAATAACAAAGCCGATTTAGCGAAGATAGGACTCGAACCGCGACCACGAAGAGCGAATGTTACAGGCTGGGGCACTCGACAAGCCGTTACCACAGCTTATTTCTTATGCTTACTATTCTCTACGAGTGTTCCAAAAGAGCAATTTTGTTCAAAGAAAATTCTAAAAATCCTTAAAAGATTTCCTAATTAAAATATTAAAAGTGTCTACCCTCATAAATACACTTAAAGAAACCTAATTTACCACAATATATATTTAAAAACCTAACCATCACCACCCCCAGCAATATGTGAGAATATTTTATTCTCTGGTGACGCTAACACTGTTAGTGAAACTATTGTCGGGTCTTTGAAAATGTGTTGTAGTGGATTAGGTTTCTCTAAGTATACTTATCTGTGTTCATCACACGTTTCAATCGTCATTTATTATCTACCCTTTAAAATTATTTATCTCATAAGAATATCCGTCTCCCTCTGGGAATATTGACACTATAAGCTAAGAGCTAACCCTACTAAATTTCCTAAACAATTTTGGATGAAGAAATTGAGTTTACCCAAGAATTATATAGCGTAATATATATATATATATATATATATATATATATATATATATATATATATATATATATATATATATATATATATATATATATATAATGGCAGTACATTAAATAATTTTGAAACAGTTAAATATAATTTTTGTTATATGCGCATTTATTACAATTTAAAGTATTTTACAAATTATTAAACTTTTCCACCATCTAATGAAGCAACATACGTAAGATAAAATTATGTATATAATTAGATTTGTATTTATTATGCGTTTTTTTAAATTAATTTTAAGATTTAGAAGTAACTGTAATTGACATTATTGTACATATTATTCATCATGTTATATGATTCAAAGCAATAAAATTAAATTTGTCTATTTAAAATGTACATATATATTATTAGTAAATCAAAACTATTTGCGATTCACGTAACTAACACATTTGTAAAAGGAAACATAAATACAACAGCAGCAATTAAAGTAACTTATTAGACACCAACTACAAAAATAGAAATATATTAAAGTTATTTAAGAAGAAAAAGAGGATCATAGTTCAAGAAAACATACATAAAATTTGTAACCAGTAAATTTGGGAACAGAAAGATAAGGCCTCTACATCCGTCTCTTGTATGATATAATTTCACCGAGTTAAGATAAGCATACTAAAGAAAGTGTGATTTGGCTAATTTATCGTAAACAGTTTCATTTTTTATTAACAAATGCACCCGAGCCCTCAGTAATAAGGTGGAGATCGATCGGAGCCATTATCTAGCGAATACGGTACACTAAGTAAAAATAAAGTTCTTGATTCTTAGCTATCACGACTGGATAGATGTGTTCTGGTGCGTTTTTTCAATGAAAAATTTCCGCGTTGCCATAAAAGGCCTGTTTCCAAAGATCTTCTTACCAAATATTTGCAGTAACATATATTTATGCCATACTAGTTCATTATTGTGTTTTTATTAGTTTGCAAATATATATATATATATATATATATATATATATATATATATATATATATATATATATATATATATATATATATATCCCTTAGGGCTGGTCTGCGACTTTGCCGCCCCGATAGCACTGCAGCCTTTGGCTTATTGTGCATGCCCTTAGTCTCTTTACTCCACCCATTCCTAAATCACTGTGCCTTGAACTCTGGACAGCGATTGGTAGGGTGAAGTTTTTTATTGCTCTGTCTCCGGTCTAGACTGACCGTAGATCAGTTTTTTTTGCGGTGTAGAGCTCTACATTCGCACAAGATGTGCTAAGCTGATTCCTCCCCCTCGTCGCAGAGTTTGCATGCGAGGTCCCCCTCGAACCGCCACATTTTATGCAGGTGTTTCTTGACGGCCATGTGTCAAGAGACCTGTTATGTTTCTGAGCTGTCTTCTGCTAAGATTTAGCAGCTCCATAGCTCTCTTTGAACTGGGGTCGTCAATTACTGACTTCCCATGTTTGAGCCCTGGACAGTTTGCCCAGTACACCTTGTGTTCGTTTCTGACCCAGGACTTAATGGCTCCCCTGGCCGTGGGAGGGTCTCGTCTCGGCATTCACTCACCAGCCAGGAATTTATCCGTGGGCTACTTAGGGCCTTAAGGGCTGCCTGTCTGTCTGTGGCTATGAGGATCCACTTCTTGGAGTACCCTCTCATCTTGTTCTCCTGCACACAGTGCAGGATGGCGTACATTTCGGCCTCAAAGACCATTGCACTGGGCTCCGAGGGAAATACCATGACTTACCCTCGGTCCTTCCGAATAAACACCTGATCCTGTCCCACGCTCCCCGCCGGATCCGTCCGTGAACCAGACGAGCGCTTCCCGTGGTATGCCTGGTGTCTCCTCCCGCCATGCCACGCGGTTGGGGATTTCCACTGTAAAGTTGTTTTATCTGCAGATTTGCGGGCTCGCGAAGTCTGACCCCATTTCAAGTATGGGTTCTTTCACGATCTTCTGAATTTTGCAGTGGCCCCTGAAGCCTGGGTTTATCTTCAGTCTACCTCGTGCAGGCTAGTCTGTATAGTCCTAGCCTGGCCTCCCCCATAATAACTAAGTGTAGGGGGGGGGGCAGATACTGCCTTACGCAGTATTTTTTCAACGTGACCATTCCAGGTTAGCTTAGAGTCCAATACGACCCAAATTTATCTCCCTGGTCATTGGAATGTTCCTACCGTATAGAATGAGAGTTCTGTGGCTCTCTCACTTCCTACTCCTCGTAAACGGTATGACGGTTGCTTTTTCGGGGCTCACCCCAAGCCCTTGACCAACCGTCCACATTTCCACCACTTACAGTTCTGTGTGCATGCGCTCCCACACTGATTGTGTAACCTTTCCTCGGGCTATGATGACAATGTCTTCCGCATAGCCCTGTACCTCAGACTAGACAGGAATTTTTTACAAAATGTTGCCGGACGAAATTCTAAAATTCAGAAACGATAAATGTGTTGGTGGGAAGTTATCCAAAGAGCGACTGACTATACTAGTTTGTGTAAATTATGACGGTTCTGAGTTTTGAAGACTATTGGTTACTGGAAATGCACAAAACTAAGATGTTTCAAGAATGCAGAGTTTGTCAGTGAAATATGTTGCTAACAAAAATGCATGGGTGACTGACTATATTTTCAAAACTAAAGTATAATAATGGGATAGAGAACTCGAAAGAAAAGATAGAGAAACTTTACTTGTGGCAAATAATTGTGCGGCACATCTACAATTGACGAGTTTGAAGAACATTAAATCTATTTTTTCTGCCACATAATACCATATCTGTACTTCAGCCTTTAGATCAGGGAATTATCAAGTCTCTGAAATGTAATTACAGAAGACAACTCGTCACAAAAATAATTGACAACATGGACAAGAATCAGTGTAAATTTTCGGTAAATGTCTTCGAAACTTTCCTTGATCGTGCATAAAAAAATGTCTCACAAAAAAACAGTGCGAAACTGTTTGAGGCATGCTAGTTTTCATTTTGAGCATAGAAATGAAAACGTTGATGAAAGCGTTTCGGAAGATGTTATTTCTCACAAAGATATCGCCGACGAAGACGTTGACATTCCTCTGAGAGAATGTGCTAGGCTTATAAAATTGGCACAAGTGTCGATGGATCACCGGAACATACATATTTCTGTGGCAACTTCAGGTATTCCAACAAATTCCGAGATAATTAAAGGTGCAAATGTAAACACTACCTAAGAAGTCATAGAAGATTTTGATTCGGATAATAAATCTAAAAGCCCCGAATGCACCAATGTTTCACTGCAAGATGCCACAGATTCCACCGAGATGTTTAGAATATTTTTATAGACAGACTCAAACTCCGAGAATGAGCTAAGTTTATTAACTTCCACAGAAAACTTTTTGAAAAAGAAGAGAAAAGAAAAAACCGACAGTATAAATAAAAATCAAAGACTACTTTTTATGATGTGTATAAAGTTAAATTAAATAATAATGTACAGTATGTACAGTGATGTGATTTTTTTATGCGAATAAAATTGTTCATTCAAACTAGGCAGTTACAGTTGACTTTCAATATTGATGGAAAGGGTTACAGGTGACTAGTCCGGTTTGTACACTTACATATAGGAATCTACATTTGTTTGTAGTTCCTCCTTGGTTCTGATATAACGAGATCCGGTTGTTACGAGATATTATTGCTGGTCCCTTGACTCATCGTTAAATCCGGATTCTACTAACTTATATATATATATATATATATATATATATATATATATATATATATATATATATATATATATATATATATATATATATATATACAGATACATACAATAATAAAAATAATAAAACAAAGTTCCACATAAATTTAATTCGATGAAATGTAAACCAACAACTTTCTAAGAATATTCAAAGATAGTTCAATTTTTGTTTTAAAAATTTACTATTTTGTTATCGTTGTTATTTCACTAATTGTCAATTCAGGAACAAAACGTTTCACATTTTACTTGGCGAATAATATAGTTCCTTGGTAAAGGAAAATTAAATTATTAAAATTTAAAAAGTTCGCTATAATAATGCACTTGCTGCGTTAGAATTCAAAATTACTTTTCAAAACAAATCGTCTTACCAACAAAAGATAGTACATTGAAAAGCCCCTTTGAAATGGATTCAACAAATCAAAAATTTAATAGAGCAGTTGTAAGAAAAACAAGGTTACATACAGACTTGGAGAATAATTCTCTGGCTTCACAGTGAATAAGAAGAGGCACAATGTGTTTGCTGTGTTTGAGAAATCCTATCTGAAAGTTTAAATCAAATGTTCAACACAAAAATGTAATAAATATCTTCTAGATATTTGCTTTGCACAAGTCTTGTGCAAATTCTAAAATAAATTGCCGAAAATTAATCATCTATTTTACTCCAAGTAAGATAAACTACTTACTTTAAAACGTTACTTGCCACCTCAAAATGTTAACAAAAGATTCCGCACATTAAACTTAGCAATTAATACAATATAGATCATTTATGATACGAGAAATGCAATAAAAATCGCATTCAAAGGTAAGGACGCAAATTTCTATTATCTAGAGTAAACAGGATACCAATACCACTGACCTGGGTAGAATGCCCTTTAGGCTTGCTAAACCCTCGACGCAGCAACAAAACCTCTTCAATACGTACCCTGAAACAAAGAAACATTTTTGAGTGTAAGTTGTACAAAAACAATTTTTTATTGGTGCTTAAGAACAAATACGCATTTTCTTTTAAGGTAGACATTTTATTTCTGAAAGGAAGTCAAATCAAGTTATCTATTCTTTATTTGTTGCTATTGAAAAATATCTCAAACAAAAATAAAATCATCTTATATTTTTATTTTAAAAGAAATTGCTAATTGAGAAGTTTTGATGCAATTTTTTTTTCAAATTAACTCGAATTTGGGCCCCCATAACCGGAAACCAAGGTCTCATATATACATACATACATACATACATACATACATACATACATACACACACACATATATATATATATATATATATATATATATATATATATATATATATATATATATATATATATTAAATTGTGGAGAATATTTTTAGTGGACATATTTTTATAATGCGCGTATTCAGTCAGTCTGCTCAACTTATTACTTCAAGTAAGGCGAAACAGAAACAAGTCTGGACCAAGTGCATTATAGTAGTAAATTTTCATAAAAAAGTTTTTAATAGCAAATATGTATTTTTAAAAAAAGCAGGCATCACAGTATAACGTATATAGTAGAACCAATGTAACATATTTATTCTACAAAAAAATCTAAAAAAAAAAAATACTTGTCTTCCTATTTTTATTATTATTTCAATTTGTTCGCAACTTTGTACGTTTTTTTTTTTAATTATGGCACGGCGCTTTTACCAATAGACAACGGAGTCCTATGAAAATGACGCATCCATCCATTTTAGTTTATATTATTTCTCAAAAAAATTAAGATGTTATATATATATATATATATATATATATATATATATATATATATATATATATATATATATATATATGTGCTCTCGAATAGTTGCTGAATTTGAAAAAAAGCCTGGGCGCAGCAAGTGCGTTATGGTAGTGAATTTTCATGGAAATGATCTGGCACAAAATATTATATTATAACTTTTTTTCTTGTAACATAGAAATCTAAATTTTGGTGTATAGTTTTCTTTTTATATCGTAAACATACCTACCATATTTGGTTATCACAGCTTTTTTATTTTTTGAGATAAAAAAAAAATTCGATTTTCCTGACTAACGAACTTGTCCAAGCCATTTTATCAAAATCGGGCCATTATTTTTTAGTTATCGGTGTGATACATACATACATACATACATACATACATACATATATATATATATATATATATATATATATATATATATATATATATATATATATATATATATATATAAACATATAAAAATTGAAACTGACCCTAGATATAAGTTTATGGGACCTTGTTCGCGCTCATTTGGAAAAATTTTTTCAAAATTCTAAAGTCGGGATCTTCCCATTAGTGAAAATAAACTAAAAATATAAATTGAAGTAACTGTATTTTATTTCAACTTTTAGTACTTATTATGTAATTTTAGTTTTATGTATTTTATTAGCAAATTTTCGTGTAAAATATATCGGTCAGTTTTCGCAGAAATCGGTTTTTTATCTAATTGTTGCGCAATGTTGGTGATTAATAAGTAATGTTCACTAAATTATTGTAAAAAATATGCTTTCAAATTCACATAAAAATCTGTCTTCGAATTTTCGTGAAAAGAAATTTGTTTAGAAAATTGTCGTGTAAAAAACTTTTTAGCTGATGTTTATAAAAAATACTGTTATATAAATTTCGCGTAACATTACTTAATCCAATATTCGTAAAAAAAATGGCTAATTTTCGTGAAAGGGATTCTTTGTAATTTTTATCTATCTTTTTTATTTATTAAAAATTCTGGACGCAGCAAGTGCATTATGGTAGTGAATTTTCATAAAAATGTTTTTAATAACAAATATTTGTGTTTTTTTAAGAAAGCGGGCATCAAATTTGGTTACCAGTATAACCTATATATTAAAAACAATGTGCCATGTTTCATCAAAATAACTTTATTGTGTGAAAATATACCAAAATTTCCAAAAGTAAACTTAAAGTGTTCCCGAAAAAACACGTTTCTTGGTCAACCTTATAGATTAATAGCAAATTGAGCTGTTCAAATATGAAACATTTGATCAAAATTCGCTACCATAACATGCAATAACATAAGGCGTGTTTGATTAAAAAATATATGAAACATTTGATCAAAATTCGCTACCATAACGCACTTGCTGCGTTCAGAATTTATTTTATTACAAACGTGCATTATATTTCGATGGAAAATGCAAAAATGCAATAACATAAGGCGTGTTTGATTAAAAAAACTCTGGACGCAGCAAGTGCGTTATGGTAGTGAATTTTCATAAAAATGTTTTTTCTAACAAATATGCCTTTTTTTTTAAAGAAAAGCAGGCATCAAATTTGGTTACCAGTATAACCTCTATAGTGGGAACAATGTACCACATTTTATTAAAATAACTTTGTTGTTGGGAAAAGGGCAAATATTTTTCGAAAACTAACTTAAAATATCCCCGAAAAACTAGCCCGATTTGCCTGGCCAACGAACTTCCTCAAGGTATTTAGCCCCTACCAAGATATAATTATTTACAAAAAGCATTTCGACAAAACTTACAAAAAAAATTGTAAACAACTTTTTTGCGAAAATCCAAAAACATTTTTTTTACAATAACTTATTAAACATTAGGTACTAATTACCAAAATTTTACAAAAATTTCACAAACAATGATTTCTACATAAACAAATAAAGTTCGCTACCATAACGCACTTGCTGCGTCCAGAATTTTTTTCTTACAAACATGCATTATATTTCGATGGAAAATGCAAAAATGCAATAACATAAGGCGTGTTTGATTAAAAAAAAAGAAAACTTGTATCACCAACGACTTATGGGCCACCCTGTGATTGTAGAAATATTTTTTTAAGATGTAGCTCAAGACACCCTATAATTAATATATACAAATTTTTTTCATATCTTGTATAATAACGGATATATTGAGCTTTATTGATTTTTGACGAAAATTCGACAAAAATTATATACCATTCAACGATAAACTCTATAGCTAAGGCTACTGCCAAGCATCAGAGAAAGGGTCTATTTGAAATGAATTTTCTGGAAATATTTTAGTAAAATGAAGGACAATGACGGTTGAAACTAAGACTTCAGGGTTTGTAAAACATCCTTCTTGAGGCATTTTATTTCCATAGCCCGGATTAGATTCAAGTTCTTTGCCTAAATGTTGCCAATTTTGACATTTTAAATCGCAACTTTGACGTTTTGAGGAAAACCCTAATTTATTTTTCTTTAATTGCCTATAACTTTTTTGTCTTTTGACATACAGAGCTAAGTTTTGGTAGGTAACTTACATATAAGGACATAAACCCGCGTACCAAATTTGGTTGCCCTTACTTTGTTAATTCCGGAGATATAAATTTTTTTCGAAAGAAAACACAAAATTTTCCGGGAAAACCTGGGCAGATTTTCCTGGATAACGAACTTATCCAAGCTATTTGCAAAAGGAATTTATTCACCAAATTTAATCAAAATCGGCCCATTATTTTTTGAGTTATCGGTGTGATACATATATATATAAATATATATATATATATATATATATATATATATATATATATATATATATATATATATATATATATATATATATATAAATATATATATATATAAACATATAAAAATTCAAACTGACCTCGGATATGTGTTCTGGGGGGCCTAATTAGCGCTCATTTGAAGAAATTTTTTCAAAATTCAAAAGTCGAGATCTCCTCATTAGTGAATTTTTTTAAGAAAATTCACTAAAAAGGAAATTTGTATCACCAACGACTTATGGGCCACCCTGTGATTGTAGAAATATTATTTTAAGATGTAGCTCAAGACACCCTATAATTAATATATACAAATTTTTTTCATATCTTGTATAATAACGGATATATTGAGCTTTATTGATTTTTTACGAAAATTCGACAAAAATTGTATACCATTAAATGATAAACTCTATAGCTAAGGCTACTTGTCAAGCATCAGAGAAAGGGTCTATTTGAAATGAATTTTCTGCAAATATTTTAGTAAAATGAAGGACAATGACGGTTGAAACTAAGACTTTAGGGTTTGTAAAACATCCTTCTTGAAACATTTTATTTCTATAGCCCGTATTAGATTCAAGTTATTTGCCTAAATGTTGCCAATTTTGACATTTTAAATCGCCACTTTGACGTTTTGAGGAAAACCCCAATTTATTTTTCTTTAAATGCCTATAACTTTTTTGTCTTTTGAGCTACATAGCTAAATTTTGGTAGGTAACTTACCTATAAGGATATAAACCTGCGTGCCAAATTTGGTTGCCCTTACTTTGTTGATTCTCGAGATATAATTTTTTTTCGAAAGAAAACGCAAAATTTTCCGGGAAAACCTAAGCAGATTTTCCTGGCTAACGAACTTATCCAAGCTATTTGCAAAAGGAATTTTTTCACCAAATTTAATCAAAATCGGGCCATTATTTTTTGAGTTATCGGTGTGATACATATATATATATATATATAATATATATATATATATATATATATATATATATATATATATATATATATATATATATATATATATATATATATATATATATATATATATATATATATATATATATATAAATATATATATATATATAAACATATAAAAATTGAAACTGACCTTGGATATGTTTTCTGGGGGGCCTAATTAGCGCTCATGTGAAGAAATTTTTTCAAAATTCAAAAGTCGGCATCTCCTCATTAGTGAATTTTTTTTAAGAAAATTCACTAAAAGCTTTTGGTGTATAAATATATCTTGGTAAGTGTAGTTTTTGTGTAAATTGCTTGAATTATTGGTCCCGAAAGTCAAGTTGGACACGTTTTTTCGACCTATTTTCATTTATGTTCGGATTTTTATTTGTAAACAATAAAGTTGTATAGATGAAATATGGTACATGGTTTTTACTATAGATGTTATGCTTTTATCAAATTTGATTTTTTTCATTAAACAAGAGACATATTTGAAATTAGCATTTTGTGATAATTCATTACGCACTTGCTATGTCCAGACTTATTTCTTCAAACTAAGGTGTATATATATATATATATATATATATATATATATATATATATATATATATATATATATATATATATATATATATATATATACAGATACATACACAAACATATGACATTTTAAATTCACCCTAAATATGGGTTCTAGGAGTCCTGCTTCGAACTCATTTGAAGAATTTTTTTCAAAATTGAAACGTCACGAACTCCTCATTAACTAATTTTTTCTCGCAATCAAGATGTACGACTATATATGTATATGCAAAATTTTATTAATATCGCCGTAGTGTCTAGAAAGTAAACTTACACAAAAGTATTTTAGTAAACTATATTGCGTGATTGCTCTGAAGAACAAGCATTGCAAAAAATATCTTAATAAACACTCAACTTACGTCGTCGTAAAAAACCCTCTTGTTGTCTGCGCTGACCATCTGGGAGACCATCACGCTACCATAAGGGAACCATATGAAGTCCACTTACACCCACTAACAGCACTGTTATATGAACGAAAGGACGAACACAACAATTATTTAATTATCACTACTCGATTTTAACAATTCTCGATATCCTAGCTTTTAGTGAATTTTCGTAGAAAAAATTCACTAATGGGGAGATCCCGACTTTGGAATTTTGAAAAAATTTTTGCAAATGAGCGCGAACTAGGACCCCTAGAACCCATATCCGGGGTCAGTTTCAATTTTTATATGTTTATATATATATATATATATATATATTTATATATATATATATATATATATATATATATATATATATATATATATATATATATATATATATATATATATATATATATATATATATATATATATATATATATATATATATATATATATATATTTATATATATATATATATATATGTATCACACCGATAACTCAAAAAATAATCGGCCGATTTTGATAAAATTGGGCATGTACCTTTCTTTTGTTAATAGCTTGGATAAGTTCGTTAGTCAGGAAAATCGGACGAGGTTTTCCGGGAAAATTTTGAGTTTTCATTCGAAAAAAATTCATATCTCAAAAAGTAATAAGCCGATTTTAATAAAATTTGGCACATACCTTCCTTTTGTAAGTGGCTTTGACATGTTTGTTAGTCAGGAAAATCGGACGAGGTTTTCCGGAAAAATTTTAAGTTTTCATTAGAAAAAAATTCATATCTCAAAAAGTAATAAGCCGATTTTAATAAAATTTGGCACATACCTTACTTTTGCAAATGGCTTTGACATGTTTGTTAGTCAAGAAAATCCGACGAGGTTTTCCGGGAAAATTTTGAGTTTTCATTTGAAAAAAATTCATATCTCAAAAATTAATAAGCCGATTTTAATAAAATTTGGCATGTACCTTCCTTTTGTAAATGGCTTTGACAAGTTCGTTTTTTAGAAAAATTGGACGAGGTTTTCCGGAAAAATTTTGAGTTTTCATTTGAAAAAAATTTTTATCTTAAAAAATATAAATTCTATGATAACCAAATTTGGTAAGTAGGTTTACGATATAAAAAGTAAACTATACACCAAAATTTAGATTTCTATGTTACAAGAAAAAAAAGTTATAATAAATTAAAATATTTTGTGCCAGATCATTTCTATGAAAATTCACTACCATAACGCACTTGCTGCGTCCCGAGCTTTTTTCAAATGCATTGGTCGTAAAGATAAGCAAATTATTGCTTACCTCCAAGGGCCAAAAACTTTTTGAGAATTAGCTAACCGCGTTATACACCACTGACGTTACGTACCGACACAACACGTCCTCGATTGAAACTAACAGGAAAACGAAAAAAACATTTAGAACGGAAACTAATTCAAATAAAATAATCTTAATTCTAGAACATATTATTGCAACGAATGCTGACGAAGAACTGAATATCATTAGTCAGAGGTATCCAAATTGAGGAAAGAATTTATTATAAAATGTTTTTTGTGGCTCTTGAATAACATAGATAAGTAAATATTTATCGCAGATACTTTTTATCTTGTACACCTTATCGGGTTTTAGTTTTTCTGTGTTCCAAACAGGGCATTTATCAGTATGTTGTAATAATACGGAGTAAATTTTTAAAAGTTCCGACTCAGGAAGTGCGCTCTGGTGGAGAAATTTCAGAAAACAAATATTATTTAAAGCAACATCAACTTACAGTGCTATCGGGGCGGCGAGGCCACGGACTAGCCCTGAGGGAGAGAAAAAACATCAACCTAATTTTTATTAAGGTAAAAACTGTATGTATATCGATATACAGAGTGTCCCACGAGGAACGCCTGCGATCGATATCTCGGAAACTAGACTGGAAAATTTTGAAAATGGGCAGCTTACTGAGGTCGATGGGGGCAACTCGGCTAAAATATTTTAAAGATGGTGGCACTTCCGGTTACACAGGGTGGTGATGCTCAATTTAATTAGGACACCTGTATATTATTGAATTTTTAGATTCACCGCAAAAGTTTAGGCACACTTTGTGTATTATGTCTTATACCTATACCAATCGTTTTTGACATATCTCCAATTTTATGTCAAAATGACGTTTGCAGGCCTAAACATAACCATGAATTTCTCCTATATAGAAGCCTTTATCATTTAATTGGGTAAGCACACTTGGAAAACCCAAATCTCCACAACACATTTTAGAAAATCTGACGATCGTTTCACTAACTACGTTAGCGTCAAGTTAGAGTATAATTCTAAATATCTTATATCCATAACTCTACTTATATTCTTCTGCAGGTAGTCGGTCACTCACGATTTAGGAAGGTTTAGCGACCCAAAAATTAACATATTTCGTTTGTCGGAATTATCTGAATTCTTTTATTATCTATCTGACGTGCTTCTGCCGGTATTTTTTGTAAAATAATCTATCAGGAGACTACCCATAGGCGGCGGGGAGAGATTCATACACTTTTTATTATTACTAGTACTAGTAACAATAAAAGCAGTAGTACTAGTAATAATAAAAAGTACTAGTACTATTAGTGACCGACTTCCTGCAGACGAATATAAATAGAGTTGTGAATATAAGATATTTAAAATTATTCATCCTCTGATGACGCTAAGTTGGCTAGTGAAACGATCGTCTAGTTTTTTTAAATGTGTTGAGTTCTCCAAGTGTGCTTATCAGTGTTCATCACTGGTTCCAATTTCACTTAGGAATTCAATTTGGGTTGGTTTCCATGTAGAAGGGCATCTATTTTAGTGGTCTGTGATGTTATTTTGATAAGAAATAAATACAGGGTGATCAAAAACTCACATCAAAAATTATATCTATCTATCTATCTTTTAGACTATTGGCCATGGTTTTGAACCATTAGCACATTTAAACCCGAATTTTTAGGCAGAGTAGCTTGCCCCGAATCTGTGAATAAATTTAATGTGTTCATCGGATCTTTACGCATCACATTTTAGTTTTTTATTTAATCTTATCTAAACCTTTTAATTACTCAGCCATCTACCTACATATTTATATAAAGATCCACTCACACAAGCGTGAGCTTACACATACATATTCACACAAGTACACAAAATGTATAGAGTTATATTTACAATTTGCACCTGCAATCTTCTGTATTTATTTAACTAATTATTACTAGATTATATTCAGGGAAATAAAAGAAAACAGGGACACAAATCTTCTGCGTCTTAGGGGTACATCTAGACGACTTTATATAACTTACACAGATGGTTGACCCTGGATAAATTAGGAAAACACATGGTTAGACAGAAGGATAGCTAAAACTATGTACAAAGTTCTAAGTAGTTACTACAAAATAAAATTAGAACCATTAAATGTTTAGACCCAAGTTATAAATATGTGTATTTTTATAATCAAATATATATCAATATTTCCCATTGCAAGTAAGTGTGCCAAGTTAAACGGACACGAAACTAGGCGTGTCCGCACAATATTTTCAACAAATATTTGAACCTGTACCCTTAAATTTGTGCATCCCATCAACATATGCTCTATGTCCCCCAACTTGACACACTCTCAATTGGGAGCGCCTTTTAAATTTATTTTATATAAGTATGAAGATACCAATGCATGTCCAAATCTTAATCTACAAATATTTACTATGACTAGTCTATCTAATAATTGGTTTTTAAACCAGGGTATCCTAGGTGGAAAAGGTTGTAGCTGTTTATAATAAAATCCCGTACTATTGTTTCTGTATCTTTGTGTCCATTGTTCTTTAAGAGAATTAAATAGGTAAGGCAAAACGTCGGAACCTGGACATATATAGGTTAATTCTTCTCCTGTGTAAATAGATTCCTTAGTCAATATATTCACTGTTTCATTCTGTAATATCCCCCAGTTTCCTGTTATCAAGCATAAGGTAACGTCTTTGCCTTCTTCTTGTAACAAATACAGATGTTTTATTAACTCAGCTATCAAATAGTTGTTTACTTTTGTATTTGCTGTAAAATTATAAATTTTATCAAGGCAACTCTTACTATCTGTGAAGATAAGCACTATTTGCTTGCACTGTTGTTTTACATAGTGTAATGCTTCTAAAAATGCAACGATTTCTGCTGAATATCAGCATTTAGTCGAAACGTTTTTATAATTTCACCTTCCAGGACATAATAGGCACAGCCAGTGAAGTTGCTTTATTTAGAACCATCGGAAAATATGAAGGGATTGTGGAAATTTAGACGTTATATCACACTTAAATACCAGATTACGGAGGTTTCAGGAGAAGTCATTGTAATTCTGTAAATATGTTATTTTCAGTGGTTTCTTTGTTTGCATATTTATGCTATATGTCGGACATACTCTATTTTGATATATATATCACCTTTATATGACAAAATATTGTGGTAAGCTGTCACAATTAGAGAAGGGGGTTTATAACACTGACGTGGAGATGTTGTATTAAATATATATGCTTCGTTTACTTTTTTATCAAGTCACTCCCTCTTGTATATTCTTTTATAAGAAACCTAGTAGCCAAATTTTCTGCACGTATTTTTGGGGGCGTTTCTCCAACTTCGGCTAACAAGCAGTCAATTGGTGTACTATCCAGAGAGCCAATGCATAAGCGAAGGCTTTTATTTTGAATCGTCTCTAGTTTCTTTATGTGGGTTCTACTTGCGTTCAGGTAAAATATAGAGCCGTAGTCTATCTGCGATCTTACAAAGGACTTGTAAAACTTTATGCTTATATTGGGAGTCGTTTTTCTGTTTTCTTCACTACTTTTTGGATGTGAATTGTCCAAACAAGCTTTCTATCAATAATCAACCCAAGAAAGTTAACAGATGTTTTTACTTCATAAGCCTTACTGCAGATGCTAACAGACTGAGGTATTTACTTTTTTTGCTAAAAACACCAAGATGGGTTTTAGATTCTGACATATTTAAACCTATTTGATGTAAATAACATTTTAATTCTATTATATCCCTAGCTATTGCTTCTTGTCCTTCATCTAATTCACAGCAATACTTATATATATACCCACTTGCTGCGTCCAGAATTTCTTTTCTTAAAAACATGCATTATATTTCGATGGAAAATGCAAAAATGCACTAACATAAGGCGTGTTTGATTAAAAAAAAAGAAAATTTGTATCATCAACTACTTATGGGCCAGCCTGTGAATGTAGATTTTTTTTAAGATGTAGCTCAAGACACCCTATAATTAATGTATACATTTTTTTCATATCTTGTATAATAACGGATATATTGAGCTTTATTAATTTTTTACGAAAATTCCACAAAAATTATATACCATTAAACGATAAACTCTATAGCTAAGGTTACTGCCAAGCATCAAAGAAAGGGTCTATTTGAAATGAATTTTCTGGAAATATTTTAGTAAAATGAAGGACGATGACAGTTGAAACTAAGACTTCAGGGTTTGTAAAACATTCTTCTTGAGACATTTTCTTTCCATAGCCCGTATTAGATTCAAGTACTTTGCCTAAATGTTGCCAATTTTGACGTTCTAAATCGCAACTTTGACGTTTTGAGGAAAACCCAAATTTATTTTTCTTTAAATGCCTGTAACTTTTTTGTCCTTTAACCGACAGAGCTAAATTTTGGTAGGTAACATACCTATAATGATCATCATCAAATTTGGTTGCACTTACTTTGTTAATTCTGGATATAATTTTTTTTCGAAAGAAAACACAAAATTTTCCAGGAAAACCTGGGTAGATTTTCCTGGCTAACGAACTTATCCAAGCCACTTGCAAAAGGAAGGTATTGACCAAATTTAATTAAATAATTTAATTATATATATATATATATATATATATATATATATATATATATATATATATATATATATATATATATATATATATAACATATACAAATTGAAAAGTCGGGATCTCATCATTAGTGATTTTTTTTAAAGAAAATTCACTAAAATTAAAAACTAGTCACGATTAATTTTTTATAATTAGAAAAAATGAAAAAGACATCAATCTTAGTGTAGGACATGTTCAAAATGGATGCCTTGGACGTATTGGCAGCATCCTGTAAGACGTGGTCTTGTGTTGGTGTTTGAACTTCTCTAGACCACATGATGTGCGCTGGCGTCTTACTCGATGATCAACTTTACCACCCTTACTACCTGCTCTGTTTCGTCTGGAAGTGGGAGATAAGGTTCGTCTTATCAAGGTAAATTGGGCTAAGAACGAATTCTCTTCGTCGTTTCTTCCCTGAGATAAGTTTTGCGGCGACCAAATCCTGAAATAAGAAGTCTACCAAAAGATGACTTAGATATTCTCATTTATCATGAGGCAGGTCCTGTATCTGTCGGTCAATCTACCATAAATTAGTTATGCAGGCATACATCCAAATCCCTAGTACCTTGTCTTCGTAGGCTTAGAGCCCCTAGATGAGAGCGACGTTTGCATAAGGCAGCCGAGGCACCCCACTACAATGTCATCAACGTTCTTTGTTGGGGCTTTAATAGGTTTTCAGTTAGTGGTCCACATATTAGGTATTTGAAGACTTAATATGTGGACCATTTGAAGGTTGTATTCAAGAATCTTAGACCACACGAGATTTGTTAAAAAGGTCATAGTTTATCTATTGTTCGCCATCGTCTTGCTTAGAGGGTGCCATTTTCCTCTCATTAAGCCTTGGTTCTGCCTTTTGAGTCCAGACTGTATATGCTTCAACTACCATTGGACCGGTATCGAGAGGAAGGCTCGACTACGGTCAATTTCGCCTTCTCTGGCAGTTGTTTCAGTCTCCAGGCCACCCTGCTAAGTCAAGTTTGGGTATGTTTCTGCCTATAAGATTTTTCCTGCAAATCGGGTTATTTTGAACTGTATTTGCAAAGTGCTCAGTAATTATCCTTAATCCGGCATACCTGTTCCTAATTCGGAATGAAATCAAGATGTCGTCTGTCTATCGCCACTATCCTCAAGCTACTGACAGCAGCACTATAGGAGCTAGTCCAGGGAGAGTTGTTTGTTCTTTGGGGTTATTAGGTCGATTTCCTGTAAACACTTTGTCCACATAATCTTGAGTTATTTGTGTTACAGACTAGTTTGTGCCTCGACTACTTGTTGAGGAAGCTTACATTTCATTGCTAGTGTCTTATAAAATGAAATACGTCATTTCAGCTTGATGAATATTTTCACTTACATGATCAGCGTCTAAATAAACGAATTTCTAATGTTTTAATTGTATTTTCACGGGTATGAGGTATCTAACTAATACTTCCTACTAGGAGCTTCTCTGGCGGAAAAGTCTTAAATATAACATCGTGAGCCTAGTACCAGGAGGTTTATTGCTCTAAAGCAAGACCCCGTGCCCGTCGGGTACTATTTCTGGCACTATGCTCGGTGACTTGTTGCATCCCTGAGGCAGTTTACATGTTGTTCGGGTTGATTTTGCTAGGTCCTTGGCCCCGAACAAAATATTTATTGCCAATGGCCCACCAGGGGTGCCACTTGTGGGCAGTCAATCTAAGGAGTTCTACTACGATCTCATTATCACAACGAGCGTAGTGAGAGACGCTACCCCCCAAAACTTTAGCTTGAACCTACATATCAAAGCAAAATATTTAATTATTTTACAAGTCACCAATTGGGTGACCAAAGTTTTGGATACCAGCGAAATATACTTTATACTAATCTTTATTAACGCACCGAAATAAAGACATTGAGAACTGAAATGATTAGAGCGTCTTTAAACTTACATCAATAAGAAAGGAATTAAGTTTTTGCCTCGTCTGCTACGAAGTGACAAACAATGTAAGTATCAGCTGAATACACATTTAAAAAAATAAAAATTTCGACATCAAAAAATTTGTTGAACTAAAGTAAAAATATCCAGTAGTATTGTTAAAATCGCGAGCGTTCCTACGATGCCAGACTTAAGATGTGCCTTTGATGGCATACTATGCCATCATAGGCACAAGCATTTAGACTCATTATATGTATAGGCTGAGTAACTGACTAGATTGAGAATAAAAGCAAGTGATTTATTTTTATAATGTTGGGGTGTCATTTATAGACTCACGATCTCAACTAAGGCTAATACGTTGGAATGGCGGTAGGAGGATATGGCTGGAGCTTTAAGAAATATACGAGAAAAGAGGATGGGGTGGCAACTAGCGTCGAAAACATACATTGTCCCTGCCACAACACTGCGCAGAAGATTCAAAAACAATGGTGAGAGCACGAAAGGATATTTGGGAGGTAAAAGAGATGTAAACAGTCGAGAGATCGAACATGAATAGTTCGTAACACATTAAATATACGGAAATCAGTTTATTTGGTTTGACACTTAAAGTTCTACAGATATTAATTTTTGAGTTTGTAAATAAAAAACCATATAAAAAGTCCCTCTGGTGGAAAGTGGATTAAAGGATTTCTAAAAAGAAATCTATATATTTCTCTGAGAAGGCTCTTAAACACCACGGCTGCTCGCGCTCAGGCTTTCAACAGAGAAAACATCGCTGGATATTTTAAAGACCGTCATGGAAAAGTCATGGAAAACACAAATTTCTGCGAGAAAACATTTACAATGTTGACGAGTCCGGTCTCAGCACAGGGCAAAACCCACGACAAAGAATTCTTGTTACAAAAGGATGAAAGTGAATAGGATATTTTGCACCTCTTTATGGACCAGAAATGTAAGCGTGGCTGAGGCAGAATCCTGGCAGAGTCGTCACCCATTGCTAAATCACAGTCCTTTTCAATAAAGCTTACTTAAAAGCTGCTACACTTGCAAATGCGGTCTACGCCTTTTCCAGAACTTGAATATATATGTTCAACTTCGAAGACTGTATGTTCCAGCCCTCTTCTACAACCGATAAACAGCTGAATGAAGAGAGTCAAGACCAAGATCAAGGATTACCACATGTTGAACTTTCCAAGCCAGGTTCTGCCACACCAGAACCTACTGAAGCAAAATCTTTAACACCGAAACCTACTGAAGTAGAATCCTTAACACCACAACCTGCTGAAGCAAAATACTTATTACTAGGATCTACTGAAGCGAAATCTGAAACACAATTGTTTTTCGGCCAAGAAATGCAAATATAGATTTTGATAATTGTCTCCATTGACGCAAGCTGCCTCTGGAATTGCAATGAAATGATTAAGAAAACCCAGCAAAAACGGTCATATAAACTCAACACCCGAAAATAGGAAGTCAAAAGGAGCAGTAGTAGAAAAGGTAAGAGAAGGACGGGAAGACTAATCAAGAAAAGTAAAAAAAAAAATCTGTCGAAGAAGAAAATGAAGGTGGTGTGAATGACGGTGGAGAGGTTAAAGAATTTCATGACGATGAAAAGGATGCTGTTTGTTTATATTGCAATAACCTGTTTTCTAGATCAAATCAGAGGGTTGTGAATCACATGCCATTCCTTATGTCAGTGCGAGTGTGCGGATGTTGACAGAAGGGTAAAAAACAACATCTGATACCTTTGCAAATGAAATTGTTAGCTTTGGAATTTTCTATTTGATGATTTTAATTTTTTACTTATACATTTATTGTTTTCTCATGATGAAAGTTTTATTTGTTTTTAAATATATTGTTACCATAATAACAAACCGTAACACTGATTAAAAATTACCAAAACCACAAAATACATTGATACTTCTGTGTGTACCATCATAGAACGAGCACTTCCTATGATGGCAATTTCTCTTTTTTTTTTTCTTTTTTTTTTCTTTTTTTTTTTTCTTTTTTTTAAAGGTTTGTAACATACTGACAGTTTGAATAAATTTCTATTAATAATCATATGATTACTTACATACATTTTCTAAAGTTATAGATAAGGTTATAGTGAAGTATCAAAGTTAAGTGTGCCATCACAGGCATACTTCCCCTACCTTTTAGCTTTGACAAATGATTGTAATAATCGAGTTTAGCTACTATTAGGTACATTTCACGCCAAATATGACACATTTACCTTGGATCAAGGCATACCATGTTTATCCCGTATAATTAGTAAAATAAGAACAAAACAACAAAAGAAGCAATTATACAAAACGGATTTATCAGATCTAGAAGGCTTACCACACGTACATTTACCCAATTATATCATCTGCGTCTATGTAATTAAGTACACGACGCAATCTCGATCATCATTACTGTGAAAAATACTTATGTTTCCTCTCTGTGTCTTGGAGGCTTTTAAGTGGCGACTGTCTTCAATTATTACTTTATTAGTGAATTTTTTTTTTTTTAAATCACTAATAGATAGGTATCGATGGTGAGACTTTGTAAACATTTTTTCAAATGAGCGCACTAGGACCCCTAGAACCCATATCCGGGGTCAGTGTCAATTTTTATATGTATATATATATATATATATATATATATATATATATATATATATATATATATATATATATATATATATATATATATATATATATATATATATACACGTATCCACACGATAACTCAAAAAGTTTAACCGATTTTGATGAAACTTGGCACGAATTTTTCTTTTATTAATAGCTCGGACTAGTTCGTTATCCAGGAAAATCGGACAAGGTTTTCGCAGATAATTTTGAGTTTCCAAAAAAATTTTTATCCCCGAAAATTATAAAGTTATTTTAATCAAATTCGGCGGATATGTTGCCTTGTGAAATAACTAACCACATACCAAAATTAAATTTTCTAGTTTTATAGAAATTTAATTATTCAAATTTGAGCCTTTAATGAAAATTCACTACCATATCACACTTGCTGCGTTCCAAACTATTTTTTTCTTATCTTTACTGCCTTAGAAATAACCTCAGAATTGACGAAAACAATAAAAATAGTATAAATATATATTTTCGTACATAGCTACTTTCTTTATATTATTTTTAAAGGCTATTCCTTCTTTGGCTATATTGTTGCTTAATGAAGAGTTAACGAACCAAGTTCTTAAATGGTGATTTATCTAAATTCCTAGATGAGGGCACTGTAAAAATTGTAAATACAGATGTTAACTGTGTAACTAGCTGCTACATAAATCTGAAAATATTGACTTTACGTATTACAGAAAAATCATCTGTTTTTAAAGACACTGACATTGTTGGTGAATTTTCGTAGAAAAAAAAAATCATTAATGAAGAAATCGCGACTTCTAAGTTTTGAGAAAAAGTTCCAAATCAGCTAGGACTAGAACCTCTAGAGCCCATAGTCGAGTTCAGTTTCAATTTTTATATGGTGAAATCTCGGCCACAAATATGGAAAATGACAAACGACATGAAATTTAAAATTTGCCAAGTGACTGTTATTTAACCGGGATTCAATCAATTTTTAAAATACACTATATTTGTAGCTTAATTTAGGACCCTAAATACAGTTTTAGCACAGCATATATATATATATATATATATATATATATATATATATATATATATATATATATATATATATATATATATATATATATTGTGCTGCAGTTTTGGACTGAAAGTGTAGCATAATATAGTATAAGTCAAGTCAAATCTCTATAAAAATGATTCTCAAACGGTTTCTTTTATCTTTAAAGTTAAACATAAGACGTTACATAAGACCGAAACAGTGTGTAATGTGTTTCCATGGCAATTCTACTAATTCTGTAATTAATTGCTACGTATACGTAAAAAAAATACCCCGGGCATGAACCTGATCTAAAGTATCATCTAAACAAAACGTTAGTTGACGTATGCTTATATGGTTCAGAGGCATCGCCCTTGTCTTCATTTAAACATGCTGCATAACTTCTTTAAGATATGGAAAATGCAAATTAATGCAAATAAATCTGACTGTATTGTTTTTTCGAAAAAAGTTACGGACGTCAAAACATTTAAAGTTTAACGGAGAAAATATCAAAGAAAATAATACGGTCAAATACTTGGGAGTACAGTTAGATTCCAGACTAACATTTAAGAATCATATAAACACATCCTTAAAAAATGCTCATTTAGGAGTAAAAACATTTTACCCCCTTATTAATAAAAATAGCAAAATTAGTAGAGAAAATAAACTGTTACTATATAAAACCATCTTACGGCCCATGCTTTCTTACGCATCACCAGTCTGGTGTGGTGCAGCTAAAAATCATATAGCAAAAATACAGCGGTTTCAAAATAAATGTCTAAGAATGGCACTGAATAAAAGCATGTACACTAGAATTAGGGAATTACATGATATCGCATAAATAATATATATAAAAAATTTCATAACTAAGACAGCAAATAAATTTTACGAGACTAAACTCAATAACCCATTAATGAGTTTAATTCAAAATTATAAAGCTAGCAAATTAGAATTTAATCTTAAACATAAATTACCTTTTGTTCATTTGAGGTTTTTTAGAGACTAGTATACTAAACTATCACTAAAAGTATACATGTAAACTGTAAGGTATACTTAACAATTAATGTTAATAAGTATTATTATTGTAAATATGTATATATGTGTAAAATTAATGTTTATAAGTATAATTATTGTATGTATGTATGTATATATGTGTAAATGCTTATATGTGTATATGCTTATAGTGTGTGCGTATGCGTGTGTATACGTATCCAACCAATATTGGGGCTAACTGCAAATAAATACAGATCAGCATCATTGTGCTTGATCTATTAGCTAATAGGTACATCAGTCTAAAGACGCAGGTTTTTTAAGCATTTTTCCTGTAATTAAATGAAATTTTTAAATTATAAAACCCAAACTAATACACTTGTACTAATAGTAAAGTAGATAATAAGATATGTTTATGTCAATAATTAATTTAAATGTAAAATACAATGATAAAGCTAAGATAGAGCTGGAACATTGTATCAACCATATTACCCTGTACATTATTGTTCTACTGTTCAATATTTTTTGTGACACAAATGAAGTTTTGTTGAGTTGAGTTGAGTTTTTGTCTCCTAAGCGGAAGGTTATGCGATCGATTCCAGCTCGAAACATGTATGGTTTGTTATTTTATTTTGACATTTGAAGACACAAAGTTTTGACCAAGATCTCATTCTTGTTTTAAACGCCTGAATAACTTTGTCACCTTTGAGTCTGAAGTTATAATTTTCAGCAGATATTTTTAGCGAATTTTTATGAAAAAAAAATTCGCTAATAGAGAGGTATCGATGGTGAGACCGATGGCTGATATATATATATATATATATATATATATATATATATATATATATATATATATATATATATATATATATATATATATATATATATATATTGTGTGTGTGCATAAGTGTCGAACCGATAACTCAAAAAGATATTAACCGATTCTGATGAAACTCGTTACGAATCTTTCCTTTATTAATAACATGGATAAGTTCGTTAGCCAGCCTTATCGGACTAGTTTTTCTAAAAAAAAATTGATTTTTCCGCAAAAAAATTGTCTCTAGAATTAACAAAGTTATTTTGATGAAATTTGGTTAATATATTTCCCCCGAAAATGCCTGACTACATGTCAAAACTCAACTTTATAGGTTTATAGAAAATTGAGTCCTACAAATTTGAAGCATTTAATGAAAGTTCGCTACCATAACGCACTTGCTGCGTCCTGAACTTTTTACTATTTTAGAAAACTTGCAAATGTCGGCTTGTTTCAACTGTGACATATTCCTATGTATATTGTTACCAATATACAAAAGCATGGAAAAATATTCCTAGAATAAAAATAATAACTAGAAAAGAAAATTTTAATGGAAAACTTTAACAGGTATTCGATTTAATGATGTTGAAATAAAACTGAAAGCAGAATGTATCAGAATGTATCAAATCACGGAAAATTGTGATAACAATGACATAACAACTACACAAAAGCAGTGAAAGCTAGTTAACTAAATGTTCGAAATGACCACCATTTTGCTCAGCGCATAAGTTTAAGCGAGTTTTAAAAGAATAGTTAGCATCTCGTAATACACTAAAATTAATATTATCAAATACACAACGGATTCTTGCTTTCGTGTCTTCTTTTGTCGAGGGTTGTGTCTGAAAAACTAAATTCTTTTGCATAACCCCATAAATAGAAGCTCATTTTAGTGAATTTTCTTTAAAAAAATCACTAATGAGGAGATCCCGAGTTTTGAATTTGGAAAAACTTTCTTCAAATGAGCGCTATTTAGGACACCTGGATCCCAAATTCGAGGTCGAATTCAGATTTTATATGTTTATATATATATATATATTTATGTGTCACACTTATAACTCAAAAAATAATGGACCGATTTTGATAAACCTTGGTGAGTACCTTCCTTTCGCAAGTGGCTGGAATAAGTTCGTTATCCAGGAAAATCCGCTGGGGTTTTCCCGGAAAATTTTGTATTTCCTTCCAAAAAAAAGTTATATCTCCGGAATTAACAAATTAAGAACAACCAAATTTGGTACGCGAGTTTATATCATTATACGTAAGTCACCTACTAAAATTTAGCTCTGTAGGTTAAAGGAAAAAAACTTACAGGCATTTAAAGAAAAATAAATTTTGGTTTTCCTCAAAACGTCAAAGTCGCGATTTAAAACGTCAGTAATATTTAGGCAATTAACCTAAAACTAATATGAGCAATGGAAGGAAAATGTCTCAAGAAGAATGTTTTACAAAGCCTGAAGTCTTAGTTTCAATCGTCATTGTCCTTCATTTTACTAAAATATTCCCAGAAAATTCATTTCAAATAGATTCTTTTCTCTGGTACTTTGGCAGTAGTGTTGGCTATAGAGTTTATCGGTTAATGCTATATCATTTTTGTCGAATTTTCCTAAAAAACCTTTAAAGCTCAATATATCCGTTATTATGCAAGATACAAAAATTTTTATACATTAATTATATGGTGTCTTGAGCTACATCTCAAAAAAATATTCCTACATTTACAGGTGGCTCATAAGTCGTTGGTGATTAAAATTTTCTTTTTTAGGGAATTTTTTTAACAACATTCATTAATGGGGAGATCTGTGTTTCCTTTCTAAAAAAATCATATCTCCGGAAATAACACCGTGAGTGCAACAAAATTTGATACACGTATTTATATTATAAATAGTGAACCATGTACCAAAATTTAGATCTCTAAGTTTAAGGACAAAAAAGTCACGGGCAGCTAAAGAAACACATTTTGGAGTTTTCCTCAAAACGTCAAACGCGCAATTTAAAACGTCAAAATTGGCAATGTTTAGGCAAAGAACGTGAAACAAATACGGATTGTGAGAAGAAAATGTTGCAAGGAGAGTGTTCTGTGAACCCTTAAGTTTTAGATTTAACCGTCATTGCCCTTCATTTCACTAAAATATTTACAGAAAATTCATTTCAAATAGACCCTTTCTCTGATGCTTTGGCTGACGTTTTAGTTAAGTTGATGCTTTCACTGTATGTTTAGTGCAGTTTATGGTTTAACGGTCTATAATTTTTAGCTAATTTTCGTAGAACAAATTCATTACTCCATTTTAGCATTTCTTATCGAAATATGATGCATGTTTGTAAGAAAAAAATCTGGACGCAGTAAGTGCGTTTTGGTAACAAATTTTCATTAAATCCTTCAAATTTCAATAACTTAATTTGCTATTAACGTAAGTTTTGTTGATTAGGAAACCAACATTTAATTTCATTTTCGGAAATTTTTTAATGAACGGAGCAAGGCCGTTTTGGTTGCGAATTTTCATTAAATGTTTCAAAATCTAATAACTAAATTTGCTATTAACCTAAGGCTCATTGGCTAGGAGACCAGTTTTCTCGGAAACATTTAAAGTTTATTTTCGGAAAATTTTTGTACATTTTCAAATAATTATTTTCATAAAATATGGTACACTGTTCCTACTATATAGGTTATACAGGTAACCAAATTGATGCCTGCTCGCATTAGAGCGATATATTTGTAAATAAAAACATTTTTATGAAAATTCACCTCCATAACGCACTTGCTGCATCCAGAGTTTTTTTATTAGATCAGATGACCTAGGCATCCATGCATTTCGCATGAATATTAGCTGTAGGATCAACTGGGGACCGTCATGCATAAACCACATATGATCGCGTATGCTAACAGGCAGTTGATTTAATAATGATCCAGGGTCTTCTCTTAGAAACTGAAGATATCGCTGTGCAGTGAGCCGTTCTTTAAAAAATATGGACCGAGAAAAAAAAATCCAATAATTCCACCTCAGACATTAAGAGACCACCTATTTTGACTAGTCGAGTGATTAAAATGAGACTTTTCAGTAGAATAGTAGTGAAATTTATGTTGACATGTACATTCTTATGCAATGTTGCTTCAACAGTGAACAACACAAAGTTCAAGAATCTTGTATCTCTTTTGTTGCTGTGCCCAGTGACAAAATGATAGTCGCCTTTAATGATCATCATTGTACAGTTCTTTGAGAAGTTAAATTTGGTATGGGTGAAATTGGGGCGGTTCGAGGGGGACCTGGCATGCAGACTCTGCAGCTAGGGGGAGGAATCAGTCTAGCACATCTTGTGCGAGTGTAAAGCTCTGGACCGCAAAAGACAACTGATCTACGGTCAGCCTAGACCGGAGACAGAGCAATATAAAACTCCACCCTACCAATTGCTTTGCAGACTAGTTCAAGGCACCGTGATTTTAATGGGTGAAGTAGAAAATACAAAGGGCATGCACAATAAGCCAAAGGCTGCGGTGCTATCGGGGCAGCAAAGAGGGATAAAAAACGGTGAAATTTGTTTTTACGTAAAATTCTTGAAACAGATGTAAAACAGCGTCCTTTAGGAAGGTATACAGACAAACCCCCACTGTTGAGTCTTAAATCCCTGTGATTAAAACTGCATACCTGCCTTAATCACAGAGATTTAAGACTCAGCAGTGGGTGCCTGTCTATATACCTTACTAGAGGACGCTGTTTGCAACTGCTTGGCAACTAACATATAAATAGTAGTTCTAGTATCTATTCACTTAGTTTACTTATCCCCTTGATGACGCTAACTTTGTTAGCGAAACGATCGTCGGGTCAGAAAACTGTATTGTGATGAATTTCGTTCTCCAAATTGTACTTGTCAGTGCCCATCACAGGTCCAATCTTGACTCATTACATTTTTGCATTTTCCATCGACATTTAATGAATGTTTGTAAGAAAAGAAATTTGGACCCAGCAAGTGCGTTGTGGTAGCGAATTTTCATTACCTTTAATAGCCAAATTTGTTATTAACTTAGAGGGTTCGTTGGCCAGGAAACCAGTTTTTCGGGAACATTTTAAGTTAATTTTCGGAAAATTTTTGTACATTTTCAAACGATAAAATTCTTCTGATAAAATATCGTTCATTTTTCTTTACTATATAGGTTATACTGGTAACCAAATTTGATGCCTGCTTTGTTAAAAAAATCCTTACTTGCTATTAAAATTATTTTGATGAAAATTAGCTACCATAACGCACTTGCTGTATTCAGACACTTCTTCTAATAAGTATGTTGCCATTATAATCGACAATTCACTAGAACCAACGTAGTCTATCACTATATTGGACCTAGAATAGCACAGATTCTGTAAGTAACATACTTTTGATTTTCCTAAACAATCACATTAATTTTATTCTCATATGTCAACCAGATTTTTGCGTTGAACTATTGTATCGTGGCTTAAGGTAGTTAACTAAGTCAGATGAGTCATGTGTGATAGAATATTTGAATCGTAATTTCTAGTGAATTTTCTTTAAAAAAAATAACTAATGAGGAGACCAACATATTTGAATTTTGGAAAAAAAATTCAAATGAGCGCTAATTAGGCCCCCTAGAACACATATCCGAGGTCAGCTTAAAAGTTTATGTGTTTATATATATATATATATATATATATATATATATATATATATATATATATATATATATATATATATATATATATATATATATATATATATATATATATATATATATATAGGCTGTTTCATTAAGGCTGGCCAGCGACCCATATCTCAAAAACTACTGGGCCTAGACTTTCGCGGAAATTTTTTTTAAACTAAAGTGGCCATGAGAAAATCCTGGAAATTATTTTTAAGCTCCACATCTCATCGTAAGTTGAGAATCAAATACTAAAATTCAAAATTTGTCCAAAAATTCCCACATCAAAGTATACCTTTGGTAACATCATCAGTAAACTTAGATAACTTTGTTTAAGCCTCATTCGTGTAGCGACCCTGATAAGAGTGGAGGAAGCCATTGAAATTGTAATGATTTGAAACGCTGTAACTTCTAATGGACCCAACCGATTTTAGTAAGTTTGAGCTTGTTTCGAAGAAAAATGTAAGTATTTTAAATTTTCGTATCCATTTTTACAGAGTAGTTTCCAATAAAATTACTAGAAGGCGTAGCTTGTAATCATAACAATTTTTTTGATTTTACTCCGAAAATGTAAACCATACGGTATAATTACAACAACATAATCGGAAAGCAGATTAAATTTCGAAAAGAAAACGTGAAAACCGTATTTAGATATCTCTGCTCGTTTCAGAGTTATTATCAAAATACTAATTTTAAACACCTTATTTTAAGAAAACAATTGAAAGATAATAGTTATGGAATACTTTTTAAGAAAACAATCAGAACACTACAAATGTTCAAAATGTCCACCGTTTTACAAAATACAACTATTAATTCTTTTTCTGGTACTGGAAATTGCCGCTTAAAGTTCAGCTCGTGAAATCGAATTTATATAGAAAGATATCTTTTTGTTGAAGAGGAATAAACGGCCCCATTTAAAATTCTTCATTAGTGTGCAATTATGTAGATCATCGAAGCTTATAATCGACAAACTTCTTCACATACTTAATACTCGATGGCAGCTTATAAATTTTACTGATGCTAACCCTGATGTTGGTATTGTTGAAGGATATTGCGTGACGTACCGTCTTTAATCGCCCTATCTTCTGGGACTATCAGCAGATCGACCTATTGTACCTAAGACAATTAGCAGAATAAACAATACCAGACAAATGGAAGAACGAACAACACACGCAACCAGAAGCTAATAGGATTTACATATCACAAGTGAATAGTGACTAACAGGTGGTTGGACACATACACTATATCTAAGTAATAGCTGATTTCCTTCCAGGAGATGCTGTTTAATTTAGCTGATTGATGGACCTCACTCTGTTTGTTTCTTCTTGTTAATTGCTTGTGGATGCAGAGATAGTCGGAGAATAATCAAAGATGTGATTTTAAATCGATGTGGTTAGACTAATTTTGTGTGTTGCAATACAGTGACCTATCTTGTTTGATCTTAATATATGAGGCTATACAAATGTACATAGATAATTAAAGGCTTCTTGATGCATTATTTCCTCTAATGCGAGGAAACTTGTCACGCTGTTAGGCTTAGAGAAAAGTCTGGATAGAAAGTAAATTATAGTAGGGAATTTTCATAGAAATGTTTTCACTGTAAAATATGTTTTTTATGAAATACATAATAATAATAATAATAATAATAATAATAATAATAATAATAATAATAATAATAATAATAATAATAATAATAATAATAATAATAATAATAATAATAATAATAATAATAATAATAATAATAATAATAATAATAATGGGGGTTAACTGTAATCATACAGCTTATAATTATTAAAATATTTCAACTGTATGCATAAAATGATAAATAAACCATATTATTATTATTACGGGAGCTGATATGATTCATAATTACTGATACAAGAGTATGACGAGTTCTCATCAATGTTTGTGTAAACATATTCAGAATATAATCAAGAACCCCGGCAATATGCCGGACTCTTTCACTGAAGGTGTAACCTACTTGCTGCCGAAAGATAGCGATACAACCAACCCAACTAAATATAGACCTATAGCATATCTATCAACTTTGTATAACATTTTTATGGCCTCGATCAACGAGAAAATTTATGAACACTGTATCAGTAATAACATACTAACTGAGGAAGAAAAGGGTTGCTGCAGAAATTCACAGGGGTGCAAAGATCAAATCGCGTTGGATAATATCGATGACTGCAAAGACTAGACAAAGAAACCTGCATATGGTCTATGTTGACTATAAAAAGGCCTTTTATTCAGTCCCATATGACTACATGCTGGATATCCTGAAGCACTATAAGGTGGACCCTGTCACAGTAAACTTCCTGGGGATGGTAATGAAAACCTGGAAGACTCGTTTGAAAATATCAAACAATGGGAAATGCGTGTCTACTTGGACACATACGTAGGGGAATATACCAGGGTCCTTCTCTGAGTCCGTTGTGGTTCTGTATGGCCATAAATCCTCTAAGTAACATATTGAATGCAACCAACTACAGGTACGCCATAAACGAATTGAACAATGAGTACATCTTCTTTACGTTGATGACCTGAAAGTATATGCCAAGAGCTCTGAACAACTTGAAAAACTCATTAGTATGACCAAATATTTCTCAGATGACAAGTGCAAGCGGTACATCTGAAGCAAAGAAAGGTAAGGCAAACTGGCGGTTACCAACTTACGTAGTAAAAAATCATCCAAGATCTTTGTGAAACACAAAACTCTATGTACCTAGGCATCTTACAACTGCAGGGAATACAACATAGCATCATAAAGGAAAATTTGAAACAGCAACTGATGTCCCGAGTGACTTCGATACTTAGAACTCAACTAACAGCAGGAAACAAGATGAAGGCAGTAAATTCGTATACCCTTCCATTGCTCAAATACTCCTATGGAGTAATAAAGTAGACAAAAACTGACCTGGATGAGCTAACTAGACTCATCCGAGTTAAAATGACACAATATAGAATCTTATACAAAAACTCAGCTGTAGAACGGATGCTATTACCAAGATCGGATGGTGGAAGAGGCATGTTGAATATAAAAAGCTTTGTAATGACCAACAAATTAAAATAATATAATGTAGTTACTTCTATAAGAAAGCTGAAGAGCATCCACTTTTTTCTGTTGCCTGTCTAAATTGCAGGAAATTAACACCACTTAATTTGGCCAGTACTCAGCCTCCAGCGGTCAGAGATACAACTGCAGAGGAACTGAAACGAAGTGAGAACAGAAGGAGTTGCATGGTACCTACTCCAATACACTAGCGTTGCCATGCGTGGAAAAAGTGGCATCGGTAAACTCGCTTAGTAGGGAGTTTTACATGGCAAAGCAGAGGGGCTTATAATAGCCATACAAGATAGGGTTATCAACACTAAAAGCTATCAAAGATTTATAATAAAGGATGGAATAACTGACAAATGCCGAAGGTGCCAGGGTAGCTCAGAAATCATCGAATATATAACAGGTGCTTGTCCCTCTTTAGCAAATCATGAGTATACAACAAGACATGATGGAGCTGCAAACATTGTTCACCAGTCTCTAGCACTGCCTGCGGGGCTGATTCATGAAAGTACCTGTTACTACAAATTCCGGCCTGACGAAGTGCTAGAAAACCGCAACTTCAAGTTTTTTTTTTAATTTCAACAACACACCACGAGGGCTTACAGCCTAAATACTATCGTACCGTGGGTGTCAACAAGGAGGGAAGAGGCAAATTGTTAATTCTGGACTTGAAGGTTTGGAGGTTCGGGGGAGAAGGAAGAACATGTGCCGGCAAGGAATTCCACAACTTGAAAGGCCTCTTGACAAAAGAGCGGGCATAACAAGATGTTGTATGTCTGGTGACCTGGACAGTAAAAGGGTGCATTCGCTCTGTTCCACTGGTAGATCTGTTGGGGGCAGCAGGTGGAGGAACTATGGAAGAAAGCTCCTCTGAGCAGTGCCTGTGCAGATATCTATAAAAGAGAGAGAGAGAGAGGTCACCAACAGCACGTCGGTGGGCAAGGGATGGCAGCCTTTGGGTGAGGGTAGCATCACCGATGAGACGTATAGCTCTCGTCTGAATGGAGTCCAGGTTAGCGAGTGTAGAAGCGGCAGCAGCACCCCAGATGTGGAAGCAGTATTCGAGATTTGGTCTTATGTGTGCAGTATATAAGGTATAGAGATTAGCCGGTGAAAAGTATTTGCGAGCCCGGAAGAGGAAACCTAATTTCTAAGCAGCCGCTTCTGCAATTGATGTGACATGTTGGTGCCAATTGAGATTTCGATCCACAGAAACGCCAACAAGTGAAAAGGACTCATTACTTTGAATAACTTGGTTGTTTATTGTGATGGGTCTAGGGCTGGTGTATCTCTTATGAGAGAGAAAGCAAGACTGTGATTTGGTGGGGTTGAATTGTACAATATTTCTAGTTCCCAGTATAATATTTTTTGTAGGTCCACGGAGATAGAACCCTCCATGAGTCTGCGATCCTCATCTAATTGGGCTAAAGAGGCAGGCTTAAAATATTGTATATTTGAGTGGAGGGTGCTGTCGTCCGCGTAACTGTGAACTGGGTTGGATGTGCTGGAGATGAGGTCATTGATGTGGAGAAGAAACAAAGTAGGGGCTAAAACCGAACCTTGAGGAACTCCTGCATTAATTGGATACAGTTTAGAGGAATGGCCATTAACGACAACAAAAATGCTCCGGTTGGAGAGGAGATTTGCTGTCAACGTACAGAGTTTTGGTGGTAGGCCATAGGTAGGTAGTTTATTAAGCAGCGCTGCGTGCCAGACCTGGTCGAATGCTTTGGATATGTCTAGAGCGACAATCTGGGATTCACCGTGTAGTCCTATAGACTTGTTCCAAGAATGGGTGACAAAGGAAAGGAGGTCGGCAGTTGATCTGCGCTGACGGAATCCATACTGCCTGTCGTGGATTAGACTGTGTTTTTCAAGAAGTTTTAGTAATTCGGTGTTTATATACTTTTCCATCACTTTAGAGACGACTGAAAGGAGAGAAATAGGCATGTAGTTGCTTAGAAGCGCTTTGGATCCTTTCTTGGGGACGGGTTGTACTCGAGCAGTTTTCCAGTTACTAGGGAATATGCCTCTATTGTAAGATGTCTGAAACAGACGAGTCAGGACAGGAGCAAGTTCTCGTGCGCATTTTTTGAGAACAATTGCTGGGATCTCGTCAAAGCCAGAGGCTTTCCTGGTATTAAGATAAGAGAGCATCTTTCGTATCTTTTTAGTTTTGAAAATGATATCAGTCATTTTATGCGCGACTTTGGAGACTGTTGGTGGTTGAACATTTGGAGGTGGGTTGAGAGTAGAATTGCCGGCGAACAACGAGGCAAAAAGTTCAGCCTTGCCCAGGGCGGTAGAAAAAATTTCATCCTTTGAGACAAGATGTGAGAACGTGCTCTTGCAGAAATTATTCCCAATAGATTTAGCAAGAGTCCAGAAGGGTTTGCTGCCGTTGGAGCTTAAGAGGACTTTGTTTTTTATGTGGTTATTAAACTAATTTTTTGCCTCAGAAAGAATGCGGACATAACGGTTTCTTGCGTCGTTAAATGCTTGACGGTTTTCTTGACTGGGATTGTGTAGAAGATTGTGAGCTTTGACCTTTTCAAGTCTGGCCTTGTCACATGATTTAGAGAACCAGGGCTTTTGAGTGGCTGTAGAGGTTTTCAGTGTACGTGGAATAAATAATTCTATGTCAGCTTGGATAATGTCGGTGACGTTTTGTGAGATATCAGAGGGGTCAGGATGAGAAGCAGACAGACGCCCATGGAAATGAGGAAAAGTAATCTCGCATTTCGTCCCAGTTCGCGGAGTTGTAGTGCCAAAAGATACGTGGGTGTGATGACTATGTGACCTCGGGTTGCATTGCGCAGGAAGCAGTGACCAAGCCGTGGTCTGAGCGACCCAGGGGGGGGGGGGGGGGGTGACTGATATATTATAGCAGTCAGGATTTGGAGTAAGAAGGAGATCAAAGGGATTTGAGCTGTGTGTTGGGATGCGAGGAAAGTAAGTAGGTTGCTGAACCATATTGGCTAAAGAATTGCTGACTGCAAAGGCCTCCGCTGCTCTTCCTTGTGGATCGGGTTTTGAAGATCCTAGCCATTCCTTATTATGGACATTGAAGTCACCAAGAATAGTGACCTCGGAGGAAGGATATTCAGAAATCAGATGGTAGGTTTTTTCAGAAAGGTAGTCAAAGCGCTGGACAAAGTTGTTGTCAGAAGGTGACCGGTAAATGCAACAGATGAATTTAGTTGCAGCCCCGAGAGAGAGTTTTATAGATAGTATATCTTTTCTTCGAGCTTCTAAATTGGGTAGTCTGGTGCAGGGTAGATTGCTACGGACGTACGCGCACACGCTTCCATGCAATCTTAAAGAAGCAAGGAGCTCATACCCCGGGAAATTAAGGTGATTAGTGGCTGTTTTGACACTGATTTGAGTTTCGGTGATGAAGAGGAGTTGGGGCCTATTAGCATGGAGGAAATGGTGGACGGAGTTCAGGTTATAATTTAGGCCACATATATTCGAGAAGGATATGTTAAATCTTGATGCTGGCGCCCCCTGTACACCCCTCTCTCGGAGATCTGAATGGAGGGGTATTTTATCTTCGGAATATTTTGTACATGGAGAAGCCATCATCATTTTTGTTTATAAAGGAAACCGACTCATACACCAGAACCGGAAACTTCCGTTGTGACTTCGCCGGCCCCTTGATGTAAGAGGTGGTACCTCCTCGGGCGTGAAAAAAATGCTTTACTATCACGTAAAGGAAAATTCCACTACCACCTACTATATTGCAAGGATACCACACCAGCCAACTATTAAAGAGCTGACCAGCTTTAAAACTTGCTTGTAAAATAAGCGAGCATTATATCTTTCTCTTACCTATTTAGGCATGCTGCCTTCCTTGATTAATTATCTAAGTAACGGCATGTTTTGAGGTTGACTTTTAAGTAAGAAGAGAATGTGTCTCGTGGTTACAGGAGCTTTTAAAGGTTCCTTATCTTGAAATAGATTCGATCAACGAACTGTCGGGTCTGTAGATTCGTCCCCATTGAGTCATAATACGGTAGAGCGACTGACTACGAACTTGGTGTGCCGCGTCGATGACTATGACATCACTAGTGAGACGTATTCAGAAACCTTATAGTTTGGGAAAAGGGTGGTAACACGTGTAATATGTTACAAAATTTAAAGCATTTAATGAAAATTCGCTACCAAAACATACTTGCTGCGTCCCGAATTTCTTTTCTCACAAACATATATTATGTTTCGATTAAAAGAGGCGTTCGATTTAAAAAAAGAACATTTTTATCACCAATGACTTATGGATCATGCTGTGATTGTAAAATTAAAAAATTCTGGACGCAGCAAGTGCGTTATGGTAGTGACTTTTCATAAAAAACTTTTTAATAACAAATATGTGTGTTTTTTTAAGAAAGCAGGCATCAAATTTGGTTACCAGTATAACCTATATAGTAAAAACAATGTGCCATGTTCCATTAAAATAACTTTATTGTGTGAAAATGTACAAAAATTTCCAAAAGTAAACTTAAAATGTTCCCGAAAAAACACGTTTCTTGGTCAACCTTATAGGTTAATAGCAAATTGAGCTGTTCAAATATGAAACATTTGATCAAAATTAGCTACCATAACGCACTTGCTGCGTCCAGAATTTATTTTCTTACAAACATGCATTATATTTCGATGGAAAATGCAAAAATGCAATAACATAAGGCGTGTTTGATTAGAAAAAGGAAATTTGTATCACCAACGACTTATGGGCCACCCTGTGATTGCAGAAATATTATTTTAAGATGTAGCTCAAGACACCCTATAATTAATATATACAAATTTTCTTCATATCTTATATAATAACGGATATATTGAGCTTTATTAATTTTTTACGAAAATTCGACAAAAATTATATACCATTAAATGATAAACTCTATAGCTAAGGCTACTGCCAAGCATCAGAGACAGGGTCTATTTGAAATGAATTTTCTGCAAATATTTTAGTAAAATGAAGGACAATGACGGTTGAAACTAAGATTTTAGGGTTTGTAAAACATCCTTCTTGAGACATTTTATTTCTATAGCCCCTATTAGATTTAAGTTATTTGCCTAAATGTTGCCAATTTTGACATTTTAAATCGCCACTTTGACGTTTTGAGGAAAACCCCAATTATTATTTTTTAAATGCCTATAACTTTTTTGTCTTTTGACCTACATAGCTAAATTAGTAACTTACCTATAAGGATGTAAACCTGCGTACCAAATTTGGTTGCTCTTACTTTGTTAATTCCGGAGATATAAATTTTTTTCGAAAGAAAACACAAAATTTTCCGGGAAAACCTGGGCAGATTTTCCTGACTAACGAACTCATCCAAGCCATTTGCAAAATGAATTTTTTCACCAAATTTGATCAAAAGCGGCCCATTATTTTTTAAGTTATCGGTGTGATACATATATATATATATATATATATATATATATATATATATATATATATATATATATATATATATATATATATATATATATATATATAAACATATAAAAATTGAAACTGACCCCGGATATGTTTTCTGGGGGGCCTAATTAGCGCTCATTTGAAGAAATTTTTTCAAAATTCAAAAGTCGGGATCTCCTCATTAGTGAATTTTTTTTAAGAAAATTCACTAATATAAGATGCAGCTCAAGACAACTTATTAATAATTAACATATACAATTTTTTCTCGTATCTGGTGTATTAATCGATATATTGAGCTTTCTTCTGCGATAGTTCCCTAAAAATTATAGACTATTAAACCATAAACTCTAACCGCCAAAGCATCAGAGAAGGACTCTATTTGAAATGAATTTTCGTGAAATATCTTAGTAAAATTCACTAAAGTCTGGACGCAGCAAATGCGTTTGGTAACGAATTTTCATAAAACTGTTTTTAATTTTAAATATGTTTTTGTTAAAGAAAGACATGAATAGTAGAAACAATATACCGTATTTTATCAAACTAACTTTTTGTTTGAAAAAGTACAACAATTTTCCGAAGATAAATTTAAAATTTTCCAAAAAAAGTAGTCGGACTTTCCTGGCCAACGAACCTATCCAAGTAATTTACACAAAAACTACATCAGGCAAGAATTATTCACACACAGCTTTTTGGCAGAAATTTAAAAAATGTTTAAAAACAATTGAAATAACTGGAAAACGATGGGCGATATTAATGTTTTCCTTACAAGCATGCATTAAAATTTGATGGAAAATGCAGTAATGCTACAATAAAAGGGGTGTTCATTTCAAAAAAAGAAACTTGTATCATCAACGACTTATGGGCCACCCTGTGTTTGTCAACATAGTGTTATAAGATGCGGCTCAAAACACCCTATAAATAATTTTTATAATATTTTCCCGTATTTTGTATAATAACGGATAGATTTATCTTTACAGAAAAAATGCACCACCCTGTATATATGTAAACATGTAAAAACTGAAATTGACCCCGGGAGGGCCTAGTTCGCACTACTTTGAAGAAATATTTTCAAACTTTTAAAATCTCGGTCTTCTCAATAACAATTTTTTTCTACGAAAATTCGCGAAAAAATATAGGCTATTAAACCACAAACTGAACCTACTGTCAAATCCTCAGGGGTCTATTTGAAATGAATTCTCTGCAAATATTTTAGTAAAATGGAGGACAATGATGGTTGAAGCTGTAACTTAAGGCTTTGTAAAACAGATTCATTATGACATTTCCTTTACATAACCCGTATTCGTTTCAGGTTCTCCGTCTAAAAATTGCAAATTGACGTTTCAAATCGCGATTTTGACATTTTAAGAAGAAAAACTATAACATTTCCAGAGTAACTTTTCTGTTATTTCTTGACCTTTTTACGTCAAGAACTTGTCTGTAATATACAATAGACCATGCTATCCACACAAAATATTTTGGTTTTGTGCATTCCTTTGGTCATCAGTGGTACCCAATTTTGGCATGAAGGGTAAGTTTAATACTGTAAACCGGAGTACGAAATGTAGTTGTCACACCTTTGTTATTTTCGGAGATACAAAAATTTATCAAATGTATATATAAATATATATATATATATATATATATATATATATATATATATATATATATATATATATATATATATATATATATATATATATAACACAGATATCTCCATGAGTAATTTGTTTAAAGAATCTTCACCAAACCCTAATAAGTATTGTTTAATAAGTAATTGTAAAAAGGACGTTTGCGTTTTCATATAAAAAATCTGTTTTAGAATTTTCCTGAAAAGAAATTTGTTTAGAAAAATGTGGTGTAAAAACCTTTTTAGATAATTTCCTAAAAAGAACATTATATAAATTTCGTGTAACATTACTTTACATTCCATGACTTGTAAAAAAAGTGCCAATTTGCGTAAATTTGATTGATTGGTTCTTTGCAAATTTTCTTACACACAATTTTTGTTTTTGATTTTTTTTTAAAAGCTTTTTGGGAGTAATTATATCTTGGTAAATGGAGTTTTTGTGTAAATTGTTTGAGTTGTTGGCCCCGGAAATCGGACCCGTGTTTTCGGCATATTTTTATTTATGTACGGAAAATGTTTATATTTTTTCGAACAATAAAGCTATTTGAATGAAATACTGTGCATGGTTTCCACTATAAATGTAATACTTCTACCAAATTTGATGTCTCTTATTAAACAAAAGACATATTTAGAATTAGAAACATTTTTAGGAGAATTCACTACCATAACACACTTGCTGCGTCCAGACTTTTTTAACTTTTAAAAATTTTGTTATCGAATAAGTCAGTTTCTTACACTTTTTATATAAACCTCTGTTGCAATTTTTTTCAATAAAATACCCTTCAGTAGTCTTCAGAAAGGCCTTTCTATATTAAATACAATTAAAATATTGTCCGTTGGTAGACATAACAATCATTTTGTTCTGTTTATGACCTATAAACAGCCAGAAAGGATTAAAACTTTTATCAGACATCTTTAAGAGAAGCATTCTCTACAGCACGTAACCATTAAATCTCCAATTAAATTACAAGGCATAATAACCTAAAAGAGATGTAAATCACTTAAATAATCAGCTGTATTCAAATAAACCATTGTTACTTTACTAGAACCATAAAATACGTCTGAAATTATTTGTATTTAATTTAATTAAAAAGTAATTATCATAAACGAGCCCACCATAAACTTCATTAAGTGATGTGAAACATATTTTGAGGATTATTGAAAAATTATAGCGAATTGTTGGGTCCAAAAGATGTTAATTGTGGTCAACAGACCAAAGCACTGCTGGCAAGGGCATCTGAAAATCTTTACGCCTGAAGGAGTTCCCTCATAGTAGAGTTGACCAAGTGTGTTTTAATATTCTCGCATTATTAGATTCATCACAACACTTCTAATGGGAAACCAGATACATATGTCTTGTTAAGACAATAGTAAATAAAAAATAGCTTTACTACCCCACTTTTACTATAAGAGGTATATAAGTTCTTTATTATTTTTCTATTGTAGTAGAGTGTGGATGTGTGGCTTGTGTTATTTGGGATATTTTGTCATGAGGTTTAAACAAGTGAGTGTCTAAGTGACCTACATTTATGATCTACTTTGTGAGCCGTGCTACATTTGTGATAAGGATTACCATAACCTAATTTTTGAGGGGAATAATTTAGTGAAAAAATGAAAAGTGAAATTTTCGCAGTGCTTTTGTGAAGTTTATAACAAATCAAAAATAATATTTAAAAAATTGTTTATAATTAGAAACGTCACATATTTAAATTTTACGAAGAAAGCCTAAATGTTGAGCTGATATTAGAAAAAAGTTTAGACGCAACAAGTGCGTTATGGTAGTGAATTTTCATTAAGAAAAATAATGTCTAATATGTCTTTGTTAAGTGAAAAACAGCAAATTTGGTAGACTGTATAACCTATATAGTAAAAACCATAATCAAAATATTTTTATTGTTTGAAGAAGTACAACAATTTTTCGGAAGTATGCTTAAAACTTTCCGGAGAAAAATGTTCAGATTCTCCTGACTAACGAACATATTCAAGCAATTAAACAAAACCACACCTGCCATTATACAATGTGGAACAGCCTAATGCAAAAAAATCAGTATGTCAATTAGTGTGCATAATTTAAAAAATTTCGAAGCACGTCAATTTCAAATTGAAGAATGACATCTTGCAATGCGAAAACATTACTCATTTTTGACGTTTCAAATCTCCACTTTGACATATACAGGAGAAAAATTATGAAATTTCTAAGTATTTTTATTCGCAATTCTTGATACTTCTGCGCAATTAAAAAATAAACGTTATCGTAAATATTTAATAGATTTTGTTTAACACATACCATATTTTGGTATTGCATCTTTTAGTGGCACTGATATTTTGCTTCATTAAATGCCCATACCTTTCTTTTCTTTCAACATGGATATCTGAATTTTGGTATGTGATCCACTTTTTATAATGTGAACCTGTTTACCAAACTTGGTTGCCATAGCTTTGTTATTTTTGGAGATAATTTTTTTTTCGACAGGAAACTTAAAATTTTCCCAGAAAACCTAGTCCGATTTTCCTGGCTAACGAACTTATCCAAGCCAGTTACATATATATATATATATATATATATATATATATATATATATATATATATATATATATATATATATATATATATATATATTGTGTGTGTGTGTGTGTGTGTGTATATATATAAACATATCAAAATTGAAACTAACCCCTGATGTGGGTTCTAGGGGTCCTAGTTCGCGCTCATTTGAAGAAAAAATTTTCAAAATCAAAAGTCGAAATAACCCCGTTAGTGAATGTTCTTTAAGAAAATGCACTAAAAAACCTACAAAGTTATCAACATTCTTCATACTGGGCAAGGTTAGTTTTTCTTTAACGCCTTAGCAACTTGCTGTAAGATTTAAACCGCTTAACAGTAGTTGTCAGTTGTTAACTGCAAATTAGAAACATGGCTTAGCTAACAGAAATGCCCAATTAAAGAAAAATTTCCCGATTTGCCACCTGTATTCCAAGGGACAATTAGTAAAATTGAAAAAACAATTTTGCGACCTTGAACATGTATGGCTGATACAAAAAAAAACCTTCTAATGCACTGATTAATGATACCAAATTGGATATAATGCTTGACTTGGAGGGAAACCTCCATGTGCTCATGGAAGACGATTTTGATAGAAGAACGTCTTTTTGTGAACAAATGATGGAAGTGTTAGATATACTTAGATATAACTGATTAGTGCAGTTTTACACTTCGCGGCCATACTAATTGTCAAAATTGTCGCTACTGACCTAAAGAGAATCCACACTGGATAAGAGAAAAGCGTACGCGATACCCCTGAAAGGTTAATGCTTGGGTAGGAATAGTTGGAAACCACGCCATTGTCTCCTTTTTCATAAGTTTTTTTTCTCAATCGTCTAGGCCTTTACTTTCTCTAGATACAGCGTACCCTTATCAGGAGATCCTGTATTGTGGAAAGATTATGAACATGTAAAATTTTTAAACTTGAAAATTTCTGCAATTTTCTTACAAACAATTTATTTGTGTAACCTGTCATTTATTAACTACAGTGTCTCAAATCTGTATATTCACTTACGCTCGGCACGAGACTCAAGCTATCCAGATCTGTTGCCTGTTACCATTTGTTTAAAGACATGTTTTTTATTAGAGCCAATATTGCGGGATGTATCCAAACTACCTACAAAATATCGCTTTGCCCTCTCCGATTTCGTACCATGTGGGATTGGATATATTGCTTGGACTAGTAAGATGCTGTAGGCTAAGTAAATACATTAACTAAATCATTACTAAATAATGAAAAAGTAAGGCTTTGCTTGTGTTGTAAAGTTGATTCGTTTTTATTGCACTATGAGTTTTGTATTTGATTATTTTATCACCTGCTAACAAATGTATGCAAAAATTATTAGACCAACTTTTAAAGCATGGCAAAAGAGATGTTAATATTTATTAAAAAAAGAACCTCCAAAGTCATTGTGATTAACCATTTTTTATTTAATTTTGCCTCATTATGTTACATCATACATTATTGATAATTATGCGCATATGATTCTGATGCAGGTTATAAATAATATATAAACAGTGAATGGAAAATATAATTGCCCATGAGTTTATGGTAATACCCAAGTATATAATAGATCGAAAGATAAACTAGATGAAATCTTTATGATGTTTTTTTCTTAACTTTTCAGACACAGATTTCTGATCACAAGAATAAAATTTGTATCTGATCAATGGAACTTCAAATTTCTTAAATGCCCAGTACATGCACACACAAATGTGTTACTAGTGACGAATGCACTGTAGGAAATTTATACTGCGAGACATAAAAATACCTACAAATGAACGCTTTTATTTTTTATAAGATTTACGTCGGTCTATTTCTGCGACTATGTCCAATCACTGACGCCAGGGAGCAGTTTTATTATCCTGGAAATTTTGCCGAACCCCTGCCTTTTTGTAAGGAGGGTAGGGATATTTAACGTGCCCAACATTGCATGGACACGGGACCCACGGCTTTACGCCCCCTAATTACTTCCACATCGTCACAACGTGTGGAAGTACAAAAAATTTCAAATTTTTTTTTCGCTTAAACGTTGTAAAATATAAAAAACATGTTTTGGGAACAATTTTTTTTTGCCTGTCGGTCTGCCGGTATGTCGTTCTGCCCGTCTGTAGGTCTGTCGGTCTGTATGTCTGTCAGTTAGCACTCGACAAACGAACGGTTTAGACTGTTTTGGGGTAAAATTTCTTTAGGAGGTAAGAGATGAACGCCTGGTTATTTGGTAAAAATTGACATTTTTTCGTAAACCTCGAGTAATATAACGTTTTAGGGTTTATTTATTAGATAACTTTTTATTCCATTATTCACCTAGTATTCCGGCTGGAATTAAATTAGGGATTGAATGTGTGGGGGTGAAATATTGTTGACAAAAATTTCGAAATATTTGTTGGCTAAAACGTAAAAAGTCTTAAAACATATAGAAAACTTGATTCTGGCACGAAATTTTTTTTATCTGTCTATCTGTCGCTTCGTTGGTCTACCGGCCTGTCGGCATGTACGCCTGTCTGTTCATAGACGCACTAACTTTCGAATGAATTCAGATATCATCTTCAAATGTCCTATCCACTTAGCACCCGACAAAGGAACCCTTCGAATTGTTTTTGGGTAAGATCGCTTCAGGGGTAGGGGATAAATAAGGGGTGATTTGGTGAAAATTGAAATTTTTTCAATAAAACTATAGAAGTATAACGTTTCAAAAGTCTATGGGGACAGGGATACAAATATTTTCTTTGTGGTGAGGTCATGGGCCCTAAATTAATTATATGAAAATGCCTTCCTGATGATTAAGGGGATAATTAGAAGGCTTTCACTACCAGACAAATGTTTTATATTCAACCCTACGCGGTTCGGCCCTTTATTGAGCCATCTTCAGGGGTTTAGACTGATCCCTGTCTCAGTTACAGAAAAGTGCTATATGAAAAATGGCTAAGGTTTGGTTTTTCATCTATTGTCTTCAGGTTTCCAAACGACAACTGTATAGAAACCTGAAGACAATAGATAAAAAACCAAACCTTGGCAACATTTCATATAGCACTCTTCTGTAACTGAGACAGGAATCAGTCTAAACCCCTGAATATGGCTCAATAATGGGCTGAAGCGCGTAAGGTTGAGAACAAAACATTTGTCTGGTAGTAAAAGCCATTTAATTATCCCCTTAATCAAGTCAAACCCAGACGTTATGACGTTCAGAAATAATGTCTTTCTGAAGGGAATAAATTATCACAGCTATGTGAAAGTTATGATTCAATTTGCGGTATTATTTTTTTGTTTCACACCTTGTAGTATGCGTTTGTGATTTTCGACCGGCACCATTTCACCCCCACCCCTTGTTGTTGTTTTTTTCAAGTAGCAACCCCATCATTTTTCGACGGAAATTCAGAGTATATTTTTTATGATGATACCAAAAAATTTGAACCAAAATTCATAAATCGCTACAGAGGGTAGAAATTTAATGACTGACTATAAAACTTAAACCGTTTTTTTTAATTCACAGTTATTAAATAGTCCGTGATAATGACTAATTACTTCCACATCGTTCGTAGGTGTGGAAATATGGCATCGGCGATAAAAATTTCCAAAAATTTGTTTCACTTAAACGTTATAAAAAGTGTCAAAACATATAGAAAACATGATTTGGGAACAAAATTTTTGTGTGTTTCTCGGTCTGTCAGTCTGTATGTCTGTTTGTAGCCATGATACCTTTAGAACGAATTGGGATATCGTCTTCAAATTTGGTATACAGGTAGCACCCCACAAACAAACGGTTTGGTTTCTTTTTGGGTAAAATCGGTCTGGGGATGAATGGGGGATGATTTGGAGAAAGTTGACATTTTTTCGTTAAAACTTCGTTAGCGTGTTGTGGTGATTTGGGTTTTCCAAGTGTACTTATGTTTTAGGGTTTGTTTGTTAGAAAACTTCTAATTTCATCAAACATCTGGTATTCTGTGCTGAAATTAAATTAGGGGTTGAATGTGTAGAGGTAGAATATCGGTGACACAGCTTCTGAGTTTTTTGTAAAAATGATATGTATGTGTCTAAATACATACCTACCTAAATATTATAACCGTAAATAATTTACTTATTATGATTAGTTGCATGTTAATAAATGAGCAATATCCACTTAAACAAGTAAACTATTAAAAAAAACTAAAAACCCAGGTTGTGGTTTAATAGAAAAACATTCTGTCCAATTTGAGGCATTATGAATTTAAAATTTCATAAATTAATTTAAGAAATAATAATATTTTTCGAGGTAAACCAATTAATTGAATCAATTAACTTGAAATCGATTAATATCCTAAAACTTTAATACTTTCTGTTACGATGTGAAAAAAATTTAATATTCAATTTATTATAAAATTCTTACTTAATTTTGTTATAAGTTCAAAAAGAACATAACTTTGAAAAGACGAATATAAAAATGCCGGCTGATTTCAATATTCAATGCACTATGATTCCATTAGATATAAATTGTGAATACATGTGACGTATTCCGCTTCACTCTCTGATTGGTCGAGAGTTACCAGACAAACTATCTAAACCTTGCTTCTAAATGGTGTTAATTTTTGTGATAATACAAAGAGACAACTTGAAATTATAAGTGCAATTTGTGTGGTATTTAGGATTTACACAATGACTATATTATAACCTATATGGTCATTTTTGTTTACAGTGTTTTCGACCATGCTTCTCTATAGTTTTAATGGTATTACTTCAGCAGAGCAATGCAGGTGACGATGACTATAACCTCGTACATAGAGATGGTTCCTACCAATTTGGTTACGATACCCCAGATTCCTACCACAGGGCGGATGCCAACAGGAATAACGTAGTCAGAGGCGAGTTCGGCGCTAGAAATCCTGGAACAGGTATGTAACTAAACAGAACCTTTAAAAATAAACAGCCTCAATAAATATCTCATTCAACAAGCTTTTCGTTGTCTTGGAAAAATTTGATTCAAATACGCTTTAATTACGCGGCTTCTATAAATATTATCACAAAGTAAATAGAAATATCGCAACCAGCTCGTTTCCTTCCCTGGCTTTAAATGATGTAGTATTTACTGTGTAGCTCTTGTATATGACCTAAATTTTACGCTTAATCCGGAGGAAGAGAGACCACCAACTACTCAAGCTGTAAAGTCAAAAAGTCTGGACGCAGCAAATGCGTTATCGTAGTGAATTTTCATAAAAATGTTTTTAATATCAAATATATCTTTTTTTAATAAAACAGGCATTAAATTTGGTTACCAGTATAACCTATATAGTAAAGACAATGTATCATATTGCATCAAAATGAGTTTATTGTTTGAAAAAGTATTTTAAATAAACTTTAAATGTTCCCGATAAAACTGGTTCCATTTTCCTGGCCAACGAAACGCTTCAAGGTATTTGCCCACATGCCAAGATACAATTATTCAAAAAAGGCTTTTTGAGGAAACCTAAAAAAAAATAGCATAAAAATAGGCGAACATTTTTTCACGAAAAGTTGAAAACTTTTTTTACAATAATTTATGAAGCATTTATTATTAATTACCAAATCCTACAAAAAATTATTTCTACGGCAACACAGACAAATTTCTGTGAAAACTGACTACATATTTTTGCCACAAAAATTTGCTAAAAGGATACATAAAATTCAAATTATATGCCTAACTTGTAATTAAAATTGAAAATAAAATATATTGTTTCCACAAAAATTCATCAAAACACTATTTTCGACGAATTTAGTTAAAAAATGTTGCATCCAAACATTGTTGAATAAATTTTCACACCAAAATTCATTAAATTTATTTGAAAGAACATTTTGTACAAGATAATTTGCTAATAAAAATAAATTAAATAAATTAACAAATATTGATAATCTGATCTAAATACAGAAATAGATACTTTTTCTCTGGTTTCACTGAGAACATTTTTTTTGCCTGGCGATGCTGTAAAATATGAAACCGGTTGCAGAAAAGAAAACAAACATTTCTGAAGCTACAGAAAAAATCTCTACATCTGTGTTAACTATGGAACGGTTTTACCTACTAAGGGCAACAACATGCTATTAAAGTTGAACTTAAAGTCTTAAAAGTCCTTATCCGCTCATTAGTGATTTTTTCAACAAACAGTCGCCATAAAAAGTATTTAGTAAAAAAGTAAAAAAAATCAAAAAATTCAGTCATCACTGTGACTTGAGACCACGTCCCCCAACGTGCCTTCGTTAACACGAGTCAGTCATCTAAAATGTAATAAAAGGTAGATAACCGATAATGGTCTTAGGTTATTTATTTGTGATATGTAAAGTCTATTTTAGATGCATTTTTTGCAAATATTGTAATCAAATAATCAAATAATATATAATCTAAAATCTAATATACATTTCTCGCCATATCTACCGTTCAAAAACCGCATTAGTTATACAAGTTTTGTGTAAACATAACTAATTTTCACGTTTAAGATCTCCACTTCAAAAATTAAATGTGAGGCTCAACTAAGCCCTCTCCTAAATTTGCGCATTTTTCAATACGGTTTCGGGATGCTCGAAAAGTTACCTTACGCTTGTACGTATTCTCTAGTAATTAATCGAACTGCGTGTATTATTCCGTTTTTTATTTTTATTTAATAGAGGGGTCATGATGAAAATCTTTTGGAAATATTTAATTAGATGAGCGCGAATTTGGGAACCTAGAACCCAAAACCAAGGTCCGTTAAAATTTTTATATGTTAATATATATATATATATATATATATATATATATATATATATATATATATATATATATATGTGTGTGTGTGTGTGTGTGTGTGTGTGTGTGTGTGTGTGTGTGTGTGTGTGTGTGTGTGTGTGTGTGTGTGTGTGTGTGTGTATCCGAGCGATAACTTAAAAAATACTAAACTGTTTTCAATAAAACTTGGCAAAAATTTTGTTTGGGCGAAAACCGAGGTCGAGTTCGTTAATCAGCCTTTGTGCTCAAGTTTTTCCGGTGGAAAATTGGGTAAAACTTTTTGAAAAGGCTATATTAGTGAACTTTCATTAAGAAAAATTTGCTAATAAAGAGGTCACGATGAAAAGCTTTTAAAAAAATTTCTTCAGATGAGCGCGAATTTGAGTCCCTAGAACTTGGGTTCTCAACTCAAGGCCCGTTAAAATTTTGATATGTTTATATATATATATATATATATATATATATATATATATATATATATATATATATGTGTGTGTGTGTGTGTGTGTGTGTGTGTGTGTGTGTGTGTGTGTGTGTGTGTGTGTGTGTACCCGAGCGATAACTCAAAAAATACTAAACTGATTTCAATCAAACTTGACAAGAATCTTGTTTGGGCGAAAACCGAGGTCTAGTTCGTTAATCAGCACTTATACTCCGAGTTCCACAAGAGTCTGTCCTCGGACCAATCATCTTATTTAATTACTACATAGCAGACATTCCCCACTTAGCCAAAACAAGCTCATTCATTTTCCAGACATGTGGCGAATAAGCAAATTCAAATACACTTTGACATTTTACACAAATACTACGATAAATGGAAAATTAAATTAAATGCCAACATTTCAGAAAACATAATTGTTAGTAGAAAACTAGACAACCACAAATTGTATACACAGCTTAAAATATATAACCCAAATATCACAATTAAGGACTCTGTGAGATACCTTGGTGTACAACTGGATCGAAGGCTGAATTTTCAAAAACACCTAACTTTACTCAGACAAAAAGCACACATTGCAATGCGTACCCTATACTCCATTCTAAATAATCCCTACCTAAATAATAAAAACAAAAAACTTCTATAAACATCAGTACTAAGCCCGGTCATCACAAATGGCTGTCATGTCTGGGGTGGAGTCTCAAAGACAAGACTTCTACCTCTGCAACGTTTCCAAAACAAATTGGAGACAATTCCAATGTAGGGAACTATCGTAAAATCTCCATCTGTTATTTGTGTTCAAAGCTATAAAAAGTTGTTAATATAGAGCTTATAAAATACCTTAAAAAATCAAAACCCCAAGTAATCGCCAATACGGCTCTTGTCCAATCCGCTAGCGATATTATGAAAATTATAATTCATCTTTGAAATTCTCTGAAGGTCATACAATTTTATTAGCTATTTCTCGGGCATTCCATCGGGTATGGCATGCGATACTCCTCGGCAAACTTTCTTCATACGGATTGCCTTCGAAACTGTGCTAATGGATATCTAGTTTTTTTAACGAGCGCGCCTTGCATATTGTTGTCAATGGTTTTTCGCCATATAAATTGGAAATTAATGCGGGTATTCTACAGGGTTCAGTTTTAGCTCCCATATTTTTCTTTTGTATATAAATGACCTGTTAAACCAACAATCTGACCAACAGATTCGTTCATGACAGCTAATAACAGCACATTCTCACCCACTCGCTCAATATTTGCTTCTAGTTTTTAATCAATAAGAATACAAGAAACAAACTCTCTCAGCAATGCGCTGTCTAAGATTCTTAGCTGGGGATTTGCAGATATGGTTATGCTTAACGCCTTAAAAATACACAATTGCATCTTGTCTTAATAAACGCAGATATACGCTGTGCTATCGGTAGCTATTAGACAGGAGAACAGTGTGGACGAGCCCCCCAGGAATGAGTAGACATTTGCTTGGATAGTCAAGCGGTCTGCGCTCCAAGAATTATATCAATACTGGTTAAAGAGTCCGCTGGCGGTCTTAAGAGAGCTGGCCAGGATAAAGAAGGTACAGATGGGTTACATGACATTGTGGCGTAGCGGGTAATGAGGTGGAAAATAACTTTGCAAGACTTGGTTCCCGGCGGCGGTTTTGTGGCCCGGAGCCTGAAACACGCATCAGTAGGAAGGTGGTCTCCGACGCCCTAGATATATAAACTAAGGATACCATGGACTAGCACTGGAAGTCGGTCAGTGACTGCAGACAAGCGAGGCAGTTCATGGAGTAGCCTGATAGAAACAAGAGTGTATGACTTCTTGGTTGGAATCGTTCTGCCCTTCGCCCTATCACCGGGGTGCTAACAGACAACTGTAGTCTCAGAATATACCTTACATTGGTAGGTGTCGAGAGGTATCTTATTTGCTAGGAATACAGTGAGACTGAAGAAAAGTCTGACCATTATCTGTGTGAATGCGAGGCTTTTGGGAGTCTTAGAACAAAAATATCTGGATCAAGGACTCCACAGAGGAGTCAAGTAAGTTCCTTTAAATAGAGGACCGTCATGATCTTTATTTTGAGGTCGAGGATGTTTGATGGCGAAACCGAGGAGGAGTGATGCATGATTTCTGAATGCAGGAGTTGGCAAAAAGGGCTCGATGTCACCTACTTGCCTGGCACTAGCCTCCCCACATTGCCATTAACACTATCTAGAAAAAGTTACCTACAAGGCCCTTAGATGTTCATATGGCAGATAAAATACTCACAAAAAATTGATACTCTTTACATTTGACATAGCTGCAGCCGAAAATTTTTGATTGTATTTAAATGTTTTTAATATAGCAAAGGCAGCAGAAGAGATGTTTGGGTTTCTGTTTTTAGTTAAAAGTTTTTTTTTTTATGACAGCAGCTTCTTACGTCGTATAAAGCGCATATACGTCCAGAGTCTGACTTATAATTTAATTCTGGAGTCCGGCCCCAAAAACAACCTTGTTCATCCTTAAGTCTATTCACAAACGAGCTGCTTGCGTTATAAGAGGTTCATACACCACAGCCAATCTGGCTCTCTACAAAGATTGGAGACCTCTGCTTCTTCTATGAATACTATCATCAACACTGCTCTTCAAACTTGCTTCGTTTAGTACCCCCGCTAGGTATTTTTAATGGTTTGACCCGTTATAATCAAAGATCGTACGATTTCAACGTCAAAATATGTGCTTGTCGAGCAGTTCCTTACAAATACGCGTTATTTCTCAGAGCGTCAGAGCTTTATCTGGCGTCAACTGTAACGAGTTTGGTGTCAATTGTAACACACGAATTGTGTTTCTGTTGATCTTTTATCACGATCATGCACCAGGCCACAAGTCAGTGATGACAATGTCCATTATCAACGGCACTGGGTTCAAACTGTAAGGTTAAGATCTGGTGTAAGATCTAGCACCAAACGACTACAGGTTTCGTCCAAAATCTCAAAAAAATACTTAAATGGAAAGAGATTTTCGGCAGACAATGAAGTGAAAGTGGCTATTAGTGAATATTGTAAAGAAGTCGCAAGAACTTTTTTGGAAGCTGTAAAAATGTTGTATATTTAATTTAAGATCGATTTCGTTTAAAAATACAAATTATTAATTGTTTCTAGCCTCACTATATAGGTAAGGGGTGGTGTATAATAATTAGTCCTCGTCAACACTGATGGTTTTCACAAACAAACATTGCATTGGTTAGATTGATATTTAAAAAAATAAGTATTCAAAGCTCAAATAATCCTAATCCTATAAATCCAATATTTCAGAAGTCGCAATAACTTTTTGTTTGGAAACTGTAAAAATTGATCCTTGGAAAAAGTATATTTAAGTTAAAATCGATTTCGTTTAAAAATAAAAAATATTAATTGTTCCTAGCCTCACTATATAGTTCAGGGGTGGTGTATAACAATTTGTCCTCGTCAACATTGACAACACTGCATTGGTTAGATTGATATTTAAAAAAAAAGTATTCAAAGCTCAAATAATCCTAATCCTATAAATCCAATATTTCAATCAGATATCTTAAACTTTTGGAAACTTGTTTAGAACAAAATTATTTCATTTTTAACAATAAAACTACCTAAGTGATAACGGTCCAATTATGGATAACCCTCTCAGTCCGTTATTAGCAGAAATATTTATGAACAACATTGAGGAAACAATACAACCCCTCAAAATTGCAGCCTATAATTCAATGAAACACCGTTTACTACGTGTAGCTTTACCCAATGAAAATTTTCAAAACGAAATAAATTTGAGAAAAGAAATGGCGGTTAATAATGGCTATAATCCGAATTTAATTCATGGTATTATAAAGAAAAAGAAACATACTTTAGCTTTACAAGTATTCCCGTCTTTTAGAACAATAGAGAATAAATTCACATATTTGACTTACGTAAATAAATCTAGCGCAAAATTAAAACATTTATTTTCTAAATTTACTATCAGAACAGCATATGAAATCGACAACAGCTTGAGCAAATACATAAAAACAATAAGTCGACAGTTGAGAAATCGGATAAACCTGGAGTATATAAACTATCATGTGGTTCCTGTGACAATATATATATATATATATATATATATATATATATATATATATATATATATATATATATATATATATATATATATATATATATATATATATATATATATATATATATATAGGCGCAACATTTAGAAGTTTTAAAACACGCATTTGCGATCATAAAAGAGGCTTTGAACATAATAAATTTGATTCAAATTATGCAAGTCACCTATCAAATGAGAATCATCAATTTAACTATCATTTCGACATCTTCAAATTAAGTACAAAAGGTTTTAAATTGACTTTGTGCGAAACGGTAGAAATTAACAAACAAAAAAATACAGGAAATTTACTAAACGCTCAAATTGACCAAACTAATAGTAACCCGTCATTAAGCATGTTTGCACGAAAGCGAGGAGAGTTCATAGACCTGACTATGTCATAAATCCCAACATAAAAACAAGTCGTTCCGAGTGGATATCGCCATTATGCCATTACTTGTTTAGCTGAGAAGAGAGAAACATGTCAGTTCTTAGAAATGTTCATTCAACACGGAGTATATATTTGGAATTTTAAAATTTTACTTTCATTCTGTTTTTGAAAAAGCTGAGAACTTCAACGAAGCTGCAGTTATACATAAAATAAAATAGTGTAAATCAATTTGTTTGTTTATACAAGTTGACAATGGATTTACATCAAGTATCGGCCTTCACAATATCATAATCCTGATAATGGTTATTGATAGTAAAGTCACAATATAAGTATGTTGTAATTTTATTCGTCAAGTGTTGGTTCATAACTAAAAATATTTATGAAGTAAATAGCGCAGTCATAAGGAATTAAACATAATAATAATAATTTTTAAAATAATCAAAATATAAACAGAAGTATAAAATATATATATTATTTGTGGGCCAAAGATTGTAAGAGGGTCACATCACAAATTTAGGTACCACCGCTGATGAGTTTAAATCCATCACTAGCAATTATTAAAAAAAAAACGTGATGAAGCTCTTTGAACCATAGATCATCACTCACCTATCACGATTCATATCGTCAATGACAAAAGACGCCCAGTCCAGCCAATAATAAATGCCACTAGTACAGAAGCTTCTAACCTCAGCGTCTTTGCTGGCTGTTATAGCCACAATTTCGGTTTTTTATGCTTGCCTAATTAATAATTAATCTTTAAAATGCTGTTTTTATCTTTTTTCAGGGCGGTTTGATAATACTGTCTACACAGCCGGTCCTCGAGGTTACCGACCTCGCGGCAACAACATTGCTAGGAAGTACGACCTAAATCAAGCAGGTCCCCGACCAGTGGGTTCACCAGATGACCCCTATTTTGACCCATTAGAAGATCCTAGTTACAGCTTTGCTTTTAAAACAAGAACTTACACCAGACAGGAGAACGCCAACCGATTAGGTGACGTCACAGGAAAATACTCATACATAGATGATGTGGGTGAACGACACAACGTCGAGTTTATAGCAGGAAAAAATACCGGATTTCATGTCAAGACACCGTATCCTGACTCAAATCCAAGAGCATATGGACCTCTGTACTTCAGAGGAAGAGGCAAGCCTATACCCAGAGGAAGGACTTCTATACAAAGAGGCCTGGATGGTAGTTATAGGTATTTGTAAAATATATTTTGTAATATTTAAAACGAATTAATTATTTTGAGTATGACAGAAAAACAGCTACTTTTTAAAATATAATCTCATAGAACCTTTCAATTTACCACAGGGCATTTAAAAAACTAAATACACCTTTTTTTTTGGTTACATACAGTAATATAATAATTAATATTATTATTTGTTTAGGTTTGTATCTGCTGGTCCTGATCAAAGGCGAACTGAAGTCAGTGATTCCTCTGGACACGTGAGGGGTTCTTACACTTACCTTGATGACAAAGGTGTTCAGCATTCCGTACATTACATAGCAGGACCAGAGACAGGCTACAGAGTCTTAAAAAATGTAAAAGGTCCTCATTTACCTACGCTTTATCCTTTTGGGGGACCTGGCATAATTCCACCAGATTTTTACGATTATATTGGCAAAGAGGGTGATCTATTCGATACCGCTGCTAGCGGATCGGTAAGACCTACTTCTGGAGGCGCAGCTGGTAAACCACCTAAAAATAATATGCCATTTTTTGATAACGGAATAGACGTCAGCAAGGAAGACTTCGACAAATTTAATGATGATACAGGAAAGCCTGGAATCAGTAATCCAGGAGTGGGCTTTCCATCGACTACAGAAAAACCTGCAGGCAGTCGACGACCCTTTGGAAGTGGTGCTGGTGGCGGCAGTGGTATTCCAGGTAGTAGTAGTATTGGAGGTGGCTTTTCTGGTCCCACCTACGAAGGAACTGGCAGCGGAAGCATCGAAGATGACCTGTTTGGTGATTTCAGTGGATCTGCTGCTCCAAAGCCAGGCAAAAAGCCTAGCGCTGATGGTGGTACTTATAAACCACAAGGTAATGACGGCAGTTATAAACCAGTAAGTACAGGTAGTGGTTATAGTTCTGGAGGAGAGGGCAGACCAACCGGTATGACTCCTCGTCCATTTAGTACTAGCAAGCCTCAGCGTTATCCGGATGATAGTGGTGAGGGATATACCACGGAGTCAAACACTTTTCAAGGTGGATTTGGTTCAAGACCAGGTACTAGACCTGGTAGCCAGGATAGTGGATTCGCAACAAGACCTAATCTCAGACCTAATGGGTTTGGTGAACGTCCTGGGGCACCAAATATAAGACCTAATGTAAGACCTGGTGTAAGACCTGGTGCAAGACCTGGCTCGAGACCTGGTGCCACGCCTGGTGCTAGACCTGGTGGGCGGCCTGTAGGTCGACCTGGAGGAGGGTTCGGGGGAGATGATTACGACAATTCAGACGAATTAAGCTCTGGTCTTTTTGGTAGTGAGACTTCTGCTCAACCACCTAAACCAACGATTCAGATTGGTATATCTCAGAACGCCAGACCTGGTGAAGCAGGTAAAGAATGTTCCAGATGTACTCATACCTTGGTTAGAAATTTGGGAGATACTTTATTTAGCGTACCGCCTGGAGGTGCTGTACGAGCCCATGTGCAGGCTATAGATTTATTACCAGTAGTGTCTAAAGTTCCATCTCCAAGTGAGCAATATAGAGCAGAAATGGATGTTAAAACAGAACAATTAAATGCAGCTTCTAGTGATGTTGTCGGTAGCAACAGTACTCCTTCGACTGAATCTATACCTACTACGACAGAGGTGGATACTACTACAAATTCTACACCTTTTCTAAGTAGTAATGAAACTTCCACAACACCAAGTAATGCTTAATTTATTTTAGATATATAGTTATTTATTAAGTAAAAAATAAATGTTTTAACTTAAATATGTAAATAATAAAATTTTTAAGACACTCCACTTGTTTAGATGTACTGAGCTTCGCTAGTTGTTTCTCAGTTAATTACATATTTTATTTTTAAAAGTATTACCAAGCGTTTCTTCGGCTTAACTGTGACCTGAAAATCATTATCATCACAGTCCACAGGCGATATTTCTGTAGTCACGATCATGATTTTTTGTATTCGAGAGATCTTTGCATTTCATTATAACTTCCGCACATCATGGACTTAGTTTTTCAAAAATTCTTGTCACTTTCCTCTTTGACAAGTACGTGTCCCTCAAATAATGTTATCCAAAGTAATTATGTCTGAGAATATGTGCAAAAAATTTAGCGTCCTCCCTTCAATTTCTTTCAGCAAGCATATTTCTTCACATACCTCTCTTAGAGATGAGTGATGCACTAAAAATTTACTTTTTTCAAACGCGATGAGATTATTTATTTTATTTATAAGGAAGTGCCACATTACAAGAATATGAAAATACACGAAATGATAAAAGCACTCTGCTCACTTCTTTGTGAAAATGATTTTAAGACAGTTTATTTTTTATCTTTGAACAAAAAATAAAAGGTCTTCTAAAATTTAAACAGCCAAATGTGTTTCGACGACCAGTGCACTAGACATAATTAATTCTATAATTAGCTGTTTACTTACATTTACTTTTAGGATATGACATAAAATTTTCTGGAGCAGCAAGGTGCCGTCTCTATAACTAGCACGTAAATAAACAATCTATTAGTTGGCATCTGTGATTCAGTGGTAAAATGCTGACGTGATACGCTGTTGGCTTGGGTTCAATTTCCGCCCGATGCATGTAACATTGTTTTGTTTCACTAACTTTATATTCTGTCTAGGGTTCATACATTTGGGCCAAGATACCATTTTACTGTAAAACGTCTGGATGGCATTGTCACCGTTGAGTCTAAAATTATAATTTTCGGCAGAATTTTTGTTGTTGTTGATATTAGTGAATTTTCATTAAGAATATTCGCTAATAGAGAATTTATTTTTTTTAAACTTTTCTCATTGTTGGAAAATCGGTGCAATTAGATTGAATAAAACAAAATAGGCGATTTATAATGAAAAATACCTGCAATGTTTACAATTTGGCAGATACATTCATTTTCTAAATATTCTTCTGGAAAGCTTTGTTAGCTTTAATGAAACTTCTAATTTTTAAAAAGACTTGCAGTTATTTTTAAAGACATTCACAGTACCTAGATATCCAAAATTTAAATTTTCTAGCTTCATAGAAAATTGAGTTTTGGGCATTTTGGTATCAACCGATTTACTAAATAGTTTTTCCTTTAAGTAAATAAAGATATAGCAATTTGGGTATATTAAGAACGTGTCAGAATTAAACAAATACACTGCTTGCCCAGTGAAGACATTAGTTAACAAACAGAAAACAAAGAAAGTGCTGCCACAAACAACGGCCTTTAGAAAAGAGAGAACCGAAAAAACTTTGTTCGTCTACCATTTGAACCGCAAATCACGAGGGATCTAAATAGCATTTTTAATAAAGCCATTGCGTAGCTATAATTTTCGACCATAAATATTTTTAAAAACTGGCTGGGTAACCCAAAAGACAAAGTATATAGTACCGCTAATAAGTCGGAGTTCTGTGAAATAAAAAATAAGTAACACTCATACTTATATTTATAATCAGTCATACTGATAGTCATGGTCACAACCATACTCATACTCATATTCATACTCACACTCGTACTCTTACTCTTACTCATACTCATACTCATACTCATACTCATACTCATACTCATACTCATACTCATACTCATACTCATACTCATACTCATACTCATACTCATACTCATACTCATACTCATACTCATAATCATACTCCATACTCATACTCATACTCATACTCATACTCATACTCATACTCATACTCATACTCATACTCATACTCATACTCATACTCATACTCATACTCATACTCATACTCAGACTCATACTCATACTCATACTCATACTCTTACTCGTACTCATATTCATACACATACACATACTCATTACTTATGTTAATGCTCATGCTCATGATCATGCTCATGCCCATGCTCGTACTTATGTTAATACTCATGCTCATGCTTGTGCTCGTACTCGTACTCGTACTCGTATGCGTGTTCGTGTTCGTGTTCGTGTTCATGTTCATGTTCATGTTCATGTTCATGTTCATGTTCATGTTTATGTTTATGTTCATGTTCATGTCCACGTTCACGTTCACGTTCACGTTCACGTTCACGTTCACGTTCACGTTCACGTTCACGTTCACTTTCACATTCACATTCACATTCACTTTCACATTCACATTCACATTCACATTCACATTCACATTCACATTCACATTCACATTCACATTCACATTCACATTCACATTCACATTCACATTCACATTCACATTCACATTCACATTCACATTCACATTCACATTCACATTCACATTCACATTCACTTTCACGTTCACGTTCACGTTCACGTTCACGTTCACGTTCACGTTCACGTTCACGTTCACGTTCACGTTCACGTTCACGTTCACGTTCACGTTCACGTTCACGTTCACGTTCACGTTCACGTTCACGTTCACGTTCACGTTCACGTTCACGTTCACGTTCACGTTCACGTTCACGTTCACGTTCACATTCACATTCACATTCACATTCACATTCACATTCACATTCACATTCACATTCACATTCACATTCACATTCACATTCACATTCACATTCACATTCACATTCACATTCACATTCACATTCACATTCACATTCACATTCACATTCACATTCACATTCACATTCACATTCACATTCACATTCACATTCACATTCACATTCACATTCACATTCACATTCACATTCACATTCACATTCACATTCACATTCACATTCACATTCACATTCACATTCACATTCACATTCACATTCACATTCACATTCACATTTATATTCTTACTCATACCCATACTCACACTCATACTCATACTCATTTTTCCCCTCAGTGCTCGTCCGTGGCCTTGCCACTCGAATAGCACTGCAACCTTTGGTTGATTGTGCATGCGCTTAGTATTACTCCATCCATTCGAAAATCACTATGCCTTGAACTAGTCTGCACGGCGATTGGTAGGGTGAAGTTTTATATTGCTCTATGTCCGGCCTAGACTTACCGTAGATCAGTTATCTTTTGTGGCCCAGAGCTTTACACGCGCAGACGATGTGCTTGGCTGATTCCTCCCCTTTCCGCAGAGTCTGCATGCGAGGTCCCCTCAAACCGCCCCATTTTATGCAGGTGTTTCTTGACGGACATGTGTCCCGTCAAGAGACCTGTTATGTTTCTAAGCTGTCCTCTGCTAAGATTTAGCAGCTCCACAGCTCTCTTTGAACTGGGTTCGTCAATTATTGACTTCCCATGTCTGAGCCCTGGACAGTCTGCCCAGTACACCTTTTTTTGACCCAGAACTTAATGTTTCCCCTGGCAGTGCTCTTTGTCACGCCCAGAGCCGGTTCTGGTCCCATAAATGGTTCTGTTGACCCTCTCTTTGCGAGACTGTCAGCTTCTTCGTTGACTTTAACCACCGAGTGACCCGGCACCCAGGTGAGGGTGACCTCATTCTGCCCAGCCAGGTCGCTAGTCTCGTCTGCGCACTCACTCACCAGCCAGGAATTTACCCGTGGGCTACTTAGAGCCTTAAGGGCTGCCTGGCTGTCTGTGGCCATGAGGATCCGCTTCCTGTTCTCCCACACACAGTGCAGGATGGCGTACATTTCGGCCTGCAAGACCGTTGCATTGGCTCCGAGGGAAATACTATGACTTATCCTCGGTCCTTCCGAATAACACCTGCCCCCGTCCCACGCTTCCTGCCGGATCCGTCCATGAACCAGACAAGCGCGTCCCGTGGTATGCCCGGCGTCTCCTCCCTCCATGCCTCGCGGTCGGGGATTTACACTGTAAAGTTGTTTTCCCTGCAGATTCGCGGGCACGCGAAATCTGAACTCGTTTCAAGCATGGGCTCCTTCACGATCTCCTGAATTTTGCAGTGGCCCCTGCAGCCTGGGTTGATCTTTAGTCTACCATTGTAGGCTAGTCTGTATAGTCCTAGCCTTGCCTCCCCCATAATAACTAAGTGTAGGGGGGGGGGGGTGAGGCAGATCCAGCAACACCTCCATCGCGGCTGTTGGGGTTGAAGACATGGCCTCTGTGATACCTAGGCAAGCCATCCTTTGGATCTGGCCTAGTTTATGTTTGGCACTGGATTGTGTCAGATTAGGCCACCAGACCAGTGCGGCGTATGTTAACGATGGTCTGACCACCCTTGTGTACAGCCAGTACGCCATACTAGGTCTTAGTCCTCACGTTTCTCCATATAGCTACCTAGTTACGGCTAAGGTCATGAGTGCCTTACGCAGTATTTTTCCAATATGACCATTCCAGGTTAGCTTAATTCCAATACGACACCAAGATATTTTACCTCCCTGGCCATTGGAATGCTCCTACCGTATAAAATGATAGTTCTGTGGCTCTCGCACTTCCTCCTCCTCGTAAACGGCACGACGCTTGCTTTCTCGGGGCTCACCACGAGCCCTTGACCAACCGTCCACCCTTCCACCACTTTTAGTGCAGTCTGCATGCGCTACCACACTGACTGTGTAACCTTTCCTCGGACTATGATGACAATGTCGTCCGCATAGCCCTGTACCTCATACCCCCCTCCCGAGAGCCTACCCATCAGGCCGGCCACGACTAGGCACCAGAGCAAAGGAGACATAACGCTCCCCTGCGGACACGCCGCCGCGACCCCCGCCAGCAGAGTCCCTCCCGCGAGTGAGGGTAACACCGCCCTATCCCTGAGCATGGAACCGATTCACCTGCAGCAGGTCTCCTCTACTGCACGCTCCCTGGCAGCTGCCAGAACCGATCCGAATGAGGTGTTGCTGAAGGCCCCCTCTATGTCTAGGAAGGCCCCCAGCGCCACCTTCCTGTTCTCCAGCGTATTCTCCAGTTTCAGCACCAGTTGGTGAAGTGCTGTTTCTGTTGAAAATCCTGCTCTGTATGCATATTGTCCGCAGTGTGGGGGATATGCTTCCAGTACACCGCCCCTAATGTGCCGGTCGAGCAGTTTTTCCACTATTTTTAGCAAGAAGGACTTATTCGCCTCAGGTACTTTACTCATAGTCATGGTCAAAGTTAAAGTTATAGTCATAGTATTAGTCACAGTCATAGTCATAGTCATAATCATAGTCACATGCCCGTACCCATACTCATAGTTTACTAAATTAAATTAGACTGTATGCCTATATAATTCTTTAGGCCTTTTCTCAAAAATCATTGACCCCGTTTTGTGTTCATTTAGTAATAATTTACGGATATCGACAAGTGGAAAAAATATGTCTAGTTGTTATTAAGTCACTCACATGCGAGATAATATTGAGGTGGAATGCAGGGGTACAATTCTACATTGTCTTCATATTGATGAATTTTTACATGTTTAAAAAAGTATACAACTCAACTGTTTAAAAAGGAAAAGAAGATATCCGAGAACGTGGTACTCCCTGTGTGTGTGTTTTGTTTCTTTAACGTCGGCCTATTTCCGCGACTATTGCCAATCACCGACGTCGGAGAGCAGTTTAACCTCACTATCCCGGAAATTTTGCCAAACCCCTGCCTTTCTGTAAGGAGGGTAGGGATCTTTAACGTGCCCAACATCGCATGGGCACGGGACCGACGGCTTTGCGCCCCCTCCGAAGGGCGGAACGTGCAGACATTCAACTTGCTCAAATACAATGCCAGAACCTCGGTTGATGTTAATGTTACAGTTTGTACTGAAAAAGTGAAAGGAGTACCCTGGGATCGAACCCAGTAGCCTTCGGTTCAGAGTCACACGTTCTTACCCCTGAACCACCGAGGTACTCCCTGTCTCATCCTCTTTAAATTTGACTTGGTTGAAGAAACAATTACAAGTTGATGCCTATCAGAAATATAATGTTTGAAAAAGGCAAACGGCCGCTCACCACGTACAGAATATTTTATATTGAGTAACAAAACTTTATGGTCAAAAAGTTCAAAGGCTTTCCTCAAATCTAGCGGTATAAGACTTGTCAAACTTTTAGAAATATAAGCCTTTAAATATGACCCCAATGGCATTTAGGAGGGCAGTGATAGTGCTGTGTTTCTCTGGAAACGCGACTCTAAGGAAAGAAAATGGTTTTATAATTGACGTAAATCAACAAGTGTGATCTCAAAAATCTTAGAAAGGGTGCATAGAATACTAGTATATAAATTTGTTAAAAAAAACACTTTTTGTTGGGGTACTATTTGTCAAGAACTACAGTTTTCCGGTCAGAACCCCCTAAACTTATAATGAGCTACACATAAAAAAATATTTTATTTACACTTTGTAATCAGGAATGGAGCAGGCGATAAATAATAAAAATTTATAATCGACATTAAAATAAATATCGCTAAACAATATATAACCAACTGTTTGCAGAAAAAATGTATCCTGATCGATTTTGAATTACATAAAAACAACTGTTACAGTTTTATGTCGATTATTAATAAGTGGAATGTAAGAATGCAGCCGTGGAAGATCCTGGCCTTGGGAGTGGCTGCTTTATAAATACACTTAGATTTTTTCACGATGAGAAATATTATAGAGATTTAATTTGTTTTCGTCTTAATCATGACACATTAAAACTTCATTTATATTTACATGTGTGTATTAGACTATTAAATACACCTTCTAAGACATAAGGAAACCTCAACATGCTATTCTTCTATTCAATTCAAATTCTCTTTCCTACTGTGGGTGTTGTGTAAATGAAATTGCTTTGGACAAATTGTATTGGGTAATCTCTAAATTTAGAAGATATGTTTTAGTTCACAAGAATTTAACCATAATTTATTATTTCTAAAGTATCAGAACAAAGAACTTCAAAAATGATATATTATGTTGGCTCTCAAAATGTCAATGAATAATATAGTTATCGTTTACATAATCCAACAACGTATTTGTCAGCAGACTACTAAATAAAATATTTTTTGCGCTAAGCTCAGTTGTCAATTGTAGCAGCAAAGCTTACAATACTCCTTTTAACTATTAAGAGAGGCGTATTATTACTTAAGAATTAAAAAGCAATTTTTAAGAACAATCGCTAGAATTACATCTAAGTTTTTAATATTGTAGTTAGCATTAGTTTCTCTTTTGAAGCCAATTACGTCGGCCTACATTCTAAGTCGTTTTAGCCTAATTTTGCAGGTAGCACAAAAAGCATGTTTATAGTGTTTAACTAAATAAATGAATGCCCAGATTTTTAGAATGCCCATTTCACCGTAATGGCTCGCTTATACTAATTTTAACTTCAAATTACAATCAAATGTTCTTCAACTATACACAGTAGAAACAAAAAGCACAATCGATCCACAAATCACAAAATATAAACAGAGAGTACAATTTGGAGAATCCAATTCATCATAATACAGTGTTCAGACCTGAGGATCGTTCCGCTGACAACGTAACTTAGATGAATCATCCCTCTGATGACGCTAACTTAGTTAGCGAAACGATAATCAGGTCTGAATACTCCATTGTAATGAATAGGGTTCTCCAGATTGTACTTATCAGTGCTCATCACAGGTTCCAATCTTAACATATAATAACAGAAAGTTATGCGATAGATGCGTATTTCGACTGCGAACTTGCCTTTATTAGTAACTGTCGCTAAACTATCTGTATGAGCAAAATTATCATATTTTCACCTAAACTATCTGCAATACAAATAATGTAATACAGGTGATCCAACCCCCGTGATGCAATACCGGGTGATATTGTATTGCCCGGTATTGCCGTATGATGCAACGCCGTTTAATGCAACACCCGATGATACAACACCGTGCCGTGACAACATACTACTTGGTTCCGCAACGAGGAAGCGGCACGTACTTCGTGTCTTACATCTCACTTAGTGTTGGAAGGCTGGCTACCATAGCTGCATTACTTTGTAGGTGTATTTTCGCTGCAATTAGTATACCGTACTGATGAGCTCTAATTAGAGCGAAACCGGTCTACGGTACTAATTGTGGTGAAAATGCATCTAGCCTTACATACAACACCGGATGTTGCAATATCAGATGATGCAACCCCGGATGATGTAACACCAGATGCATCAGTGCCGGATGACGCAATATAGGATGATGTAATGCTGGGTGACGCAATCCAAAAATTAATGTTGTGTTAGTGGAAAGCAACTATGGATTATTTCGTGCTATTTCAAAAAGTGTTGAATTGGCTGGACCTATGTCCCATGTACATCTAGGGATTCACTTTCTAAACTTTCCAAAGCATCTAACTTGCGATAATTTGTAGTTACTTTCAATATATTGAAATTACTACTGCCTACGTTATGTCCCGAGTCAATCATATATTGGGGAACGTTAGGCTTTCCCGTTCTGTTGAATGTGAAATGAGCTCATTTCATATTCAATATAGTGCTCTTTGAATCTAGCAATTATTACAAGATATTTGATAAATGACCGTTTTTCGGAAGTCAATCGTACCTTTGGTCCACCCAAAATGCATTTCAGATTACTTCAAAGCTGTTATCTTTGAAAATTTTATCCAACTAACATGTAAAAAAGGAAAGGAAGAAAGTACATCGAACTTTTTTGGTGGCTTATCGGATTCAGGCTTCAATGTCGTATTGTTACTCTACAACAATTTCTACCTATACCTAGTAACTAACCGTTCACAATATCAGGAAAGAAACCATTACAAATCGCAATATCTAGAATTTTGTTCATATATGAATTGTATCGCTTACTGCTCAAAGGAAGCTGAGTAACCTCCGAAAAAAAAAGCTCGAATACGAGATTTCATGACCAGAGGGCTGATTTGAATCTGATGGTATAAAGCGATTTGTAGTAGTTTCTGTCCTATTAATGCCAAATTCTAGCATATCCATATGTTTGATGCTAAGATCAAGTTCGCTTACTAAATAGGGAACAAGTGTGTCAAGGAAGGGTAACTAGTCGTGGTTCTTCCTGTCTCTGGGCAGGCGTGCCACAGTTTTTCAGGCGGAAGTCTATGCACTAATAGAGTGCGGTGAAGAAAATAATAATAGAACCCATTCAAATAAACATATCTTTATTATGGCAGCCCGTAAGACTATTACAAGCAAGCTAAAAGGTGTGAGAATGTTGCAAAGTACTGAGAGCACTGTTAGACTGGAACATCGTAAATCTAATGTCGGTGTCGAGATGCGGGATGTAGGGAAACCAAAAATCTGATGAATTCTCGCGGCGGAGCGTATACTTAACTAGCTGCCTACCGAACTGACAGTTACTGTTATTGTTAATTATTTCGAAAAAGGTTAGCGTTAGGTGCAGAAACTATTATACATTTTTGTTAGAGAATTGAATTTAAATATAAGCAAAAGTACACGATTTCCTATTTGAAAAAGTACATTTAATACAAAAATTTCTACTTTTAAGATACGTGTATAAAAAAACACATTTGCACTGGAAACAGTTTTTCAAACCAAGAATATGTTGTATTCATTTTTTTTCAAAGTGTGTACCAGGGCCAAGATATTGACGCTCTAGAGTCGGGACACCCAGTATATATATATATATATATACTGATGGTGATAACTATACATTTCACAAGAATAACCAAGACATACCAAATAACCATAACAATGTATATATATATATATATATATATATATATATATATATATATATATATATATATATATTCAGAAAGATTTCCGCAGTCTTTAATGTGAGACATACTTGGTTCTCGAGTTGAACCGCGTCCAGAATTTAAGAAAACTCGACGTTTAGGCTCCTGTTTTGGAGCCATTTTCAAGAGGTAAAGGAAATATGTAAGGACACTCTAAGGCCTCAATCTATCTACTCCTTAGAGCTGTGGACAAAGGTGGGTTGCTTTGTTATAGCTCGATTACGGGGCCTCAATCTGCCTACTCCCCAAATCTCGCCGGAGACCGTCTGTGAGGTCTCAGTGTGTTCAACCCTAGGACTCAGAGACGGTTGAACACACTGAGACCTAACAGACGATCTCCGGCGAGATTTGGGGGGTAGGCAGATTGAGGCTGCGTAATCGAGCTACCACAACCCAACCCACCTTTGTCCACCGCTCTAAGGAGTAGGCAGATTAAGGCCTTATAGTGTCCTTACATATTTCCTTTACCCACCTTTGTCCACCACTCTAAGGAGTAGGCAGATGGAGGCCTTAGCGTGTCCTCACATATTTCCTTTACCCACCTTTGTCCACCACTCTAAGAAGTAGGCAGATTGAGGCCTTAGCGTGTCCTTACATATTTCCTTTACCCACCTTTGTCCACCACTCTGAGGAGTAGGCAGCTTGAGGCCTTAGAGTGTCCTTACATATTTCCTTTACCCACCTTTGTCCACCACTCTTAGGAGTAGGCATATTGAGGCCTTAGAGTGCCCTTACATATTTCCTTTACCCACCTCTGTCCACCACTCTAAGGAATAGGCTGATTGAGGCCTTAGAGTGTCCTTACATATTTCCTTCTCCTCTTGAAAATGGTTCCACAACAGGAGCCGAAACGTCGAGTTTTCATAAATTCTGGACGCGGTTCAACCCGAGAACCAAGTATGTCTCATATATATATATATATATATATATATATATATATATATATATATATATATATATATATATATATATATATATATATATATATATATATTTTTTTTTTTTTCATTAGCGTCATAAGAAGATACAAAATTCTAGAATTTTTCATCCGCTGATGACGCTATTTTCGTTAGTGAAAGGATCGTCAGGTCTTTAAAAAGATGTGTTACGTTGATTTGGGTTCTCCAGGTGTACTTATCAGTGATTATCACAGGTTCCAATCTTCACTTAGTTCCCTTAAAAAGACTACTACTTAACACTTAGTTAAGAATCTGAGGCTAGTATGTTATTATTCTTAACGCTTCGTTAGGGGCTGCCGGTGTGTGAGAATGAGCTGTGCAATAACATAGAGTATTTTAGACATACGCAGAACTACAGTGCTCTGCTACCTTCCTGATTTAGCTGCGTGTACATTAGTTTAGAAGCATTTGTGAATAGGTGCAGGTGGAAAAAAAATCCGCGTTTCGCTGCATGAAACCAAACCGATTATAGGCGAATTTGCTTTATTTGTGATTTCGTTATTTTGCAGTTTTATAATAAGGCACAAGGTCAAATATTGGAAGTTATTTTTTTTAACGTCGGCCTATTTCCGCGACTATGGCCAATCACCGACGCCAGGGAGCAGTTTCACCTCACCATCCTGGAAATTTTGCCGAACCCCTACCTTTCTGTAAGGAGGGTAGGGATCTTTAACGTGCCCAACATCGCATGGACACGGTACCGACGGATTTACGTCCCCTCCGAAGGGCGGAACGTGCAGACATTCAACTTGCTCAAATACAATTCCAGAACCTCGGTTGATGTTAATTGTACAGTATGTACTGAAAAAGTGAAAGGAGTACCCTGGGATCGAACCCAGTACCCTTCGGTTCAGAGACACACGTTCTTACCTCTGAACCACCGAGGCTCTATATTGGAAGTTTTCTATGCGAAACTAAGTTATAATATATCTTGATTATTCTTAAGTATATTATTTACGCAGCCGTTTCATTCTTATGAAGCAGAACAACGTTATCTGTAAATGCTGCTCATTGGGTGTTCATTGGACGATGACATTGATGTTAACTACGAAAAAGACGACGACAATGACAACGACGATGATCTGGCTGAAGAAAGAGAGGATGGGAATGACTCTGAACAGGATATTTTAGAACCTGGTGAAAGTAATGATATCGCTCTTTCTTAAGATGATGACGGTGATGCTCCTTTAAATAGGTACAGGCATTACTTTGGAAGAAACAAAATTAGCAAGTGAAAGAGAGATGCGCCTTTGCGAAATATTCGAACCAGGCAGGAAAACTATTTCATTCGTTTGTCGACATACAGGCTGGTGACAAAATCTCTCTAAGAGCTAGGTGGTATATGGAATTTTTCGATCACTGAAAATATGTTAACTATTGCTGTAGAAAATATGAACAAATATACTGCTTATATAAGAAAGAAGTTTCCCGCGATAAACTTGCAGAACTGATCAGTATTTTTGAAATTCGTGTCTTTGTAGGTTTCTAACATCATGCAAAAATACTGAAAGTAAATCATATAAATGTAGATGATTAGTGAAGATCGGATGGATCAGAGGTAGAAAATTTCCGATTGACAATGTCTTTAGTTTGGTTTCGGTTTTTGATTAGATGCTTTAGACTCGATGATAAAACTACCCGTGAACAATGAAAAAAGTTTGACAAGCTGGCACCAATTAGACAGTTCTTTCAAATGTTTTTAGGAAACTACAAAACTGAATATATTTTATCGGAATATGTTACAATTAATCAAAAGCTAGAACCTTTTAGGGGACCATGTAGTTTCCAAAATTATATACGTACCATCTTAGTCCAATAAATATGAAATCAAACTTTTTGCGCGGTCGAACGCTAAACAATCTACACCAGTAACATGGAAGTGTATTTGGACATCAATCAAAAGGGCCTTATAATTTTAGTTACAACAGTCGTGCAATCGTTAAGTGTATTTCTCTAAACCTATATATGGTTTTGGTCGTAATCTAACAATAGATAATTGGTGTACCAGTATTCGGATAGTTAACACCTTATTTGATAATACAACTGTCATTGGAACTCTGCGGAAAAACCATACCAATAGAATTTTCAAAACCAGTAAACCGTCCAGTAAATTCCAGTTTATTTGGTTTTCGAAAAAACTGCACCATTGTCTTATACATACCCAGGAAAAACAACAACGTGTTACTAGCTTCATCTATGCACCAAAATAATAGAATTGAGGACAGACAAATCACGCAAGCCTGAGATTGTAACAGTGTACAACAAAACTAAATGTTATGTGAATGTCGTACACGAGTTATGTTTAAATTATAACTGCGTCAAAAACACAAGGCGCTGGCCGATGGTGGTGTTTAGTTATATTCTGAATGAAGCTGATATGAATTTAATGGTTTTATATGTAGCAAACAACCCTCTTAATACACTGAGAAGACGGAAGTTTCTGCGAGAGGTGGCATACGACCCAATCAAATTATACTTACGCACGAGACTTAGGGTCCACATTTCCTGCTGGCTACAAAATTTCGATTCTGAGATATATTTGGTATAGAAGAACAAAATCAACAAGGAAATTAGGCTAAAAGGGACGTTGTTTCCACTGCTATATATAAAAAAAGATGTACTCATTTTTCTTGCACGAACTGCAACAAATTTATATGCCTGGAGCACATACAGGGAATTTGAGTGCCGTGATCTTTACTTTATTTATAATATTTTTTTAGACAAAAAATATTTTAGAGTGTTAAGTTTCATTACATTTAATTTTTTTTATGTTTACTTGAATAATTTTAAGAAATGTGGCGTTTCAAAGTAACTATGTGATAGATATATCTAAATTTCAATCTATTTTTTGTTTTTATTAAAAAGTGTCATTTATTAATAGTTAGAACTTTTGCTAAACAAACTCAAAATTGGGACATTTGCTAATTATCGGTTTCAGAAAACAAAGCAGTTAATGATCCCTCAAAAGGTCTAGCGACTAATGAATGGTTAAAACTACCTGCTCTAAGCAAAGATTTAAAGGTCACATAAATTCAAAAGTCACACATTTTTCAGTTCGTTTTTATAAGGTTTTATTTAAATTCACCTATTAATATGTTTGTTTGTTTGCTAGTGTTTGTAGGTAAAAACTTGCAGGTCACGTGACAATTCATTATAGGCTATCGTTATTATCAAAAATTTAATCTGGGGGACGGTCCCAGATGGCGGATTTTTTTTCTCTCAAGACAATCCACCTAACATGGGTATTAAATTATGAGTCTTTACGAATAAACTACAATAGGTTTGCTTTCATTAATTCAAAATGGTTGCCGACACCAGATGGCGAAATATTTTTTCTCAATAACCTTGCTATATACATAAAATAAACGGAGTTTACGAGCAAAATTGAGAGTTTTGTTTGTGTGTTTTGTTTCTTTAACGTCGGCCTATTTCCGCGACTATGGCCAATCACCGACGTCAGGGAGCAGTTTCACCTCACTATCCTGGAAATTTTGCCGAGCTCCTGCCTATCTGTAAGAAGGGTAGGGATCTTTAACATCTCTCTCCAACATCGCATGGACACGGGACCGACGGCTTTACGCCCCCTCCGAAGGGCGGAACGTGCAGACATTGAATTTGCTCAAATACAATGCCAGAACCTCGGTTGATGTTAATTTTACAGTTTGTACTGAAAAAGTGAAAGGAGTACCCTGGGATCGAACCCAGTACCCTTCGGTTCAGAGTCACACGTTCTTACTCCCGAACCACCGAGGTTCTGAGAAAAATTGAGTAGGCTAAGTAACACTTTAATAAATTCAAAATGGTGACCGAAGCAAGATGGCGAAATATTCCTTTCTCAACAACCTTCTTGCTATGGGTATCAAATGAAAGGACTTCGTGAGTAAAATACAGTAGGCTAGGTGATGATTTTATAAATTCAAAATGGCAGTCTGCCAAGATGGCGGAATATACATCTTACTCAATAGCCCCCCAGACATTGGTATTAAATGGACTTCACGAGGAAAATACAGAACGTTAGATGACGCTTTCACAAATGTAGTTTGGCAACTTTTTTCGTTTTAGTACACCTGAATAATACAAATTTGTTTTAAAAAAATTTTTAACTTCTAAGTAAGGAAAAAAATTAGTCCTAAAACTGAGACACACCATATTTTGAAGTTGAGGTTTTCGCGCGGGTATCGGCTGTTTCGATATACTGTGCACGATTTGTTAAATAGAATGACATAAACAAACAACCACTCTCACTGAAACCGTAGAACCTCAATTTGCCAACCAAAATACTATGTGATACGCAGTCAAAAGCTTTCGACAAGTCCAGAAACTGTGCAGATGTATGGGCTCGTCCTTCAAATCCAGAATTGATTATGTCAATAAGGCAATTGATCGGTTTTTTATAGATCCGAACAGTCTATGAGATAAAATGTTCTTTTGTGTTAGACAGTTCTGTGTTAGACAGTTCCGGTTGTATAATACTGCCTCAAATTTTTCGCTAAAATGGGACAATTGATATAGGCATGTAGTTTTTACCAGTACAGAGTCCCCTTTCTTAAATATAATCTAACTTTGGAAAGCTTAAGGCAACCCGGGAAAATGTTATTAGAAACACAAAGATTTATCAACATTGTAAGAGTAGCTACCATACCATATTTTACACATTTTAAAATTCGCATGTTGATGCCATAGCAATCGCAAGAAGTAATATTATTTAACCCTTTCGTCCCGACAGGTATACATATGTACCACCTAGATTTAAAAAATCCTAAAAGTTCAGCTGAACATGTTACGCATATGAGAAGTATACCAGCTCGGTGTGACTTTAGTACGTACACTGTAACGCATACGCACAACTGATTCTGATATTGAGGTTAGTTTTATGCTGAGCTTGTTCACGTCACGAGCGATATTGGCAGAAATAGAGTATTTTTATGTTGAAAACGCCTTATTTTATCCCAAATCTAGTCGCCTCGATAACATAGTCTCACTAGACAACAAGTATTCTGTACGGTATGTATATTTTGTTTCTATTTTCGGATCAGCTCGCTTTTTTGCGGCGCGGTACATATGCGTACCAGCTGTGATTTTTGGCGGTACGTATTTGTACCATCAGGTTCATAGTTAAATGAATGATTGAATATGCCTATATGATTTTATGGACCAAAAATATTCTTTCAGCACTACTATGGACCGAAATCGACCACTAACACAAAAAGAGCTGAAATATGCCGCTGAACATTTATCAGACTTTGATTACTCAGATGTGGAAGAGCCATATTCGGCTGGATCCAGTGATTATTATATACCTGACAGTGATAGTGAACCAGAAAGTGAGAGCGACTTAGAGCAACGTGATTTACCAGTCCAAGAAACTTTAGTTAGTGAAACAGAGACTGAAATCAGTGTCGTGGAAGAAATTTTCATAAATGAATCTCAAGCAAACCAAACTAATTCAGGTGACACAAATCGTATTTTGGACTGGATTCTCCCAACTGATAATTTTGTTCCGGTGAAACTTCTTGCGTCAAATAGAAGTTGTGAAGTAAATGACGATATTACACCACACTTGAGCCCACTGCAAATCTTTTATAAAATGTTTCCGCACTCACTGTACTTGCAAATTGTGGAATATACAAACCAGAGGCTGGATATAATGAATAGGGGAAGAAAACATAAAGAGAAGAACATAGATATATCAGAAATTCAGAAATTACTCAGGAGTATATTCATAATGTGGGAAAGAATCGCTAGTTAGTCGAAAAAGCAATGTCCGTAGATAGATTTATGATTTTATTTTCCAAACTCTATTTTGCTTCACCAGAAAAAACACATATTGCGTCGAAATTGTATTATATTGATGAGCTCTTATCGTGCCTGAAATGCACATTTTCACAACGTAGCATTTATCAGAGCATCGAGAAATTATGACGAAATTCAAAGGGCGTTCCTCCCTAAAGCAATATATGCCGCTCAGAGCGAAAAAAAAAGAGTAATAAGGTTATGGCTTCGATGTGATGCCGATTCTGGCTATACATATGATATAAACATAGATTGTGGCAAAGAATATGCTGTACGAGAAAATGAAATCGCTCACCCTTGGAGAAAGAGTAGTAAAATCACCTGCGTTTACAATCAAAGAGAAAGATCTGCTATATTTTGACCGATTCTTTACAAGAGTTCATTTATTACATACATTGAACTTTGCTTTGGGAACTTGCATGTCAAACAGAAACAATGTGCCAACGATGAAAAAAAACCTGTAACGGGAACAGTCTATACTCCGATGTACTAACAGTGGATTATTGTCTGAAATGGCAAGACACAAAGGAAGTTATAGTTATGAGTAATTGCCATAAACTTGACATGACTACAGTTTCTAAAAAACAAAAACTGGAGTACGACAAGCTATTGAATGTCCAAAAGCTATCTCATTTTATCGTCAGAAGATGGGAGGCGTTGACAGGGCAGACCAACTTGTAGGGTTGTATGATCATGACAGAAAGTCAAATAAATGGTGGAAAATAGTATTTTATACTTGCCTAAAAATGTGTGCAGTCAATGTTTGGATAATTTACAATGACTTGAGGCGCGAAAATAAAAACCCCGTCCCCACCTTTCCTCGTAACACTTGCTGCAAAAATAATAGCTGAGGGTATACAAAATACTTCGTTACCTCTTCCAAAAATGGGACCTCCAAGCAAAAAGAGAAAAACTTACGGCGCCGTACCATTGCACCTTCCTGTGGAAGGGCAGACAAGAAGAAGATACGCAAGGTGTAGTGAGGAGAAACGTCAGAAGCGGACAAATAAAATGTGCCAGGAATGTAATATTCCTTTGTGCAGGGATTGTTTTATGTTGTATCACGTAAAAGAAGTTAGTTTATGTTATTCCGATTTTATGCGTCATTTGTAGCAACTTAGACAAAATTATCTTGCACTGTATATTGTAATTTATTTTGTAATTTATTTTATTTTGTTTATTTTAAATAAACCCTATTATTATTATTATTATTATTATTGTTATTAGTCCCAATCGAATAACTTACATGCATATGCACTAAGAGCTTAAATCATGTCCAAGCCGTTAAGTGGCGCTCGCAAAACCAGATTTACTCGGCTCGTAAACTCATTATTATTATTATTATTATTATTATTATTATCATCATCATAATCATCATCATTATTATTATTATTATTATTATTATTATTATTATTATTATTATTATTATTATTATTATAATCAGTTCGTTGTACTACTGAACAATTATATAAAAAAAATTCAAAGTGTTGAAAAATTATTGTACACCTGATGGTACACATTTGTACCACGTAACATACCTGCTAATACATATGTATAGCATCCACCCTCCACCCTTCGCAATGGGAGAGAAAAAATCTTACAGTAGAAACTTATTATTTTGAAGCAAATGAACGAAATCATCACACTTTTTTTAATTCTTAAGTTAATATTTATATTACGGGGAGAAAGGGTTAAAGTACCTATAACATCAAGAATCTGGATATAAGCTACTTCGCAAAAGAAAAATTCACTTCTGTTGCCATCAGTATTCAACTGTGACAAATAACTGTTGTGGGACTCAGCATTTTGTGGTATATCATTACTTTACTTAAAGGAATATGTACTCATATATAAAAATTAAATTTATTTATTTTAATTTTAAAAAGACAAACATACTCGTATTTGAAAATAGTTCATTTAAATTCAAATAGATATACAGTTATTAGATAACTAATTGACTACATTAACCAAATTAGTTGATTTTCTTAGCACGTTAAGTACATGTAAATATGTAACAAAAATATATCAGTTAAATGTCATAAGAGTTTAACGTTTTCACACAAAGGCGTTACAAAATGCATATTAATTAACATAAAAAGTAATTACTTAAATCAGGTAGTATCATTAACGGTTTAGAACGTATATTATTTAAATTGATGTTTCAAGGATGCTCTAGTTTAATTAGATCCACCCATTTTTATAAGTTTTGTTGCATATTATATAGGATTATTCAAAAGTAATTACAGCTTAATAAGGTATGAGTACTACGGAAAAATATTTTGAAAAGGTTGCCTATTGTATTATCTTCAATTATCACAGGTACACTAAGGTAATGGAAGCACGTATATTTTTGCAAATTTCAAGTATTTTCTAAATTATGAAGAAATTAAACTTAATTAAATAAAAAACTCTGGACGCAGCAAATGCGTTATGGAAGTGAATTTTTATTAAAATGTTTTTAATTACAAATATATCGTTCTAATGCGAGCAGGCATCAATTTGGTTACCGGTATAACCTATATAGTAGGAACAATGTATCATATTTTATCAAAATAATTATTTGAAAATGTACAAAAATTTTTGGAAAATAAACTTTAAATGTTTCTGAGAAAACTGGTCTCCTAGCCAATGAACCTTAGGTTAATAGCAAATTGAGTTATTGAAATTTGAAACATTTAATGAAAATTCGCAACCAAAACTCCCTTGCTGCGTTCATACAAAAAATTTCCGAAAATACAGTTAAATGTTGGTTCCTAACCAACAAAACTTACGTTAATAGCAAATGATTTATTGAAATTTGGAGGATTTAATGAAAATTTGTTACCAAAACGCACTTACTGCGTCCAGATTTTTTCTTACAAACATGCATCATATTTCGATAAAAAATGCTTAAATGCAGTAACGAATTTGTTCTACGAAAGTTATCTAAAAATTATAGACCGTTAAACCATAAACTTCACTAAACCTACAGCGAAAGCATCAACTTAACTAAACCGACAGCCAAAGCATCAGAGAAAAAAAATTCTGGGAATATTTTAGTAAAATGAAGGACAATGATGATTGAAACTAAGACTTCAGGCTTTGTAAAACATTATTCTTGAGACATTTTCCTTCCATATTTCCTATTAGTTTCAAGTTCATTGCCTAAATATTACCAATTTTGACGTTTAAAATCGCGACTTTTGACGTTTTAAGGAAAACCCAAATTTATGTTTCTTTAAATGCCTGTAACTTTTTTGTCCTTTAACCTACAAAGCTAAATTTTGGTAGGTAACTTACCTATAATGATATAAACCCGCGTATGAAATTTGGTTCCCTTACTTTGTTAATTCCGGAGATCTAAATTTTTTTCGACTTTTTTCGAAAAAAAAAAACACAAAATTTTCCGGAAAAACCTCGGCGGATTTTCCTCGCTAACGAACTTATCCAAGCCACTTTCGAAAGGAAGGTACTCAGCAGGTTTTATCAAAATCGGTCCATTATAGGTGTGACACATAAATATATATATATATATATATATATATATATATATATATATATATATATATATATATATATATATATATATATATATATATATAAACATATAAAGTCTGAAACCGACCTCGGATTGAGGTTCCAGGAGTCCTAAATAGCGCTCATTTGAAGAAATGTTTTCAAAATTCGAAAGTCGGGATCTCCCCATTAGTGAATTATTGTTAAGAAAATTCACTAAAATTAAAAAATAGGTCAACAATAAATAACTGCATAGGGACACAACATTTTTGTAATGACAAGGGACAACTTTTTGAAGCTTTAAAGATAAAAAGCACGTACACGATAACAACTCATTTGTTCTAAATAAGCAAGCAAATTTGATGGATTCCGCTTTCTTGGAAACTCATTTTAATTAAAACGTGTAAAGCTGAATTAAAGATGATTGTAATGGTGTTATAGGTTGATATATGTTGATATTTTCGTTATACTGGGTGAGTAAAAATTATAGAAAAGCACTGGTATTTCCTGAGATATTCGTTAGACAGGGATTTGTTGCTACAAACTGGCGATATTAAATGTCTCCTAGCGCCAACAACTTCATTGCTATGGCAACTAAATTTTTTTAGTGGCAAGGCATCATCTTTTTTGCCTTTTTCGAAAGAAAGTTTTTTCCTGATACGGCACTATAAGTTTAAAATCAAGTTCCAGAAGAAGAAAACTAAGGAAAAAAACTTTCCTAAAATGCAACTCCTTCGGTTGGACTTCGTTATTCAATTTCATACCAATCTACCCATTGAAAAAATGTGTCACTGTTTGTATCTGTCAGTTGCAGACATTGTTTGTTGACAGTTACCTGCAGTTTGTAATACGTTAGAGAGCGTCACATCAGAAAATTGAGAACTTTTACATTAATATTGATTACTATTATGGCAGAATCGAGCGGAAAGCTAGGATTTGAAATATTAATGATGGTGAGATAAGACGGCTGTAGCCGCTAGCAACGCATTAGAATTATTGTTGAGAAAATCTACTGAGGACTCAGATCCAGCTACGACAAGCTTTATGTATGGGCCGGTATACTAGACAGCAATATTATCTGACCGTTTATTGAGGGAAATCTAACATCTGGCAGATATCTAAATTTATTAGTAGAAGTCATACCCGCTGTGGTTGCAGTGGACCTGGTTAATGAAGTTTGGTTCCAGCAAGATAGAGCTCCCAGTCATTTTGGGAGATTCGTTTGCTCCACGCATCTCCCAAAATGACTGGGAGCTCTATCTTGCTGGAACCAAACTTCATTATTTGAATCAAGTTTTTGCAGAAAGGTAGATGGGGCTCGGTGGTACTTTTGAGTGACCTGCTAGCTCTCCTAATTTGACACTATATTTGGGGTTACTTGAAGTATTTTGTCTACAAAGACATGCCATTAAATCTAAAAAGGACCTAAAAGCTTGCATTCTTGGCGAAACAAGACGGATTGTGCGTTCCAGCTTAATAAATGTAATAAATTTCTTCTAAACGCGACTTCAATTGTCTATTAATAATAATGGACAACATTTATTGTTTTCTATCGTTTGCTATCACTTATTGCCTATAAATAGCCCCTATATAGTACAATAATATACACAATAATAAGACAACAACAGCAAAACAGCAAAATAAATACTTGCAAGAGTTAAAACTCCTATGCGAGGCATGAAAAAAAATACATGACATGCATCTCAGTGTAAAACTCAAATGTAGAAACAACAAATGCAAATACGTAACGCTCTAATACAAGGAAGTCCTAACTGTAAAACACAAATATACACAGCATATAAAAAAACAAAAATAAAATCCAATAGCAAAAAATGTAAGTTAATAAAGTAGGGATCAAAATCTTAAAATCTATAAAATATACATCAACAAAACAAAACAAGAAGAAGTTGCTTATCGGACATAATTTATACATAGGTGCCACACAGGCAGATACAAAGCATAACAATTTCACAAATATCACTCAAACCTTAAACCCACGCCTAACTCAACAACAAAAAAATCATTCACAAATTGTCTTGATTGATTTAAGATACATTTTTTTAATTCACTATTAAAAATCTTGTTAAATTTCCAGCATTAATGAACTCAGATGGTATGGAATTATAAAATCGCGATGCCAGATAATTGAAGCTTCTCTGGCCAACTGTTTTGGTAACGAAAGGAGTCCTAAATACTTCTGTTCTGTGTATCCTAACTTTGTCCCACCAGCGACATGCCTGTGATATTTTTAAACTATCTAGCATTGACAATAAAGTACAACAATTGCCTTAGATCTAATAATCCAGCTTCCTTGTAAAAAAAGGTCACTTGGATACATATTGTGCTTGACGAGAATAATTTTCAAAACCAGCTTTTGTACTATCTCTAGCCTTCTAAGATATATTCTTGCAACACCACCCCAGCCACCAATTCCGTATGTTAGATGGGTTTCCACTAGAGCTTAATACAATATTCTGAGGTGACCAGCGTTTAAAATTTGCCTCAGATACTTAAAGCTGTAAATAATGCACCGCAGCTTTTGAACAACGTAATCAATATGTAAATCCCATCTCACATGTTTATCAATCAGAATCCCTAAGTATTTGACTTTTCACCAGGTATAATTTTAATTTTGCTGCCGTCGCCGCTAATTGTGATATTGGAAAAACTGGGCGATATCGAACTGATGCAAGAAAATGGCAGGTTTGTAGTTTTGAAAAAATTAATCGTTAACAGTTTACAATCGAAAAATTCTTTAATATTTAGCAGATCTCCTTCAACAATTATCTTCAGGTTTTCCCATGAGTTACTTCTATAAAATATTGCAGTGTCTTCTACATAGCTGATTATCGTGCCACAATTCGCTAAGTAAAACAGATCATTTATGAAAATTGTAAACAGAATCGGCCCTAATATTGTACTATGCGGTACACCATATCACACTTATGTATACTCACTAATTTGGTCTCCTATTTTGACGCTCTGATTTCTATTATCTAAATAACTTCCAAATAATTTTATCACATTACCCCTTATTCCAATGTCCTCGAGGGTTTGTAACATTTGAAACATATAATTACTTAATACTTATTATTGCTGTCTTAGTTTATTTGTGTTTTGTGAGTTTCGTTTAGAATTAGAGCTGAATTTACTCAATTGTTTTTTTAAGGAATCCGATTAAAATTTTATAGTGCCGTACCAAGAAATATACTATCTTTCCGAAAATACAAAAAAATCATATGTTAGCACTTAAAAACAAAATGTCAATTGCCATAGCAACGAAGTTGTTTACCGTATAAAAAATTGAATATCGCCGGTTTGTAGCAAAAACAATTGTTGAAACACTTTTGTAACAACATTCTGAATAACGAATACATCAGGACATACAAGTACCTTTCCACACTTTCTAGTGCATTTTCGTACAAAAAATTCACTAATAGAAGGTCCCGACTTTGGAATTTTGAAAAACATTTTGCAAATAAGCGCGACCTAGGACCCCTAGAACCCATATCCAGTGTCATATATATATATATATATATATATATATATATATATATATATATATATGTTTGTGTGTGTGTTACACCGATAACTCAAAAAAGAATGGGCCGATTTTGATAAAATTACGTACCTTGTTTTTGTAAGTGGCTTGGATAAGTTCGTTATTCAGGAAAATTGGATGAGGTTTTCCGGCAAAATTTTGAGTTTCCATTGGAAAAAAAATTATATCAAAAAATAAAAAGCTATGATAACCAAATTTGGTAAGTAGCTTAACGATATAAAGAGTAAAGTATGCACAAAAATCTAGATTTCGATGTTACAAGAAAAAAAAAAGTTATAATAAAATATTTGGCGCCAGATCATTTCTATGAAAATTCACTGTCATAACGCACTTGCTGCGTCCAGGCTTTATTACTAACTTTGTTCATGAAACCTGCTTGTGCTGAAGTTAGTGTTAATTGGTTATTCTATTATTTTGATTGTCGATATGGTTATTATAATGGTTATAAGTTGATTTTATTTCCATGTTATATATTCATATGCACATAGACATTTTAAAAACACCATCTGTCGTTATTATTCTATCTTTTTTTTACTTTTAATAAAAAATCTTAACGTAGCATGGATTTTTTTATATGGTTGTCATGAATGTCTATTAGTGGATTCAATTTTTTTCTGTCTCACAATCCTGTGAAAGGCGAAACCAGTTTTAGAGCAGATATTAGGCACTTTTAAAGCCAGAGAACCATCTGTATTTAGTAAGGTTTAACCAAGTAAGGGCAACAACAAATTAAATTGTAGTCTAATTGATGCAAGCACCTGATCACGATTTGGTTGGACAGGTCAGATCACCAACTGAAGGAATCCAGTTTTTTTGCTTCATTTCTACAAATTTTTGGATGACAAACCTAAATTACCAAATACATCATATTAATAGGACTAATCTCTCTACTGAGTAGGATACGACTCCTCTCTAGAACAGTGCTTTGATAGTGTTATAGTGCTATTTTGCCACAGTCAATATTTTCGATAATTGCCATGGCGTATAATTAACAGAGCCTTCTGTAAGAATATTTTTCCCAAACTGTAAGTCAAGGCTTCGTTAAGTGTCCTTTTGGTGTGGTTTTTCTTTGGCCTCACCTTGTATCTTAGCATAATATGAGATGAATAAACGGTGCTCGAGACAAAATTCGCTCTATGTGTGTTTTATTGGCTCTATCAAATATTATTAGCAAATGATTTGGGGAGCACGAAAAGGTTTTGAAGACATTAGAGAAGACGAAATTACAAGAGCTAAAAGTTCCGCTTTTCAAACGCAGCTCGAACTGCGAGACGTCATTTATGTGCATGAGTCTTAGTTTCTGGTATGGTACTCCCTGACCTTTTATAAAGACATTTTCGATATCGTAATGTATAAACGGCGTAAAAGGATTAGGTCGTTCAAGAAACAAATTTGTATTTTATTTCGCAGTTATGGGTTTAATATTTCCAACGCTGAGAGCTTGAGCAAATGTCAATTACAAAGAAATTTTTTAATTTCTATACCTTATATTCAATTTAAACAAATATTTTAATAAAATAAGAATGAAATAACTTAAATATCTTTCATCACCAAATGCTTTTTCATTCTATTGCAATTTAATCCACACAGAAGTCTGTCCCAAGCTTTTATATTTTACTTTTATTTTTAATGAACACCATGCTATTTACCGCCACAACGATACAACTTGTTTCCCGTTTTTCGCTATCAAAATTGCTCCCGTGATTCCGCAATTAAAAAAAAAACGTTTTTCTATTCAAAAGCTCGAGCAATTTCTTATAAGTGGTGTGACAAAACGACACTTCAAACTGCAATTAGCCTTGCGGGTACATATATTTGTTAAAAGCTCAATCTTAATGTTTTGCATAAACATATTAATTGATTTTTCTGTCCTAGGAAAACATAGTATCTAACTATTTAAGTTGTCTCAGATTGAACTATCGAATATAATTTGCAATAAAAAATCAATTTACAAGTTACAAGATATGTGCTGGAAAAAAATCAATAATTAATGGACTTATGTACTATTAATGATTTGAAGTAGTAGGCTAACATTACTAGATGGGAATCAAGAAGATCCTTGAAGACACGAAACGAACATCCAATCACAAGATTCATAAGTGTATCAAGTGGCCACCTCAGGTATATAAGATGATTTGATCATCATCTAATGACAAGAATTACAAATCATTTGTTTTGTGTTGGCAGTGTCTTCTCAAGATTCAGAACCGAATAATAAAAATGTTAAGTGCTTCTCCAGTAAGTAGGGAATTCATAATTTGAGTTAGTGTGTTTAATGTGTTGCCTAATATATACCAGTGTTAATATCATTTTTTTTAAGAAAGTAATTTTAAATTAACAAGGTGAAAATTTAACGCTAGTAGTAACCTATGTTTTTCTAACGTTAAATCGAATTGGACCAGTTATATCAATTGTGTATCTGGTTTTAAATGTAATAATTCACTAAATACCTCTATATATTTAATTTTATTTTAATTTCGAGAACCCTGGTCATCACAATGTAGTTTTCAGACCTGACGCACGTTTCGCCAACAAAGTTAGCGTCATAAGAGGGATGAATAAACTAAACGAATAAAGGCTAGTCGTTATCACAGGTTCCACTATTTACTCATTTATTTAAAATATCTGATTTTTCTGTGAAAATTAGTTAACGCATAACGTACTGTGTAAACGTTGAGTAAGTTATAATAAATAAAAAATAATACCTACTCCCTTTTATTTTCAAAGCAGTTACACTATAAGTTTACACGTGTGAAGAAAAAGTGTCATAAAATCTGGATGCTGTAAGTGCGCTACGGTCGCAAATTTTTATAAAAAGAATATAATTTGAACTTAGTTTTTCATTAACTTACAAACTTTAAATTTGGTTTATAGTAAATGTGTGTAGCAAAAGAAACCTGAATTTTTTCAGAAAAATTATTTAGGTTCGGCTGGATAATCAACTTTTTTGAGCTTTTACAGGAAACATGTGTCCCAAGTTTGATCAAACTATAATAAATGTTTTTCGACCTTTCGCTCAGATATGCATGCATAGGTGTTGTAGTAGTAGAATTAGTTTAGTGTAGATTTGTAGATTATTTATTCAGTCGTATAGACCTTTAGCCTCTCATCACTGCGACCCCAATCGATCTTTTGTGCATGACTATATTTTTTTCTTCTAATAGCTGCACAAAAAGTTCAGACTTTTTATATAGTCTATTATGTTTTTGTGGGCTATTTACCTATTTTCTGCGGCCTCTGCCTACCCCTCCAAGGTATTTGTTATTTCAGTATTTTGCGTAACTGAACCATGCAGGTACATACCAAATGTTTACCTGTTTCTCTTACTTCAGTTCAGAATCTGCAGTGTTCACTATCCACATTACCCAAGGTGATACCTTACTGGTGAGTGCCCTGTGAAAAGTTCTGTGATCATTGTCAAGTTGTTGCTGATCAATACAAGAATCAGTTCAGACTTCTTTCTTGATATGGTGATGAACCGTTTTGCCTGCCTTAAGTCTGGTGTTTTCCTTCAGTACGACAGACAATAGGATTTGGTTCCTCTCTTAAGTTATATTCTGATACAGCTTTTGTTAGTCCACAATATAGCTGTGGTCCATAGATTGGTGTTGCTGCTGCCCTTTTTGCAAGGCTGTCTGCTCTCTTATTTACTTCAACTCCTTGATGCCCTGGTACACACACCAAAGTTGCTTTGTTGTTCGTAGCCAGTTGCTTCAAGGATTTTTCGCAGTCGTAAATCAGTTAAGACCCAGTTTTGAAAGAGTCTTTAGTACTGCCTGACTATCTGAGAGGATACAGATTTCTCTATTTTGAGCCTTCTTTGTATACACCCCTGTACACAGATATTTATAGCAAGCATTTCTGCTTGGAATATGGTATAAGTTTTTCGTAGGGACTTAGCGGGTCTGAAGTTTAGGTTCTTTTATTCCCAGTCCTGCGCCATCCATTTGCTTAGACCCGTCTATACACGATACAGCTGAGTTGTTTGTCAGCCTTTTACTGTCTCTGTCCCATGCCTGCGGGTCACTTATGTCCACGTCAAATGGGACTATGAAGTCTTGTTTAGCTGGAATTTAATCGGTTGGTTTGGCGAGTTACTTTAATGGAATTATTTCCAGGATCTTCAAGTGGACAACCAAGTCTCCTGGTTTAAATTTGTCTCCTGGTTTAAATTTGTCTACTTGGAATAGCCTCGAGGCATTTAGTCCTGGCCCCTTCTTAATGCATATCTTCAGTGAAGTAAAACCTAGCATTGCCTCAATTGCAGCTCCCGTTATTCCAGGACACATTAGCCTCTGCAGCTTTTGCAATTTGCTTTGTGTTGAGGCTTGTTTCGTTTTTGGCCACTATACTATAAACGCATATATGACCATGGGTTTAACCAGAGTTTAGTATATCCACTAAACCATCCTGGATTCAGCCACCATGTCTTTCCTACAAGTCTACGGCAAGTCCAGTTTTCCATTGTGGCTCTCGAGAGAGTTTTTTCAGGTGTGTGTTCCAGTTCAGTTTTTGGTCTAAGAAGTCCTTAAATATTCAACTTTATTGTCAAAATATATCCGTGTTCCATTTAGAGTGGGAGCTCTTAAGTATAGTTTCTTTCTGTTCGTAAATGGTACAAAAACTGTCTTATGAGGATTGACATTAAATCCCTTTTTCTCAAACCAGTCCCATAGAATATTTAGGGCTGTTTGCATTAGACCTAATATTACAGCATCACGCCTGCCCTTTACTGTTATGTTCATATCATATTCGTATCCTTGCCTTGGACTATATCCTGCTCCGCCGAATGTAGTCGTAAGTGCATCAACAACGAGTGACCACAGCAGAGGTGATCGCACCCTTCCCCGACGGCAACATTTTACCGTCGTCACGGATGCGTTGGTCTCAGTTGTGGTAGCTGTGATGACACGGTTTTTCAGCATTGACTTGATCCATCTCACTAGGGTGAATTACACCTTACTTTCTTGTAGGGCACGTTTGATGGATTGATATGAGGTGTTGTCAAATGCACCATGGGGCTACATCTCTGGTCACAAAAGTTTTTTCGCTACCCCCAGCTAAACAATGTAGAGCATCCAATGTGGATTTTCCCACTTGCTAGACGAATTTTCGTACATTAAACGGTTTTCTTGTTAACTTATACATGGTCTTTAGGAGAAAGAATGTGAGGTTAATGGGGAAAGTAGTTTATATTAATACACTATATTTTTATACTTATTCATTGTAAAATGTGTTATACAAACAAAGTTGAGATTGTTCTTGTATCTAATATGATTTATGTTATCAATACAGGATCCAAAATACTATTTATTAATGTCAAAATCAAATTCCAGTAGGCGGTGTCTTGAATTTGGTTAAATCTATAAGGTAAATTTGTTTTCTATTTCCAATTAATACACTCAAAAAATCCCTCTTGTTATTAACTTCACAATATAGCTTTATAAAATAAGATGTTAGGTTATCATTATTAGCTACAATTTAGTAATAGATATACGCAAACTAAAATAGCGTCCCTAAACCCTTAAAACTTGCATTAACACTTAACGATTTAACGATTCGTTCCAATTTGTTTTATAATTCCTGTCTTCTACTGGATAAGAAGTAACTAATAAGATTGCATAACATATGTAACCATATTACTCGACTTTGTCTTCTATGGGCAAAATTTAAACAACTTGTTATTAACGAATGTGGAAATCACTTACCTATATTATATTATATGCTGCAGGCGTTCCACTTAAAATTGCATACGCCGTTTTCTTAAAAGCTCAATAAGATTTTTGAAATCTGTCGACTGTGTTATATTAAAGTCGCGGTAGGCTTGAAGTTTAGAACAAGCATATTCTATTGCTTCACATATAGATGTCTCTGCTGTGCAAAAAAACTTATCGATCCTCAGGTTATTGAGATGGGTTGCACTCGATAGAGAATCGAATTCCTACTAAATTGATTTCTATTCACAAGTTTCGTTATTCAGCCTTCTTTAAAATTTGAGGTTAAGTGTAGTATTACTTAGAAAAAAAACTTCCTAATTTTCGATACAAATATTGCCCAATAAATTATTTTTAACATTTTACATAATCACGTGCATACTAATAGACCACGACAGTCAGGTTACTATACAATTTACGGTTTTGCCGGAAAATACCAAACTTTGTTTATTTTAAATAGAACACCGGCATATTATTTTACAATCATATATTCTAAGCAATTTTTCAAATACAACTATATGTCTAAAATTAAAATTGTATGCAGATCATACAAAGATACTGTATGTATGATGGAATGTAATTTCGCCTAGAAACCACACACTGCTTACCAGATCTGTGCTGGGAATTCTAAAAATTATTAGATAGCTTTGAACAAAGACGTTAACATAAAGAAAATTTATTTAAGCGATATAATGAAGGTATATGACTCTTTTACGATTTCCATGATATAAGATTTTTAAGGGTTTTTTGTGTTCATGCAAAAAACAACAACAAATCCTGTAATTGGAAAAAACTATTATCTAAGAAAAACGAATATGACGTCCATTAGAGAAAAGTTGATTTTCGTCGCTCATAAACATATGAGAAATTTGCAAGATCACGATGATAACCAGAATGATCAATTATGACCTTGTATGTAACTTTCGACTTCTTAAAATATTGAAGATTAAAAAAATGCCAATACATCACACAAAAAGTTATTAATCAATCCATTATTTGAATTTTTCCGTGCAAAAATCAGTTGAATAAATCAATGGCTTATTACATATTATGATGATAAGCTTCTTTAAAAGATTTATAGGGTCAGTTGCGTGTCCAGAGCTATATACCTCATCCTATAATTCCATATTGCACAAGAAACTCAATTAGTGCATAATTTTTTTTTCATTACACATGAATTACATTTTTTTAATTGTGCGAACATAAAAAGTAGCCTCGCCATTTTTCAAACTCATTTTCCTTATTTTATGTCCCGTTTTAAATGTAAATATATTTTAATTCCGAAATATTTGATGCCACCAACTGGCTCAATTTCGAGGTTTGAGTTGGGGTTTCTAATGAATAATTTAAGGCAACGTGGATGTTCTATAAAAGAACGGGAAAATTTTGGCTTCTTTAAATTGATTTTTATAAGATTGTGATCAAGCCAGCCTGTAGTTAGCAGTAATGTGTCTAATTTTCCGTAGCCAAATACCACATAAGTCCGATCTTGAAAATAAAGCAATCTCATCAACGAAGATTACTATATATCCTTTCGATGGCAACAACAGTAACCTATTCAAATAAGTAGTGAAAATAAGAGAACCCAGCAATGTACCTTGATATATACGACAGTCAACATTCTGGTGTTCACTATACTTACCTTTTACACTAGTTATCTGTACCCTATCGGTCAAGTAGCTTTTCATCAGAAAAAATCCAGTACTCCTAAACCCATGTCGTTCAGCACTTGTAGCAATCTGGCACGACTATCAGCGCCTTAGCCACATCTAAAAAGACTTGTGTCACATTCACCTTTATCAGACGCTTTAGATATTTGGCCCGTAACATGACATATCGCATTGTTTACTGCATTTTTCTTTCTGAATCCATAGGTATTGCTTCTCTGAAAGTAGCTTGTACTTTTGTAGATTTAACATACTCTAACCTTAATTTTCTTTTCAACTTTCTAAATTTGATTAAAAAAAACAGTCTATAATTATTCGTACCAAAATGAGCGCGTAATTTAACTAATGTTTAAATAATTGTCAATTTAAAATATGACCGTCACCAAAATTTCATTGACTAGATAGGCAAGCGGCCCGGCAGTATCTATCACTATGGTTCTTATCAGATTAGAACTCAGGTCATCATGTCCCTTAATTTTCCAAACCTTTAATATGTTGACATATTTTTCGACTTCATATTTGTCTGTTGGTGTGAAAAAAATGCAATGTCGGGATGTTTTTCATCTCATGTAAAAAGGATATCCCCGTGGTGCTGCTCTGACTGAGACTTTTCATACACCAACATATTGTTTATTTAACTTATTCGCAGTTCCCTTATCATTCCGCCTAATCTACTCACCTGCACCTTGCCGATATCGCCTATATGTTCGAGTACCCACCAAACCCGTAACAGTATTACAATTTTTTAGAGTTTTGTTGGTTGTCCCACAATAAATTCTCAAAATAGACTTGCTTTGTTAAAGTGTTATAATTTATTTCATGAATTTTCAAATGTTAGACAGCCAGAGAAGTTATATGCGTACGAAAGTGTTTATACTTCGACGACAATAAAAAATAAAAGTTCCTTAAACCGATCTCCGCCATTTATTTATAGCCCTTTGCTAACACTCTGTCTTTGACATAGAAGATACTCCAAAAATCGGCAGGTAAAGTTAGAACGAAAGCTCAGAAATCTCATCTAGCACTTAATATAAAATATACAGAAAATTTTCCTGGGATCTCGTCTCTCTCTTTATCAGTCTTACCTAAGAGGTAGTATAAAAGGTAATGTTTAGTTGTAAGTATTTAGAATTTTTCATCTTCTAATGAAGCTAACTTTGTTAGTGAAACGATCGTCAGGTGTTTAAAAAGATATGTTGTGGTGATTTGTGTTCCCCAAGTGTACTTATCATGCCTAATCACAGGTTCCAATCTTCACTTAGTGCATTCAAGTCGCTTTATATGCCTACCCAAGCAGCTATTCCACCGTTACCTTCTTAGTTTATTATTTTAATTTTCCAGTTCTACGGCGCTTTTAGAGTTTGTGTGCCGTTTATTTTCTTCTTGAAGTTTCTCTTTTATTTGATATGTTCTTGCGTTTTGCTGTTACTAGTTTAAAAACATTATCTTCAAATGCTCTAGGATGTGTAGCTGGGTTTAAGAAAATTTATCACTGTTCGTGGGGTAGTAATAAAATAGATTTTGTACGTAGGGCTAGATGCATTTTCGCAACAATTAGAACCGTAGACCGGTTTCGCTCTCATTATAGCTCTTTAGTACGGCATACTAATTGTAGCAAAAATGCACCAAAAGTAATACAGCTATAGTATAGCCAGCCTTAAAACACTAAGTAAGTGGTGGACGTGCCGCCACCTAGTTGCGGAACTAAGTAGTATGTTGTCACGCCAGCTCCAAATAACCCAGAGTGTTAAAAAATAGGAGACTATATACAACTAACTAACAATTTAGAAAATTGTCAGCCCTGGCCCATTTCTACCCCAATATATGGACAAAGTATGTAAGGCTAGATGCATTCTCGCACCAATTAGAACGGTAGACCGGTTTCGCTCTCATTAGAGCTCTTCAGTACGGCATACTAATTGTAAAAATGCACCAAAAGTAATACGGCTATGGTATAGCCAGCCTTAAAACACTAAGTGACCCCAATATAGGGACAAAGTATGTAAGGCTAGGCATTCTCGCAACAATTAGAAAGTGTTTTAAGGCTGGCTATACTATAGCCGTATTACTTTTGGTGCATTTTTGCTACAATTAGTATGCCGTATTGAAGAGCTCTAATGAGAGCGTAACCGGTCTACGGTTCCAATTGTTGCGAGAATGCATCTAGCCTTACATACTTTGTCCCTATATTGGGGTAGAAATGGGCCAGGGCTGGCAATTTTCTAAATTGTTAATTAGTTGTATACAGTCTCCTATTTTTTTACCACTCTGTGTTATTTGGAGCTGGCGTGACAACATACTACTTGGTTCCGCATCTAGGTGACGCCACGTCCACCACTCACTTGGTGTTTTAAGGCTGGCTATACTATAGCCGTATTACTTTTGGTGCATTTTTGCTACAATTAGTATGCCGTATTGAAGAGCTCTAATGATAGCGAAACCGGTCTACGGTTCCAATTGTTGCGAGAATGCATCTAGCCTTACATACTTTGTCCCTATATTGGGGTAGAAATGGGCCAGGGCTGAGAATTTTCTAAATTGTTAATTAGTTGTATACAGTCTCCTATTTTTTAACACTTTGTGTTATTTGGAGCGGGCGTGACAACATACTACTTGGTTCCGCAACAAGGTGGCGGCACGTCCACCACTCACTTAGAGATTTTGTACATTCATGTTTCCCTTGCTATTAAATTATTATTATTATACAGGGTTTGCCGATTAAAACTTCCCACCTGGAAAATATCGTAATTAGAAGAAAAAAAAAGAAAAAAAGCCGTTACACGTCGACATGGTTTTCAAGGGGGACACATAATGGCGCAAGTTTTGGTGTCTTGGAACCTACCCCTTAGGCATGAGCGTTGACTGCCCTTAAAATTTAAATGGAACCCTATGTTGAATGACACCTCATTTTAAAGCCTTCCCAATTCTGCTCACGACAATATATGACTGAATTTTATTCACCTAAATCTTCAAATTCCTCTTTTTTCAATTCCATACAATTATAAAATCTTTGATCCACTTCTGAGCGAACATTTCGAAGTATTTCGAGCGTCATCTGACGACATTTTTCTACAATTCGGCGACGAAGCTCCTCAAGTGAGTTTGATCTGTTGCATAAATTTTCGACTTCAGGTATTCCCATAAAAAAATCTAAGCGTGTTAAATTTTTGAAGACATTTGATTGAACCTCTGCGTCCTATTCATTGATTATGAAAGTTCTGATCAAGAAAATCACGCACTAAATAAGCAGAATAATGTAGTAAAGCACTATCTTACTGAAACCACACGTCCTTTTCTGCCAAAGTGTTGTCATTTCCAATGATTCCACAATCGTCGGGTAGATATATACGCTAGCAGCAAGGTTTATAGATTAGATAGGTTGTCTGGTAACTTTCGACCAATCAGAAAGTGGCGCGGGAATACGCCACATGAATTCCGAATTTAAATTTAGTGGATTAATGGTCCATCGAATATAGAAACCAGCCTGCATTTTTATGCGCGTCTTTTAAAGTTATGTTCTTTTTTTTTCTTATAACAAGATTAAACATTTAATAATAAGTTGAAATTAAAATTTTGTTCACATAGTAACAGAAAATATTGAAGTTTTAGGATATTGTTCGATTTTAAAGTGATGAATTCAATTAATTGGTTTATCTTGAAAAGGATTAAAAATTAAACAATATTTATGAAATTATAAACTCATAATGCCTCAAATTGGACATAATTGTTTCTTCTGAAGCACAATCTAGGTTTTTGGTTTCTTTTTCTTAATTGTTTTCCTATTTTACTTGATAAACTTCATTTAATAACATGAAACTTTCACAATAAGTACATTTTTTAAGTTTATAATATTATATAGGTATATATTTTTACGCATACAAAATAGTAGGTTTATAATTTTAGTGAATTTTCGTAGAAAAAATTCACTAATGGGGAGATCCCGACTTTTGACTTTTGAAAAAATTTTTGCAAATGAGCGCGATCTAGGACCCCTAGAACCCATATCCGGGGTCAGTTTCAATTTTTATATGTTTATATATATATATATATATATATATATATATATATATATATATATATATATATATATATATATATATATATATATATATATATATATATATATATATATATATATATATATATATATATGTATCACACCGATAACTCAAAAAATAATAGGCCGATTTTGATAAAATTTGGCACGTACCTTTCTTTTGTAAATGACTTGGATAAGTTCGGTAGTCAGGAAGGAAAATCGGATAAGGTTTTCCTGGAAAATTTTGAGTTTTCATTCGAAAAAAATTCTTATCTCAAAAAATAATAAGCCGATTTTAATAAAATTTGGCATGTACCTTCCTTTTGTAAATGGCTTTGACAAGTTCGTTAGTCAGAAAAATCGGATGAGGTTTTCCGGAAAAATTTTGAGTTTTTATTCGAAAAAAATTCTTTTCTCAAAAAGTAATAAGCCGATTTTAATAAAATTTGGCATGTACCTTCCTTTTGTAAATGGCTTTGACAAGTTTGTTAGTCAAGAAAATCTGACGAGGTTTTCCGGGAAAATTTTGAGTTTTGATTTGAAAAAAATTTTTATCTCAAAGAATAATGGGCAGATTTTGATATAATTTGGCATGTACCTTCCTTTTGTAAATGGCTTTGACAAGTTCGTTAATCAGAAAAATCTGACGAGGTTTTCCGAAAAAATTTTGAGTTTTCATTTGAAAAAAATTTTTATCTTAAAAAATAAAAAATCTATGATAACCAAATTTGGTAGGTAGGTTTATGATATAAAAACTAAACTATACACCAAAATTTAGATTTCCATGTTACAAGAAAAAAAGTTATAATAAAATATTTTGTGCCAGATCATTTCTATGAAAATTCACTACCATAACCCCCTTGCTGCGTCCCGAGTTTTTACAATCAATTTCGAAGCAAAAAAAAACATAAATCTTGTTACGGATTGTAAAATAATAATACACTGGGCTACTATACATAATAAGTAAATAATTTTAGCACATCATATTTAGGTAGGTATTTATTTCTACACATACAAAATCGTAGGTTTATAATTTGTACAATCAATTTCTGGGCAAAAAACTCATAATAAAATAGTACACTGAGTTAGCACAATAAGTAAATAATTTTAGTATTTAATATTTAGGTAGATATCTATTTGTACACATACAAAATAGTAGCTTTATAATTTTGCAATCAACTTCGAACTACAAAACTCCTATATCTTTAGATTTGTAAGATAGTACACTGAGTTAGAACAATTATTAAATAAGATTTGTATATAATATTCAAGGAGGTATTTATTTGTATACATACAAAGTAATAGGTTTATAATTTTTACAATCAATTTCAAAGCAAAAAAACCATACATCATGTTACGGATTGTAAAATAATAATACATTGGCTACTATATATAATAAGTAAATAATTTTAGCACATAATATTTAGGTAGGTATTTATTTGTAGACATCCAAAATCGTTGGTTTATAATTTTTACAATCAATTTCTAAGCAAAAAACTTGTAAAATAGTACACATGGTTAGCAAAATAAGTAAATATACACTCGCTTGCTAAAATATCTAATAATATCTTTAAGTAAGATTTAAAATAATATAAAATACCATCTAATTCACAACCTTTCAGTAAATGCCTAGATAATTCTTCTTGGGTCCAACGTGCCTTGCTTTTCCTTTTTAATATAATTCCAATTTGATTAGAAGTGAAAAGATCTTTAAATGCTATATTCACTCCATCTTCAAAACTAATGCCAGCTTCTTTTAGCCCTTTTTCTAGATCATAATATGTTGCTGCAGTAAATTTTGATGATTTTCATAGTTATCTATTTTTTTCTTCAAACACAGCTTTTCAATTTGCAATTCTTCATAATTTCTTTTTAAGATATCATACTCTGTTTCTCTACTAAGGGGTAGTCTTGCTGACAAGTCTATGCTCACAGTTTCCTCTTGACGCTTGATTTCATCAGCTGGTTCTGTGATGTTCAATGATGGTTCTTTATTCCTGCTAATTAAACTTGTCACAAGAGTTTTCCTATTGTTATACATCATATTGTTGGACATTTCACTCTTATTATGTTTTTCTTGCCCGTTCAACAGATTTACTTAATGAAGGAACAGCTAAAAATATAAATTTATTACTACAAGTAGGTATAACAGGTACCCTCATAGGTCTCAGGCAAACCTCAAATAATACGTAGGTACTACATACTCTCACACAAAATAAATAAATAAACAAAACCAACAAACACAAACTTTGTATTTGATTTTTTTAGATGCGTCGGTTGTGTATTTAAAATCCTAGCCCGCAACTCATCTTCAAAATCCTCAAGTTTAAAATGCTTACTGCAAATTCTCTTATTTCCAACATGCCAGTCATCTTTGCGATAACATTTTCTTACCCATTCTTTTTGATTCTTAGGCCCTTTAGAAAAAGAAAAGAAGGAAAGTGTCTCTCGACTTTTCTTTGCCGTTTTAGCATTATTTTTGCACGTTGATACATTAAAAATTGTTCCACTGGGCATCTAAAAAGATATTTAGGTTAAGTTAACTATTGGCTTCTTTTTTAACTATGTATAATTTATTTTTTGAAATTAAACACATATCTACCTTTATGATGAATTACCGATTTAATTTTTGATTAAATAACGTCCAATTCGTCCTAAGGTTGATTCACTGTACACTTTTGTTTACAACATTACAACAAAACACCTTAAAAAATTAAATACATTCTTTAAGGCTGCGAGACGAAGAAGTACCTCCAACAGAGATAGAAAATATTATTCTGATAGGTGCTGCTGAAGATTAGTGAAGGTCTTGAACTAGCGATTTTCTTCAAAACTGTATTATTCTATCGAACGTTTTACTAACTTCAACTACTTCTCAGCAGGTGGCATCACATTCGGCTTTTGTTTTGCGAAGAGCTTGGAATATTTTTTCGTCCGTAGAAAAGCGGTGTTGTCAGTTGTCTACTCTTTTGTTTACATACCAAGCTTATGGCGCGGGAGGTTGAAGAGCGGAGGGTGGGGAAGATATAAATTCTATTGTTACCTATGCCTTTAGACGAACTTGGAACAGACAATACTTGTAAGATTTCTAAGCGGTCGAAACTCGAATGAATGGAGCGTCGATTCGTCACGTTGTGGATTTTGAAGTCATCCAATCTTATACAGAATCACTGCGTTCCCGCAAATCTTTATAAAAATATTTGATTATGAAGATCAGGCTTTTGAACTCCCAACATGTCTTCAAACGGACGCAAATTAATTTTGATTAAACTCCGACACATTAGCTCAATTGGACCAATTAAAAAAAAAATATTGCTGAAAATTGTAAATGTATTTTGGTGAAGCTTCGTTTATTTGTTGGCTTTCATATACTTTTGTGTACCAAAATTTAAGTTTCTAGGTTAATGGAAAATTGAGTTATAAAAATGTACAAGCTTTTAATGAAATTTGACTACCATAAGGCACTGGCTGTGTCCGGACTTTAATATTTCTCTGTCACTTTATTAAAAAACGAGTACTGCTTTGGAGATAATATGTTTTAAAAAAATCCTGAAATTTATCCTACAAAAATAGTATTGTATTTTATTTCTTTACCGTCTGCCTATTTCACGGACTATGTCCAGTCACCGACGCGAGACATACGTTTTGTCTTTATAAGTTTGTACGCAGGGTAGGGATGTTTAACATGCCTAACATCGCGTGGTGCACGAGACCGACATCTTAGCGGCCTTTCTGAAAAGCGGGTGCAGGCATACAACTTGCTCAAGCACAATGCCATTGTCACGGCAATTGTTATGTTTTAATATGTACCGAATTAATAATTATTTATAATTTTATATTTTATACATTTGAAAATTGCCATGACCAACTGTTTGGTGATAGGTAACAATTTTATACAAGTAATATAAATGCAATGTAGGGACTTAATTCATTCATATATTTTTTGACTCAAGGCGATATCTCAATCTTTTTGGTCGTGAATTAGGAATTTATTTTTTGTTAAAATTCAATTTATTTTTATATAAATGTTTACTAGGTTTGGGTATATATATATATATATATATATATATATATATATATATATATATATATATATATATATATATATATATATATATATATATATATATATATATATATTATTGTGCATATTTGTTTCCTGAACCTCGGTCTATTTCCGCGACTATGCTCAATCACCATCGCCAGGGAGCAGTTTCACCTCAATATCCTGGAAATTTTGCCGAAGCGCTGCCTTTCTGTAAGGAGGGTAGGGATATTTCATGTGCCTGACATCGCATAGACACGGGACCGACGGCTTTACGCCCCCTCCGAAGGGTGGAACGTACAGACATTCAACTTACTCAAATACAATGCTACAACCTACGTTGATGTTAAGTATGTACTGGAAAAACGAAAGGGGAACATTGGGAATCTAACCCAGTACCTTCCGGTTCAGACGCACACGTTCTCACCACTGAACCACCGAGGCGCTATATATATATATATATATATATATATATATATATATATATATATATATATATATATATATATATATATATATATATATATATATATATATATATATATATATATATATAACTTACTACTATTATTTGTCAATCCAAATCGGTTACTGAAATTTCCTGGATTTTAATGAGCAGCCTTTGTATTTAGTGTTGTAATATCTGTTTGTTTTCTTTGGCTTATCTTTTTAAATCTATACAATTTTTTGTAGAATCCGAGTGACTTGCATTTTTTATATAAATCATCATAGCCCAAAGGTAACATTGTCTCGTCGTCGCAACCACTTTTCAACTTCCTGTTCTGCTATCAAAAGACCAGCTTTCAGCCCCTCGCATTTATACATATCTATGTATTTTCTTTATTGAATGCTTTTTAGTTGATTGTAATCCTGCCCGTTAGTTTTAGCCATATTTACCATCATGCGTAAATTCATTTTTTAGGAGATGTGACTCTAAATGAATACATTATGTAATTTCGCTAAACGTCATATTTTTGCATTGGGATTATATGGATAAACCTCTAGACATATGTGTGCACTGGTTGCAAATGAAATTGATTTAGAAACATATTATGCGTCTTTTAATAAAATTTCACCAAGTTTGTAGAATAATACTTGAGTGTGTTATTTAAAAATAAATAACTTAATTTAAAAACTAATTGTAATTGCAAAATTACATCTATGCAGAGAAAAATGATTGTTGTTTCGTGGAAATTGATAAAGTACATTAGCACATATGCTTGTTGTTTCCTTTTCTTCAGTGTTAAAAATTGCGTTATATATTAATTAGAACATTTATTATAATTGGGAAGAAACCAACAAGGGTTCATGGCAGCAAGTGCGTTTTGGTAGCGAATCCCCCCCCACCCCCCCCAAACGTCACTTGAACATATAAAAATAGTTAAAAAAAGATTTTTTTCCAAATTCGAAAGTCGGGATCTCCCCATTAGTGAATTTCTTCTAAGAAAAATAACATATAAGTAGGTATATGAAATTGTGGGCAAAGAAATTAATATGTGTAAGAGAAAACAGTTCTGTTTTGTTTTTCTCGTACGAAATGTATGTCTGGTCTATTGCTACTTTTCGGCCTCTTAGCCCCGAATAACTCTTTTTGGGTGTGAAAAGAAAAACTTTATTTATCATACACAAAGTTTGAGTCCTTGTATCCTTCTTTGCTCTCCTGGGGAAAAATAGTTATGTCCATGACTCAACTTTTCGTTTAGCTAAAAACTTAGAATTTGGTTAATATTATTGTATGTCAATGCAATTTGCTTACCAAGTTTTATTTCAATAACTTTAATATTTTCAGAGATACATTTTCCGAAAAGAGACTTTTTTCACTGAAATACTGGTGCGCTTGTGCTGGCTAACGAACTCGTGGAAAACATAATATTATATGACACGTGCCAAATTAAAAAAAAAATGTTATTATTTTGTAATTGAGTTGTAGTTATATATATATATATATATATATATATATATATATATATATATATATATATATATAATATATATTCATTGATTGTTGTTGCCCTTACTTGGTGAAACTTGTCCATACTACATACAGACTTGGAGACTACTTCTCTGGCTTCACAGTAAAGCCAGAGAAGTAGTTTCCAAGTCTGTATGTAATATTATATATAATTATTTTTATAAACATTAAAATATGAAACATATAACCCATACATTTGCAGTCATATCCAATCTCTTTACTGTAGTGCGAAATTAGTACATATATTGTACTTACTTATTTACGCCTACCATAAATATTTGTAACATTATATAGACACTAGCAACTAAAAATTAGTGGATGAACCATTAAAACAATTTAATCCAATTATGTTATTTTTTATTTCAATATAAGTAATAAGATTTTTAATGTGATTAGGTACTAATAAAAATGTGAGGATATCCTCATATCCTTTTTTTCTATAAGTATAATTTTCTCTGTAGAAAAATTTGCAAGCTTATTGCACGAGATTCATAAAATGCTTTATTTGAGAAACGAAAAGTTAATGTTTAAGCATCCGATTAAATTTTGTCCGTCAATTAATGCATTGTAAAATTAATTTCAATGGCAAATTTTACCGTTATTTTCATCATTGTTAAGTACCTCATTTATTTTACGTTGTCAAAAGCTTTATGGTTATCGCAGTATTCAATTTCAGTGAGTTTTTATAACACTGACAACACTGCTTATGCCGGAGGCAATGAGTTATTGGATCCGATGCAAACGCCCCCTGTTACACAATTGCTCCACTGGTCATTTCTCAGCTGAGTGACAATACAGTTGCACTTGTACAGAATTTGCCTCGGGCAGCCGGACAAATCGTTTTGTGTGGACATTTAATAAAAACATAATTTAAAAAAAACTAGAAGGGCTACATACTTATATTTTATTGCAATCGAATCTTTACATGTTCCTGCAGGTAATGAATAGTCAAAGTCATCTCTTTTGGAACATCTTCGTATATATAATCCTATCTAAATCATTAGAATATTTAGGTGAATTTCAATTAATTATAACTAATAACACAACAGTTTTTGAAATTTGCGAACATTCATCACCACTTGTGGTTTGCCTAGATTATGAAGCTTTTTAAATTGTTCCCGTAGACCTACTATTTCTTGAGATAATTACAATTTAAGGAGGCCTTGTTTTCCTATACTAAAGTGATAGCTAAATGCCACCCTTAAGATAATAGTTTTGATTTAACTGCTATTTCTTGCAAAATAAACATTCAAATACGTCTGTAACTGATCGTATTCGGAAAATATTTAAGCAAGCACATTAAAAGTTACCTAAATTTCTATAAATATTATTTAAAGTACCAAAGCCAAACTTTAACTTTTGGCATTTAGACTTCACATGACGCATTACCCTCCTCTCGCGTCGCTCCCCTCTCGGAGTTACCAGACAACCTGTCTAATCTATAAACCTTGCGCTAGCAGTATATCCAAATACATGTTTCCATCGAAAGGAAAAACAATTTGAACATTAAATTAAATAACATTCATTGATATTTTGTCTTATTTTTTTAATGGATGATTTTATTGCCATCCAAACCAAAATTTAAAACGTCGTATATTGTCATGAGCAGAATTGAGAAAGCTTTAGAATAAGGTGTCACAATATAGCTGTAGTACTTTATTGGGACTAATCATACAAGGTAGTTTAGACAAAGAAGCTTTAAGTTTGTACTTGCCGGCCACAATTTGGCAAAGTATTGTAATAAAAGTTACGTATCTGGAATAAAATTATTGACACTGACAACTGTAATTTTGACATTTCCACCAACCATTTTCTAAAATTGTTCTCTTTCTGCTTCAGCTATACTTTGTGCTGAAGCGAACATGCTCATTCTGTGGTAGAATTATGGGTTTCTGATAACATATTGGCCAAACTTGACGTATTTTTGAATAGACGAAAATTTATACAACTTGTTTACATCGTACCTAGCATAGACTGTCATTTAAAATTTAAGAGTACCTTACGCCGCTGCAAAAGAGGCGGGTTCCAAGACACTAATATTTACGCCATCATGTGTCCCCCTTGAAACAAAGTCGACGGTCTCGGCTTTCTTTCTTGTAGTGAATTTTCTTTGAAAAAGTCACCCATGAGGAAATCTCGACTTTTGAAAAAGGTTCTTTGAATGAGCGCGAACTAGGCCCCCTAAAACATCCGAGGTTACTTTCACTTTTTATATGTCTATGTATATATATATATATATATATATATATATATATATATATATATATATATATATATATATATATATATATAGTTATCACACCTATAACTCAAAAAAGAAAGGGTCGATTTTGATAAAATTTGTTGAATAAAATCTTTTTGCAAGTGGCTTGGATACGTTCTTTAGCCAGGAAAATCGGACCAGTTTTTCAGGGAAAATTTTACGTTTCTTCTGGAAAAAATTCATATCTCCGGAAATAACAATGCTGTGGCAACCACATTTGGCAACCTGGTTTAAGTTATAAAAAACGAATTCTACACCAAAGTTAAGGTTTCTATCTTGAAAGAAAAAAAGTTATAGGCACTTAATGAAGCAAAATTTTAGTTCCACTATAAGTTAGAAAACACGCAATACCAAAATATTGTATGTAATATTGCATAAAATACTGCATACAGACTTGGAGAATACTTCTCTGGCTTCACTGTTGGTTTTTAGTGGTGAAGGACGTAGCCAGCGCGTGAGCTAACTGGAGCAAGTGGCCCTTCGAATTCTGGAAGTTCTAGGATGTTCTTCAATGCTTCTGTAACTATAGTTTCGCTGCTTGTCAAGCATATATATATATATATATATATATATATATATATATATATATATATATATATATATATATATATATATATATATATATATATATATATATATATATATATATATATATATATATATAATTATTCACCACTAAAAACCAACAGTGAAGCCAGAGAAGTATTCTCCAAGTCTGTATGCAGTATGGACAAGTTTCACCAAGTAAGGGCAACAACAATCAATGAATTGCATAAAATGTATATTAGAATGTTTTAGATTTATGTTGCACTTCTCATTTGGTAAAATAGTTGCAAATTCTGCCTCTAAAGACTTGAAATATTAGAAGTAAATAACTTAAGACCATTATCGGTTATCTACCTGTCTTCATTGCAATTTTCCAGAAGCCCTAAGTGGTCTAGTGGTTAGCATCCCCGTCTGATGAGAGCAGGGACGCGGGCTCAAAGCTTTTTAACGTTATTTGATCAGATTGTGTAATTCCAATACATCTTTTTAGCGACTTTTTGTTGAAAATGAAAGATAAGCACTTTTAAGACTTTTAATTCAAGTTTAATAGTAGCTGTTGTTGCCCTTCGTTGGTAAAACGGTGCCACAGTTAACATAGACCTAGAGATTTGTGACATGAGAAGAGGTTGTTTTCTTTTATACAACCGGATTCACTTTTTACAGCATCCACAGGCAAAATAATTTTCTCTGTGAAGCCACAAAAAAGTATCTAGCTGTATTTAGATCAGATTTTCAATATTTTTTTTATTTATTTAATTTATTTTTATTTCTATTAGTTAATGTTCTTGTACAAAATGTTCCTTTAATAGCGAATTTTCTTAGAAATAAATTTAATGAATTTATTTGAAGATACGTTTGTTGCGAATTTTTGTATGAAAAATTATTCAACTGATGGATCATTTTTTACACGAAATTCATCGAAAATAAGGTTTTAATGGATTTTCGTGCAAACAAATTATTTTATTTCCAATTTTATTTACAGATTAGATTTTTTTTATGTATTCTTTTTGCAAATTTTTGTGTAAAAACATATTTAGCCAGTTTTCCAGAAGTTTTTTTTTGTGATTCATAGAAATCATTTTTTGTAAGATGTTTTTGTGACATTTTGGTAATTAATGATAAATGTTTAACAACTTATTATAAAAAAATGTTTACGGATTTTCTTGAAAAATTGTTTGCAAATTTTCATGAAATTTTTGTTGCGTTGCCGAAAAAGTTTTTGTGAAAAATTTTGGTAGGTGGGTAAATAACTTCAAATGGTTGGTTGACCAGGAAAATCGGACCAGTTTTTTAAATTTATTTCATTTATTTTCATTAGCGGATTTTCTTGTACAAAAGGTTCTTTTAATAGCGATTTTTCTTATAAATGAATTTAATGACTTTTCTTTGAAGAAACATTTAAGAATTTTTGTATGAAAAATTATTCAACGGGTGGAACATTTTTAAATTAAATTTGGCGAGAATAAGGTTTCAATGGATTTTCGTGCAATTACATTATTTTATTTTCAATTTTAATTATAGATTAAGTATATAATTTGAATTTTATGTATGCTCTTAGCAAAATTTTGTGTCAAAAATGTTTAGCCAAATTTGATGCCTGCTTTCATTAAAAAAAAAAGACATATCTGCAATTAAAAATATTTTTATGAAAATTGACTACCATAACGCACTTGCTGCGCCCAGACTTTTTTAATTCCGATATTTTCCAGTTATGAGGTTTTAATTGGCACACCCTGTATGTAATTATAAATACTTCCTGTCTAACTCTAGGAAAATTCTGTTGTTAATAGTATAATATGTTTTAATAAATGTGAGGATCGGAATTATTTTAATGCCAATAAATGTATGAACATAATAAATCCATTATATTTTAGAAGTGCAAGTTTTGGTGGAATATCTGCGCCACTATAATAGGTTTCGGTATCTGGTGGTATATCATCTGGCGGGGTTATTAGTCCCGTGAATATCGAGGATGTTGCTATCTCAGTCTCATTTGCATTATAATATAATCTTAACTTCGGCATAGTACTGTCATAATACCGTTCATCTGTTATATATTCTGACTTGCCATACAAGTAGACAAAATCAGTATTTATTTCATTTGCTTTTGTGCTAATTGTCGCTGCGTCTTCGATTCCATAATTACAACCAACTATATAAATTCCCTCTAGAAGACGAGCCATACCACAACCAAGATGAGAAGCACTTGTCCAGTCCAACATTGTAAATTGGTGTGGTGTTACTATTTCTTTCGAACTAATATTTTGTGATTTACCTAGACCATTCAATATCCCTTTAAGATCCGAATGTTTGGCTGCATCCGGAAACCACTTTGAAATAAACTGCCTAATAACAGTATCTGTAATTGGATAGAAATTGTGTCCCATCCACAAATTCTGTCCAACGTTCATGAATCTGGGAGTTTTTCGACATTGGTCATGAGTGGCGGTACCATTGATATATAACCAGCAAGCTGCAGTGTATTCTAAGTCCATGTCATAACTCATTTTTCTCACACTTAAATTAGAAGTTTTACCTTCGGAAGTAAAGAATTCAACCGCAAGTTTATTCCTGTAAAAGTTATGCCAGTAAAGAGTTCGAACTCTCCAGAACAAATCCAAAGGAATGGGCTTTCCTGGGCCTTTGCAAGGTTTACCGCAAAGCGAATGCATATTTTTATTACATTGTAACTCCTTCTGGCAATAGTCAGTAATTTTATATTCATAAGATAGCGCCAGTATAAATGCAATGAAATATATTACATGCATACCTGAAACTATACTATTATCGATTTCCTAAAACATTAAATATACTAAACGACATTTGCAAACTATTTGTCAAAACAATAAGGTTATAGAGTTTACAGTATATTGTGTCATGATCAGTGTTGCCAATGCTGAAAATGGAAATCACCCATTCGGAGTTTCAAAATTACCCGATATTACCCGAAATCATGAGTGTTGGCAGCGCTTACTAAACAGTAGGGAAAATTAAAACTTTGGCGAATAAAATTTGTATACCATAATATGCTGAAAACAGAAATCTCATTTATTCAAGCCAACTCAGTCATAAGGTTATATTGTATAAAAAATATTAATATCAAAAACTGAGCAAAATATTTTAGTAACCACGTTTATAAGTATAGGTATATATGGTGATTGTGCAATAGAAGCAAGTTCTAAAGCTGGTCAGCTCTTTAATAGTTGGCTGGTGTGGTATACTTGCAATATGGTAGGTGGTAGTGGAATTTTCCTTTATGTGATAGTAAAGGATTTTTTCACGCCCGAGGAGGTATCACCCCTTGCATCAAGGGGCCGGTAAAGTCCCAACGGACGTTTCCGGTTCTGGTGTATGAGTCGGTTTCCCTCATAAGCAAAAATGATGGTGGCTCCTCCTTGTATAAAAGATTCCGGAGGCAAAATACCCCTCCATTCGGATCTCCGGGAGAGGGGTGTACAGGGAGCGCCAGCATCGATATTTACAATATCCTTCTCGAATATATGTGGCCTAAATTCTAACCTGAACTCCGTTTACCATTTCCCCCAGGCTAATTGGCCCCAACTCCTCTTCCTGACCGAAACTCAAATCAGTGCCAAAACAGCCACTAATCACCTTAATTTCCCGGGGTATGAGCTCCTTACTTCTTTTAGATTGCATGGAGGCGTGTGCACGTACGTCCGTAGCAATCTACCCTGCACCAGACTCCCCAATTTAGAAGCTGGAAGAAAATACATACTATGGATAAAACTCTCTCTCAGGGCTGCAACTAAATTCATCTGTTGCATTTACCGGTCACCTTCTGACAACAACTTTGTCCAGCTCTTTGACTACCTTTCTGAAAAAACCGACCATCTGATTTCTGAATATCCTTCCTCCGAGGTCACTATTTTTGGTGACTTCAATGTCCATAATAAGGAATGGCTAGGATCTTCAAAAACCGATCCACAAGGAAGAGCAGCGGAGGCCTTTGCAATCAGCAATTCTTTAGCCAATATGGTTCAGCAACCTGCTTACTTTCCTCGCATCCCAACACACAGCTCAAATCCCCTGGATCTCCTTCTTACTACAAATCCTGATTGCTGTAAGATATCAGTCACCGCCCCCTGGGTCGCTCAGACCACGACATGGTCACTGCTTCCTGCGCAATGCAACCCGAGGTCACACAGTCATCACACCCACGTATCGTTTGGCACTACAACTCCGCGAACTGGGACGAAATGCGAGATTACTTTTCCTCATTTCCATGGGCGTCTGCCTGCTTCTCTCATCCTGACGCCTCTGATATTTCACAAAACGTCACCGAAATTATCCAATCTGGCATGGCATTATTTATTCCACTTACACAGAAAACCTCTGCAGCCACTCAAAAGCTCTGGTTCTCTAAATCCTGTGACAAGGTCAGACTTGAAAAGGTCAAAGCTCACAAAAAGCTTCTACACAATCCCAGTCAAGAAAACCGTCAAGCATTTAACGACGCAAGAAACCGCTATGTACGCATTCTTTCTGATGCAAAAAACTCGTTTAATAACCACATCAAAAACAAAGTCCTCTTAAGCTCCCGCGGCAGCAAACCCTTCTGGACTCTTGCTAAATCTATTGGGAATAATTTCTGCAAGAGCACGTTCCCACCTCTTGTCTCAGGGGATATAATTGTTTCTACCGCACTGCGCACTGCTAAACTTTTTGCCTCGTTGTTCGCCGGCAATTCTACTCTCAACTCACCTCCAAATGTTCAACCACCAACAGTCCTCAATGTCGCGCATAAAATGACGGATATCATTTTCAAAACTAGAAAGTCGCGAAAGATGCTCTCTTCTCTTAATACCAGGAAAGCCTCTGGCCTTGACGAGATCCCAGCAATTGTTCTCAAAAAATGCGCACTAGAACTTGCTCTTGTCCTGACTCGTCTGTTTCAGACATCTTACAATAGAGGCATGTTCCCTAGTAACTGGAAAACTGCTCGAGTACAACCAGTCCCCAAGAAAGGATCGAAAGCGCTTCCTAGCAAGTACAGGCCTATTTCTCTCCTTTCAGTCATCTCTAAAGTGATGGAAAAGTATATAAACACCGAATTACTAAAATTTCTTGAAAAACACACTCTAATCCACGACAGGCAGTATGGATTCCGTCAGCGCAGATCAACTGCCGACTTCCTTTCCTTTGTCACCCATTCTTGGAACAAGTCTATGGAACTACACGGTGAATCCCAGATTGTCGCTCTAGACATATCCAAAACATTCGACCAGGTCTGGCACGTAGCGCTGCTTAATAAACTACCGGCCTATGGCCTACTACCAAAACTCTGCACATGGACAACAAATTTCCTCTCCAACCGGAGCATTTGTGTTGTCGTGGATGGCCATTCCTCTAAACTGTATCAAATTAATGCAGGAGTTCCTCAGGGTTCAGCTTTAGCCCCTACTTTGTTTCTTTTCAAGCACATCCAAACCAGTTCACAGTTACGCGGACGACAGCACCCTCCACTCCAATATACAATATTCTAAGCCTGCCTCTTTAGCTCAACTAGATGAGGATCGCAGATTCATGGAGGGTTTTATCTTCGTGGATCTCCAAAAAATATTAGACTGGGGAAGTAGAAATCTTGTAGAATTCAACCCCACCAAATCACAGTCTTGCTTTCTTTCTCATAAGAGATACACCAGCCCTAGACTCATCGCAATAAACAACCAAGTTATTCAAAGTAATGAGTCCTTTTTACTTGTTGGCATCTCTGTGGATCGAAATCTCAATTGGCACCAACATGTCAAATCAATTGTAGAAGCGGCTGCTAAGAAATTAGGTTTCCTCTTCCGGGCTCGCAAATACTTTTCACCAGCTAATCTCTATACTTTATATACTTCACAAATAAGACCAAACCTCGAATACTGCTCCCACATCTGGGGTGCTGCTGCCGCTTCTACACTCGCTATCCTGGACTACATTCCGAAGAGAGCAATACGTCTCATCGGTGACCCTACCCTCACCCAAAGGCTGCCATCCCTTGCGCACTGACTTGCCGTTGGCGACCTCTCTCTCTCTCTCTTTTGTAGATATCTGCACGGGCACTGCTCAGAGGAGCTTTCTTCCATAGTTCCTCCACCTTCTGCCCCCAACAGATCTACCAGGGGAACAGAGCGAATGCACCCTTTTACTGTCCAGGTCACCAGACATAGAACATCTTGTTATGCCCGCGCTTTTGTCCCGAGGACTTCCAAGTTGTGGAACTCCTTGCCGGCATATGTTTTTCCTTCTCCCCCGAACCGTCAAACCTTCAAGTCTATAATTAACAAGTTGCCTCTTTCCTCCTTGTCGACACCCACGGTACGATAGTGTTTAGGCTGTAAGCCCTCGTGGTGTGTTGTTGAAATAAAAGATAATAATAATAACAGTATACTCAAAATATAAACAAGGAGAAAGTAGAATTCTAAACTATGTTTGAGAAAAATTATTAGGTAACTATAAATGACTATGAATCATGTTTCAATACTTAATACCCAATATTATTATAATGTTTTTTAATCTCTGGTTCCTCGTTCCCAACTTTAGTATACAACATTTTTTGAACGGAATAAATTTATTAATGACACCTTTCCATTCAATACCATCTTTTAATGCTAAAATTAAACGTAGCGTGTTTGTAGAACACAAATTTTGTTTATCGCTGCCTTAACGTTAATTAGATACGCTCTACTGAAGCGTTCGAAAAAGGAAGAATTAAAAGTAATGAAATCACTATTTGTCAAAAAATGTTGACAAATGTGAATGAATATGTCAACATTTTTTGACATAACAATTCAGCTTCTGGTAGTTTCTGGGGCCTGGTGAACTCGCCCATTGATCTTCCTTCTTCCTACATCACTCATAAATCAGTTTCTAAGATGGGTTCGGTTCGAATTTTAAAAAATAGACAAACTAAACTGACCTTATAGAAGGTCCTGTTTTTAAAAAGACAGTATTGACTATCAAAAATGGTTCAATTACCCGAAATTACCCAAAGGGTAACGTTTGTATACTCCTGTCCTCAGTTGCTTAAGATTACCCGGCATTCGGGTAATTAACCGCCAATCGGCAACAATGGTCATGAAATAATGACTTACAAGATATGATAATGCGCATATGCCCCGCCCCCTTCTATGACGTTACGTGGTGAGTAACATTATAGATAACCAACTACACACTTAAAACAAAGTCATTCGTAATCAAAAAAATTTAATACGTTAATTTAATGTGGTTGAAGTTACATTCCTCTTCGTCGCCTATATTTTCTTTTTCAGACAATATACAATACAGCACACTAAATCTAGTCTTTTTTGGCAAAGGTTTACTTTCGGGGCGCATGTCCGATTTTATGAAATTTTGCATATAGACGTATTTTAGGGTGTAGATGACGAAAATTACAATAAAAATTAGGGCAAATGCCATCTAAGGGCGTTATTTGGAATTTTTTGTTGGACATTGTTTTATACATTTTCGGGGGCCGTTCGTTTTATATCAAGCTAAAGAAGGGTGTATTCCATTATTCTAATTCATTTTTACATAGTTAGTGCCCCCCTTACTTGTTTATTTGTCTCTGAAAATTACACCCTTCTTTTCATCCTATAAGTTGAAATTAACATTTGACATATAAAGCCAACTTAATGTAAGATGTCAATTTCAACTTATATGATGAAAAGAAGGATAATTTTTAGAGACACATAAACAGTTAAGGAGGTGCACTAACTATGTGAAAATGAATTAGAATAGTAGAATACACCCTTCTTTAGCTTGATATGAAACGAACGGCCCCCGAAAATGTGTAAAATATGACAAAAACATGCCGCAAAAGTGAGTATAACCTACAATTTTCCAACAAAAAACTCCAAATAACGCCATTAGTTGGCATTTGCCCTAATTTTTATTGTGATTTTCGTCATCTACACCCTAAAATACGTCTATATGCAAAATTTCATAAAAATCGAACATGCGCCCCGAAAGTAAACCTTTAGCGTCTTATATATATATATATATATATATATATATATATATATATATATATATATATATATATATATATATATATATACACGCACAAGACAAGTATAATAATTAAGGTGTCCCCTGAATTAATATTGGGGATACACAAACTTAAATATTAGTGAATTTTTTAAAATAAAAATTCACTAAAAGTATAGAAGACGTTCCCAGACATTTAGAGGACGTTAACATTCATAAACTTGATTTGATCATCATGTCACATAATCACAGTATAGTATTCTGATCTTAAAAAAATATTTTCAACTGTATGCACCTAAATATTAGTAAAATACGTAATTTGTTAAGAGGTTATTAGAAGTGATTAAACGTCAAACTCCACTGTACCACAGCACGTTATTGTTGCAATGGATTCACCATATGAAGCCATGCGCGTGGCAGTTCTAAAAAGAGGTAGCCTCATTATCATATCTCTAGTTATTTGTATTATGATATTATGTTATAAGTGAGGTTAAGGTATGACATTTTGCAGTGAAACGTAGTTAGTGTTTTCGCCCATTTTGTGATTTTCTTTGGTTATCACTTTCATATTAGTGAATTTTCATTAAGAAAATTCACTAATAGAAAAGTATCGACTTTCGGGAAATGTTCTTCAAATGAGCAAGAATTAGGGCCTCTGGATATGTATGTATACAACCGATAACTCAGAAAATACTTCAGTGATTTGGACCAATTTTAAGAATTACCCTTATTTTGCTAATGGCTTGGATGAGTTCGTTCATAGTAAAAATTAAAAAATATTTTTTAAAACGCAATATCTCTCAAATTGTCTAAGTGATTGAAACGAATATTCACAACTTAAAAGAACACAGACAGGCGTGGTTGTGTACCAATTTTAAAGTCGTTTGATCAAAGGAAACGTAAGTTATTCGAAATTCATAATAACATAATCCTCGACATCACTTCAGATTCTGTAATGCAATATGTACAATGTTGAACAAAGACAGATGACGTTATATGTATTGCTATGCTATTTAAAGAAATCGTAGATAAAAATCTAAACAATGGAGGTTGTCGCAGGTTATCAGCCTGGACAACGTTGTAAAAGATACGACAGGGGCGCCATCTCGGTGCAGTTCTAGTTCTAGTTGACACAAAATTTTATAGATAGAGCTGTACAATCAACTAAGAATTGTGTAATGTCATTTATTTCCTAATAACAGAACAAAGTTTCAAACGCAGTTAATTTTAGCATGCGAATATATACTATAAACAAAAAATTTCGGGACGCAGCAAGTGCGTTATAGTAATGAATTTGCATAAGAATTGTAGACTATTAGTAAGATATATTATTAAAACTAATTCTTTAAATTTAAATGGACCTTGGAGATCGGTTTTGGAGTCCCATTTAGCGATTATTGGAAAATATTATATTTTATATGGAGCTAGAAAATTAAAATTTGCTCTTAGATATAATATGTAGGTAAGTCGTTCCCCCAACGTTTTAATTAGAGAAACTGATTGTCAGTGCAGGTGAGGAGATTGGGCGAAGGGTTCTGCTTAAACTGCACCTTTAACCTTTACACATGCCTTGTTTATAATGATTTAATAAAACCTGTGCTCGAGTCCATTTTCTGCTGCGAGACACTGGTTCAGTTTTTCAATTTTTGATATTATTAACTCTCACATTAATTTTGGCATTATATCTACTTTCTATTTTCCGTTCTATGTTATGATTTTTATTATTATTACTTACTGATATTTTCATTTAATAAAAAAGACGTTAATATTCAATATAACTCCTAAACAGTACATTACCTTGATACAAATTTGTATCGTTGTACATTACATTTTATTTTTTAATCCAATTTAGAGTTAAATTTTTTGATATGGCAAGACAGGTTTATATTTATCGTGATGTGACGTCATTTACGACATGCGCAGTTTGTCTGTACCCTATATTCAACGTTTAGCGAATATTCTCTACCACAACGCACTTGCTGCTTTTCTTACACACATGTATTATATTTCGATGGAAATGCAAAAATGGAATCACATAAGGCATGTTCGATAAAAAAAAGAGAATTTGTATCACCAACGACTTATAGGCCACCCTGTGATTGTAGAAATATTTTTTTAAGATGTAGCTCAAGACATCCTATAATTAACGTATACAATTTTTTTCGTATCTTGTATAGTAACGGATATATTGAGCTTTATTGATTTTTTATGAAAATTCGATAAAAATTATATGCCATTAAACGATAAACTCTATAGCTAAGACTACTGCCAAAACATCAGAGAAATGGTCTATTTGAAATGAATTTTCTGGAAACATTTTAGTAAAATGAAGGACAATGACGGTTGAAGCCAATACTTCAGGCTTTGCAAAACATTCTTCTTGAGACATTTTCTTTCCATAGCTCGTATTAGTTTTAGGTTCTTTGCCTAAATTGACGTTTTAAATCGAGACTTTGACGTTTAGAGGAAAACCTCAATTTATTTCTCTTTAAATGCATATAACTTTTTTGTCTTACAACTTACAGAGCTACATTTTGGTACGTAATTTACCTATAATACCTAAAAGGAACTACGACGGAGTAAAAGAGCCGGTTAACGTGCATACTGTGGGGATGTCAACTCCTTGCCGAACGCAGCCGGCTGGTAAAGGTGCTCAAACATGAGTCAGAAAGTGCAATAGGATCATTAAGGAAGCCGGACGGGAGTTGGACCAACACCACCGAGGAGACCTTATGCCACCTCGCTGAGGTTCACCTTGCTGGCGGTGAAGTCGTCGTGGAGGCTGCTAACCAGGGCCGGTGGTCGGTTTCGAATGCGGACTGGCAGCTGTCGGAGGAGGTAATCGCTGACGGCTCTATAACCTGGACGGTGAACGAGTTTGATCCATTCAAGCCCGCAGGCTGTGACGGGATTTTCCCGACCCTATTTTAGTAGGGCCTGGAAATATTGCTTCCCCAGATAATAGAGGTTTTCCGGGCCAGCTTGGCGTTGACCTATCTTCCAAAAGCCTGGCGCCGGGTCAGGGTTGTCTTCATTCCGAAACCGGGAAAGGTGGACTACACGTTGGCCAAGGCGTACAGGCTAATTAGCCTTACATCTTCTCTGCTAAAGGCACTAGAAAGGATAATATATAGGTTCCTTGCGCTGGTGATCCTCAAGGAAAAGAAGAGCATGGTTACTGGGTTGCCAAAAAGGGTCCATTGCTAACTATTTGCCTGGCGTTAGCCTTCCTACCATTGCTACCATGTGAGAAATTAAGGACTCCACACACTAATTTCTTTTTCCAGAAGAAGTGAACAGTTTCCTCTTCAGCAGGCTTCTCTGTGCTCTCAAACATCGAATACGTTCTTCTGGTGAGTCGGTTATTTGGTCAGTAATATAACTCAAAGCGTTACCGTCAACGATTTAGGTTTTTTATTTGATGTATGTCTTCCACAACTATGGCCATTGGCAGGATGAAGAATTGAAAGGTATTGGAGGAACATGTGCTAATTGAATTTGTTTCCAAACGGAACAAATTAATTATCTTCTGATTGGGACGCGAACCCACTTCAGAAACTTAACTTCAAAGTTGACATTCCTATGTTGCAGTGCGTCCACTGTCACAATTTATTTTACGAAAATTTTTCTTTTTGCTACTCTCTTTTATGTTTACAATATCGCTATTTATATTCATCTCGGTATTATTTTGTCTAGATTCTGACACTTTAATGGTTTTCTAATAGCCGAGCCTGACATTATTATATATCTCATTGGGTTCCTATCTCTATTGCGGCGAGTTTCAACCTGCGTGGCGCTCCCTGCAGAAGGCGTGATAAAACTAAATGGAAGACGCGAACATATTAAGAAAAAAATGAGAAAAAATAGACTACTAAAAATTTATTTAATTCACTGAAAGAAAATCAATAGAGTATGCTTATGTAGGACTGTATCATTACTGTACAATGTATTTATGAATTATTAACTTATCAATATTAAATTAAAAAGATTAGTGACTCCCTTGAGCCTGCCTTTCAGAGCGATGTTTTTCAAAAGAAGGATTATTATCAGGAACTGACACTCTAAGCTCTTTTTCTAAATTTATATTTATATCATTTTGCAAAGGTAGGATGTTAAAAATGGTAATAGTACACGGAATGCTCTTGTTTTCAGTGCCGAAAACTCATCATTTAACCCTGCCCAAAGTTCCAGGAGTGATTTGCTACTAAAATATCTGTCGATTACGTCACTTGCTGTGAAGTCTATAAATATGCCTTCTTCGTCAGTTAAGAGACCTTCGTGAGTATTTGGAAATCGGTTCCAAACCCACTGGCAACTTGGTGTTAAGTTCAAGTCAGCAAGAAAACACTTTCTTAAATTCTTTTCCAGAATGGCTAAATGATTTTCAATGGTTACAAAAACAGCTTTCACATGTTGTTCTTCAGCCTTGTAAGTTTTAACACATTATTCCACATTTGCAAACATTTGTAGGCTTTTGCTTCACATTTTTGCTCCATAACTCCAGTTTTCTATAAAATGCATTAACTTTATCAGACGTACCCAATATATGTGTTTGGTCCTTGGAGTTAAAGATTCAAGGTTTTCAATTTCTCGAATATATCGACCAAGCAGCTCAATTTCATCTCAAAACTTCTCGGCTCCTGGTCGGTTTTCCTTTTCGACAAAATGGTCATTTTACCTCTTAATTCATAAACAGGTTGCAAAAATATCCCATGTGATAACAATCTTGTCTCGTAATAAAACAGTAACACTGACTGTACTGCAACCATGTCTTTACAGAGTGCAGAAAATGTTCTTGATTTAGGGGTCTCATTTTAATAAAATATATTACAGTTACCACCGTCGTTATCACAATATTCAGACTATGACACATTTCTTTGGAATCCACGGCTTCCCTGTGGATTATGCAATGAGTCCAGATACACTGTGAAGATTTTTGTTTCACATGTGCTTGTATACTTTGAAATCTTCCAGACATTGTACGAGCACCATCGGTGCATATTCCGACGCAATTTTTCCACTGTTCTCATCGTTTATAAAATCATTTACGATACGAAATAATGCAAGTACTGTTGCTTTGAGTTCTATTGGTTTGCAGAATATTAGTTTTTTTACTGCTGACATACCATCACCAAATCAAACATAGGCAATTCAATAAGCATCTTTATTGCTATACATTGCCTGATCAAGCTGAATTTAAAAATAATTGTCACGCAACTCCCCGGAAAGCCCATGCTGTACATTTCAGCTGTATCACCAATTCGACGGGAGACAGTAGCATTTGATAGAGGTATAAACTGCAATTGTTTGACAAAATTATCTCCGAACATAGTTTCTACGATCTCAATTGCAGCTGGCGGGAATAAGCCCTTCACCTTCACATCTCCACTCTATGTTTGCCGCGTTTATAAAACCATTTTAGATAGCGAATAATGCAAATGCTGTTGCTTTGAGTTCTATTGGTTTGCAGGATATTAGTTCTTCTACTGCTGACATACCATCACGAAATTGAAAATTGGCAATTAAATGTGCATCTTTATTGCTATCTGTTGCATCATAAAGCTGAATAAAAAAAATCGTCAGGCAACTCCCCCAAAAACCGATGCTGTACATATTCAGCTGTATCTCGAATTCAACGGGCGACAGTATCATTTGATAGAGGTAGAGACTGCAATTATTTGGCAAAATTATCTCCAAACATAGTTTCTACGATCTTAATTGCAGCTGGCGGAAAAATATCTTCACCGACGGTGTGGGGCTTTTTACATCTGGCTATTTGATATGAAACTTTGTAAGAGGCAAGTAGAGCTATTTCATTCACAGACAAAGTTTTTTTTAATGATTTTAGCTTTTCACATGATTTTAATTGTCATTCGAAGAATTCCCTGGATTTGCTAACGTACTCACTATGAGGCGTTTGCAAATATCGTTTAAGTTAACTAGGTTGTCTGCTGCTAAAATTTTTGAGCAAATGAAACACAGGGGCCTTTTTTCCTCATTTACTTCAGTGCTGGTAAACCTAAACTTTAAATATTCTTGAGAGTATTTTCTTGATTTTTGTTTCAGAACCACTCTCGTCTGTGCATTTGTTGATGCTTGACTATCGTCAAATGCCTGCTTACGCCCAGTTAGAAATGTATCCACGATTCTGCTTACACTGTATAAATCTACTGCTACTCAAATATCGTGAATTGCAAAGCAAATTGCAAAACCAAAGTTCTACGAGAGGCTTCGTTGTTTTTTCTCAAACTTCTTTATCAATTTAGCACACAAACATAAAACATTTTTTAAAACGAGAGCGAAAATTTGTAAAAAATTTCTGTTTATTGGTTCGCATTTTTTTTTAAATTGACCTGAATTGATTCTGGCAACATGCTTAGAGAAGTCAAATAGGTATACAGCATTCTTCAACACTGAATGCAATCCACAAATTTTATTATTATCTAGTGACGATGTTTTTCTGTACTTCTATCAGTCATATATATTCTAAGAGTAAGCTATTATTTACGACTGCTTTGAAATAAGAGAGTTTAAAAAAATTAATTTCCATATATACGAAGTGAAATATATATGAAAAATAAATGAAAATGTGCCACAAAAGTGGCTCTTCTTATTGCATGTGAACGCAAAACACTTCCATCGTGAAGAGGAATATTCTTGGGAGTTGTTATTGGCTTGATAGTCTCAACGCCTTTTTCTTGTCGTAACTTAAGCTCCGGCATAATTCTGTCAAAATACTTTTGATCAGCCATATCCTCTGATGTTCCACGCAAATGCACAAACTTGGTTTTCGTTGAATGTTCTGGCTCTATATTAGCATTAACACTTACAACATTATTAATCCCATAATTGCAGCCGACTATATAATTTCCGTCGTCCAAATGTGCGATCCCACAACCCAAATGAGTTGCATCTCTCCAGTCGTGCAGCGTAAATTTTTGGGGTACTGGTATTATTAAAGATCTTTCAAAGCTGGCTTTTTTAATACTTGCCGTTGGGGATACTCTATGTGTCACATCTCTATTTTCTTTTTTATCTATAGAATCTAATGGCAAGCTTGTGGTTTCCGTAATGTTATCTGTTAAAGACGCTGGGCATAAATGTTCAGGTGATTTTACTTCGTTGGATTTGATTTTAGTAATTACTGTATTTTCTAGTTTTCCAGAAAATTTTTGTTGAGCTGAGGATAACCAAGGAGGCGCCGTTGATGTTGAAAAAGTTTCTACGATTGTTTCTGTAAAATTTCCATGAGTTATTGTATCGTTGCATGTTGTTAAATTACTGACTGAGGCTGGAAACCAAGTGCTAACAAACTCTCTTATGCGGTCGTCGGTGTCAGGAATAGCTTTGTAACCTCCCCATACATTTTGTCCAACTTTCTTAAATTTGGGAGTGCTTCGACATGTGTCATGTGTGGCTGCTCCGCTGATGTACAACCAACAAGATACAGTAAACTCAAGACCTAGGTCATAATTCATTAAAGTCATGCTGTCAGACATTTTCACCGCTAGATGTCCTCCGGAAAATTTATCTCTAAAATAATTGTGCCAGTAAAGAGTACGTACCCTCCAGAAATAGTCATAAAGAACAGGATTGCCTGGGCCAATGCAGGCTCTTCCGCAAAGTGTATGTGCATTTTCTTTGCAATGCAAATCGTTCCGGCAATAATCAATTATTTCTTCTCCATGACAAATTACAATACACATTATCACTTTTGTAATATATTGTACAAACATTTTCGTATAAATAAAACCAATATAAATTTAAAATATGAAGGTTACATAATATTTTATAACATATTATTAGTAGACTTGACATTGGCAATAGATTTGTCAACACATCTCAGATAACTTACTTTTTAACGAAAAAATATTTATTGCCTTGATTAGAATGTGGAATTATTAAGACATTTTCTTACTTTGTAAAAATAACAATAATGTTACAAAAATATTTGCTATAATAACAAGATTAAGTCAGGACGCAGCAAGTGTGTTATAGTAGCGAATTTTAATAAGTTTTGTAATACATTATGCAACTCTCGAGCAAACCATTTGTTTTAACTTATTTATATTAAATTTAAGTAGCTGATTTTTAATATACAATCCCCTTAAAAGCATCTAAACTTTTTCCATCAATTAAAACAAATCGTGCGACATGCCGTAGGTTCAAACACTGAAAACGAGTAAATAATTTAATATATCCATCTTTGTTTTTATTATTTAACTGAATACCGCACAGTAATACCCTTATTGAAGGAGGTAAAAGTATCTTTACAGATTTGGGGGATATATGTATACAATCAAATTGAAAGAGGGTGCGGTACTCAGACTCTCTGAGACCCAGGGTTGAACACACCAAGACCTCACAGACGATCTCCGGCGAGATTTGGGGAGTAGGCAGATTGAGGCCCCGTAATCGAGCTACAACAACCCAACACACCTTTGTCCACCGCTCTAAGGAGTTGGCAGATTGAGGCCTTAGAGTGTCCTTACATATTTCCTTTACATCTTGAAAGTGTCTCCAAAACAGGAGCCGAAACGTAGAGTTTTTATAAATTCTGGACGCGGTTCAACTCGAGAACCAAATATGTATCATATTAAAGACCGCGGAAATCCTTCCGAATATATATATATATATATATATATATATATATATATATATATATATATATATATATATATATATATATATACTTTTGGAATATTGCACTACACTGTAATCACTTTTAAATATGCACTTTGTTTGTTTGCTGTACGTTTGTGCTTTCTTATTGATTTGCGTGGACTGCAGTTTTGAACCGTCCCGGTTCATCATCAGCACGCTACTGACTGTTATCGCTCCTGTGTGGTCTACGTCTGAGATTGTACGTGATGCCTGCGCCGTGAGCTTCTATTGGTCGGTTCACTGTTCTCTGATTGGTTGTGCCTTCGGACTGTGTCGTGTGTATCGGTATCCTGTCTTGATCACTGTGGTTTGATAATTTGTCTATTTGCATGGCCTTTATTAAATTTTGTTTAAATGTTTGTACTTGGATTTGTTCTGGCATCAATTGTTTCTTATTGTTTGTTTCTTGAATGTAGTATTGTTCCCAGATTCCCATTTTTTGTGGTCTTTAACATGTTTCATTAGTTGTAATTGGGTGATGTCTGGTTTTTGGTGTTTTGTGTTGTGAATGTGTGTAGCTACGTTTGATTTGTAGCTAGGTATGTGGATTTTATCTAATGCTGTTATATGTTCCTTGAGTCTTGTTTCTATTGATTTTATTGTCATTCCTATATATTTTTTATTGCAGGTGTTACATTCTATTTGATATATTCCGTTTAGTTCATGTGGGTTGTGTCCTTGTTTTTTATTTATTTTGTTTATTATTTTGTTATTGGTTTTGTAGCTCATTTTTAAGTCATATTGTTTGAGTGTTTGTGTTATGTTTTTAATGTGGTGGTTATAAGTGTATGTTGTGTATTTTGTGTTTGTTTCTGGTGTTTTGTTTTCGGTTTTGTTGATTTGTTTGTTTTTGATTTGTTTTACTAGCTTTTCTATTGTTTTTTTGTTCTTTCCATTTCTTTCTGCTATTTGTATTATTATGTTGTACTCCTTTTCTCGTTCGTCGTTACGGAGTGGTACATTTAGCATTCTGTTTATTAAGTATCTGTATGCGGCCATTTTGTGTGTGTGTGTGTGTGTGTGTGTGTGGGTGTAGTGAGTGTTTAGGTATAGTGATGTCTGTTTGTGTAGGTTTTCTGTATATTTTGTATTCAATCTGGTTTTCTTTTCCGATTAGTGTTAAGTCTAAGAAGTTTATGGTGTTGTTTGATTCTTTTTCTATTGTAAATTTTATGTTTTTGTTAATTTGATTTATTTTTTCGAGGATATTGTCTATGTTGGTTTTTTTATTGTCGTATATTATTAATATATCATCGACGTATCTTATCCATTTAATGTTATATTTCTGCCATGATGCTTGATAGTGGAGATCCCATTGGTAGTCCGTCTTCTTGGATGTAGTATTCTCCGTTGAACTCAAAGTAATTTTGTTTCAATATGATGTTTAATATTTCGCTGATTTGTTGTTTTTTGTTGCTATTTTGCATTTTATTTTCGATTATATTTGTAGTTTCGTTAACTGGTATATTGGTGTATATATTTGTTATGTCAAATGAGGAAAGTCTTGTGTTTTTGTTTATGTTTTCTAGTTTATGCACTAGTACTATGGAGTTTTTCATGTTAAATTTGTTTTCTAGCTGTATTTCTTGTTTTAGTACTTGGTCCATTTCTTTTGCTGTTTTGTATGAAGGTGCATCTTTGAAGTTGATGAGTGGTCTTATTGGGTATCCCGTTTTGTGTATTTTTATTGTTCCTGTCATTGGTTGTGCTTTAGGGTTGTTGTTATAATAATCTGTTGTTTTTTGGTTGAATATTGTCTTGTGTTTTGCTATGATGTTTAATATTTGATTTTGGAATTTTTTCGTTGGGTTTTCGTTCAGTTTCTTGCATTTATTGGTTGAGATGAAAGTGTTTGTTTTTTATATATAGTCCTGTCTTTTTATTGCTATTAGTGTGTCGCTTTTATCTGTTTTTGCTATTGTTATGTTGTTATATGTAACTGCAGTCCACGCAAACCAATAAGAAATCACAAACGTACAGCAAACAAATAAAGTATATATATATATATATATATATATATATATATATATATATATATATATATATATATATATATATATATATATATATATATATTGTGCTGAGAATTGCTAAGGCCATATAAAAGTTATAAAAACAAAAATGAAAACCCTTACGGAAACTACTATAATAATGTTAAATTCTGATTATTGATTAAAAAATTGGGTGATCAGATTAGTAATGGGGGGTAGTAGTAGTACCACTGGTCAGTAATAAGTAAAATACTTACGGTTTACACGTAATGCATATGGGTTCTCTGTATATTGTATACATATCCACATCGTTCGACATATTTTACTGTACACTAAAACAGAAAACAAAATAATAACATTAAAACACAAGCACATTCACTATTATTGTTAGTCAGTGTTATTTGGAGAAGCAATGAAAGATATATAGCCATAATTTGTTGGAATGATAATTGAATGAGTCTTAAAAAGTTTAACTAGCAATTTGGAAAATATCTCAGTTAAAGTGAAATAAAAAGAGCCAGAAATCTATATGTAGATAGATTGAAATATTAAGCATGAAATACATACCAAAGAATTATGTTCAAAATCAATTACCAAAAGGTAATGAACAAAACAAACCCCTTGTATGATGTTTTCAATATGTGAATTTAGTTTATTTTTATGTGAACAATGAACTGAAATGTACCCATATATATGTCTGTGTTTATAAAAACAATGAACTGGAAGTTACTAAAAACAGTGTTAAGTGTTCTGCAACTTTTAAATCAAGATTACAGCATGAACTTAACGAATTTATACATTTATTATTGATTATAATTAGATTAAAAAAGTAAGGTTAGATCAGATGTCAATTTTAAGAATAGAATATTTTATACTTACTCGATGGTTCCAAGGAGAATATCTGTCAAAACATTAATTAATGAATTGGAAGAGAGAATGCTATGATCAGACAGGAAACACCAAATGTTAGATGAATTTGGGCAACATTTCCGCTTTTGTGATTATTGTTGTTGGTTGTTGTTGAAATTCAGATGCGAGAGAGCGTCATTATTGCTTCCCATTTTAAATATAAATATTTTAAAGTATAAATTGTCCAAGGGAAATTCAATTTGCCGCTAAAACAAAGAAGAGACGTTACATCAAGTTTTTAACGTAAGGAAGTACGAGATAAGCAGTAAATATATCAATAATACGTACATTTGAGGATACCCAATACCATTAGCGAGGAAGCCAAGGTTAGAGATTTATTTTATTTAATGTATAGCAGCTCAACCAGACAAATATTTCAATAAAAAGACAGCCCATTCTGTCAAATATCATTTTAAGCAAATGTGTTTATGGGAAATTAAGATTTAAACGCATAAAGTAGAAATCTTATGGGATAATTTAACCATAGTACAACATTGAGAATACAGAGGGAGTGCAGGTCAAGGATCCATATTTATTAATAAGAACAATTGAATGAAAGCCGTAAATTCGGATACTAAATTTAATCATTGTAAATTGATATTAGTTTGATAATTAGAACAACGGATCCGTTTAAAGTTTAGAGTTTAGATTTTAAATTTGAAATTGTGCCAATAAAATTTGTTTAAGAATTTTGAAACGTAATTCTTTGAAAACCCATAATAAGATAATAAGGCTACTATAAATATTTGCAGGCTACTTTCTTCCTATTTTAGCAGAACTCACCACTGAGATAAGTAAGTAAATAAAATATTTGAATATAATTTATTTGACATACATATATGTATCTATAATAGAAGGATAGGCAACCCAAATAACCCTGAGATAGCTTAAATCACAAGAGTCACAAAACATATTTTATTCAGATAAAGTTTCACATTATAAAATATACAGAGTCACCCATAATACATGGTGTAAAATAATACATGGTGTAATATCATTATCATTTTTAAATATCATATTTCATATAAATAAAATAAAAATTAATACCTAATATCAGTAAATATAATATAAAATAAATTAATAAAATAAATTCAAAGCCAATATTAATATAATTGACGCACAACAGTGGGGCATTAAATTAAATAAATAACATTAAAATATATAATATAATAATATAAAAAAAAAATTCAAAAGCAAATTAGTATATTATATAATAATAAAATATATATAAAATTAAAGCCAATTAATATAATTGGCGCCGCAACGTTCGGGCACAGCAAAAATAGGGGAAACTAGCCATAACGTCAGGCACAGCAAAACAGGGGAGCAAACTGCAACATCTGGGCACAGGAATTCATAACATTGGTAGAGCCAGGCCTGAAAAACAAAAATTTAATTACTGACCATCCTAAATAAAGAAATTTAAACATAAAAATGTCGCAACAAAAGCAAACAAGAGCTAGAAAAACAAAGAAGACTGAAGAAATACAGCAGGAGGAACAATTTGATGAAGGAGACACAGGAGAAGAGAAAACAGAAGAAATATTAGTAAAAGAAACCGTATCGCAGGAGGAAATACCAGATAAACCGGAGGAGAGTGAAGAAACTGAAACGGTAGAACCGAACGCACAACAAGAAAAGCCAAGCATGAAACAAAATTTATTGCAACAAATGGCAAGTATGTTTCGACAAAATATGGAAAGTATGAATAAAATAGAAGAAAATCTAAGTAATAAAATGGCCAAACAAGAAGAAAACCTGAGTGATAAAATGGCGAAACAAGAAGAAAACCTGAGTGATAAAATGGCGAAACAAGAAGAAAATCTGAGTGATAAAATGGCGAAACAAGAAGAAAACCTGAGTGATAAAATGACGAAGCAAGAAGAAAATTTAGAAGTATTTATACAAAATGAAATAACAGAAATCAAACAGGATATGAATAAATTAAAAGAAAATGATACTATATTGTATAGAAACATTCAAGATCTCAGAGAAGAAACGAAAGAAAATATAGAAAAACTCAAGCAAGATATGGAAAACAGGATGGCAGGAAAAATAGAAGAGAGTGAGAAATATCTCATGGAGGAAATGAATAGGAAACAAAACACATTGGAAAAGGAAAATGAGGTGGTAATTATACAAATAAGAAGTGATGTGGACGAGGCAAAACAGAAATGTCAACGAAATTGCCAGAAAATAGAAACCGAAATGAATACAGGGCTGCAAGAAATTCACGACCACTTATATAATCAAGCTGAGAAGACTAGAGAAGAGTTTACAAAAGTCGAAACGCAAATACAAATGGTTGACTCAGAAATAACACACATAAAAAAGAAAACAGAGGAGCAAATTGGCAAGACGAGAGAAGAAATCTTCAACAAAATAAACAGTCAAAACACCAGGAGCCACGGTATGCCAATAAATATGGATACAGGAACAAAATTTGATGGAAATATAAACAAATTACACCCCAGAGTGTTTATCAACAGCATTAAGAACAAAGTACGATATATAACTGATATCAACGATGTAAAAGACGTGATAAGGATGCAGCTGGTAGGAAATCCTCTACTATGGTTTTCCAGTAGAGAAAATGAAATCCACAATGTAGAAGAATTTGAACTTCTTTTTATGAAATTTTACTGGGGAGAATTCCATCAAGGGATATTCAGAGAAAAACTTTACTTTGGACGGTTGGATTACAATAAAAATCAAGATTTTAGCAACTATTGTCTGCATTTGTACAATACAGCGCAGTACCTACACCCGAGAATGGAGGAAAAAGAAATAGTCATGTATATCTCCAGACATTTCGAAAACCAGATTAAGGAGACAATTGCGATAAACAATATCAAAACGATGGAGCAGCTGTTAACTTATTTGACAAGAATAGAAAGAACCCTAAGGACAAGAAATATAAGAAATAAGGGGGAAAACAAACCAGACTACAGAAGACCAAATTATCAAGAGAATCAAAGATATGGAGGTAACACGTATGATAATAGGCCACGCTACAACCAGAATGAAACAAGACCTGGGGTATCGAACAACAATAGCAACCCAAGAAATTATCAGTATCAAAACAGGGATAGAAACAGAAATGACCAAGGAAATTACGATAACACAAGACAAGATCAGAGGCAATACAGAAATAACAACAATTATCAGCCAGGAAGAACACAGATGCCCAGGACAAATGACAACAATAACCGTCAATATCCTTATCCAGGTGGCCAACTAAGAAATTGTGCAATGGAAAATAATATACCACAACAAATTGAAGAGCAAAACAGAATTGAAGTCGCAGCACAGATACATGGACCCAGCCAAAATTTTTTAGAATAAGCGCACCTTTGTTTGTAAATAATGTCATGCAGTATAGTCACCCGAGAGAATTTATAAAATTAGAAAATGAAAAAAACCTTGAAAACAAAAATAAATTAGTTTTTGTAAAAGCAAACTTCCAAAACAAAATGGTGAATATAATGGTGGACTCTGGATCAAATGCGTCAATCATCAGTAGTAATATAATAGATCAATTAAAGTTAAACAAATTTAGTTATAATATACCAAAGGTGTCACTAATAAATGCGAGGGGAAGAAAGATTTGTGAAGTATCGAAGGCAGTAATGGGAAAATTACAATTTAACAAAAATAAAAAGGAAATCAACGTTAATTTATTAATAATGGAAGGTTTGGAATTTGATGTAGTAATGGGATCAGATATATTAAATGAAAATAATGCTATCATAGATTATGAAAGGAATATAGTAATTATCGACAACGAAATAGTGCATATGACTGACGAAATTGTGAATAAATGTGAAGAAAATAGTAGTGAAAATGAAAATATGAATTATATAAATAGTATAGATTATATGAAAGAATATGAAGAAAAGAATATAAAAGAAATAATAAATGAAAATGAAGAATATGATAAAAAAATAAAGAATATATTATGTAAGTATGAAAGTTTGTTCGATGAAACTAGTCGAGTAGCTGTGGGTCATATGCATCAATTTAAAGTAAAAGAGATAGCAAATTTTAAATCGAAAACGTATCCGATTCCATATAAATATCAGAAACAAGTACACCAGGAAATAAATAACATGTTAGAGCAAGGAATAATAGAAAGAAGTGATACTCCATATATCAACCCAATAGTCGTAGTAAAAAAGGCAGATGGGGGAATAAGATTGTGTTTAGATGCTAGAAATATTAATAAATTGTCAATTCCTCAATATAGTTCACCAGTAGGAATAGAAAGTATTTTCGGAAGTATAACGGGTGCAAATATTTTTTCAAAAGTAGATTTAAAACATAGTTTTTGGTTGATACCACTGGAAGAATCATGTAGAGAGTACACAGGCTTTATGATAGATGGTTCAGTATATCGATTTGCTGTAACCCCATTTGGAATACAATCAGCTTGTTCTGCTCTAGTTAAAGCATTACACAAAATCCTAGACAAATTTGAAGATTTTGTACTGCATTATGTCGATGACATATTAATCTACTCCAAAACCATTGAAGATCATTACAGACATGTAGACGTTGTTTTAAGAGCATTAGACAGAGAAGGTTTAAAGGTAAACTTGGAGAAATGCCATTTCTGCAAAATGCAAGTCAAATATTTGGGATACGAACTGAACGACAAAGGAGTTAAAATGGACGAAGATCGAGTCAAGAGTATATTGGAATATCATCGACCAAGAAACCTAAAGGCATTACGAGGATTTCTCGGGGTACTGAATTATTTTAAAAGATTAATTCCAGATCTCTCAAATAAAATGTTACCTTTGTTGAGATTACTGAAAAAGGATGTCAAATGGAAATGGGGGGTCGAGCATGAAGAGGCTTTTTGCAAAATAAAAAAGGAATTTACGAAGAATTTAGAGGTATATCATCCTAGATATGATCAAGCATTTACTCTGAGAACTGATGCTTCGCTAAATAGATTCGCTGAAGTTCTTTTGCAAGACCAAGATGGCATAGAGGTTCCTATATCGTTCGTATCAAGGGTGACAAAGAAACACGAAAGGGGATATTCCGTTACTGAACTAGAATTGGCGAGCATTATATTTTGTGTAACCAAGTTAAGATTTTATTTGCTCGGAAATGAATTCATAATAGAAACAGACCATTTGTCGTTAATACATATAATGAATAACAAATTAATGAACAACCGAGTACATAGATGGGCCTTATTGCTACAAGAATACAAATTTACCATCAAGTATATACCAGGAAAGCTAAATATTATAGCAGACGCTTTAACTAGGGAAAATGATAGCAACAGGAAAGAACAGGAAAAGAGAATAAGAATAGGAATGAATATACTGAAGGATAAACAAGGAATCTTTTCACTACATCAGATAACGCAAGATCAAGTAAACTTGTCCGAGAAAGAAAAAAGAGGCTCTAGAATTTGTCAAAATATATATGTAAAAGGACCGATTGACGATGAGAAATATTTAATTACTAATAGCTTGGCCTATAAAGTCATTGATCAACTACATACAGAAAACTGTCATATGGGTGCTAGAAAACTATGGCTGACATTTCGAGAAAATTATATTACCATAAACGATTACAAAGTAATAAAGGAACAAGTGAGAAAATGTGCCACATGTCAGTTGGGAAAATGGAAGAATCTTAGGTATCAAAATAGCCCTAAATCAATCATAGCAAGGGAACCATTGGAGATTATAGCCATAGATTTCTTATCTGACCTAATACCTAGCTATCAAGGCAACAAGCACATATTAGTCGTAGCAGATCTATTTTCGAAATTTGTGAAGTTATATCCATGTGTGAGAACTAACGTTAAATGTGTCAATGATTCATTGAGAAATTATTTTCAAATCGTAGGCAGTCCAAAGTTCTGTATTGTCGACAATGCGACATGTTTCCAATCAGAACGTTTTAAAAGATTTTGTCAACAAAACCAAGTGACATTGCGATTTACGAGTATTCGTCATCCACAATCAAACATTTCTGAGAGATATATACAAGAACTTAACAAGTATTTGAGGATAATGGTACACAGCGATCATCGAGAGTGGCAAGATAAGCTAAATATAATAGAAGAATTACTTAATAATAGTCCACATACAATGACTGGACAATCACCGATTTATCTATTCAAAGGTGTCATGCCTGAAAGAAAATGGCTCCAACAAAATAGTAAAACCTACGAAGAAGTAGTAAAAATGGTCAATAAATTAAATGAGAGACGTGCAGAGAAATGTGCAAAAAGGTTTTTAAAAAAGAAATCTAAGAAATCGACATTTAAAAGAGGAGATTTAGTAATCATAAGGGCATTGCGAACCTCGAACTACAAGAAAAATATTAGTGCCAAGTTAATGATGCCATTTGAGGGTCCATTCGAGATCACAACAGAAAACCCAGTTAACAGTTGTGAAATCAAAGACCCAGTCACAGGAAAAATTAGAGGAATATTTAATATACAAGATATATTCCACTTCTATCAATAACAATGAAAATAAAATATCAGCACGTATGTAAATTTTGCTTCCATTACTTTCGAGAATCGAAATAATGTCTGCAAAATTGGGGGGTGTTGTGCTGAGAATTGCTAAGGCCATATAAAAGTTATAAAAACAAAAATGAAAACCCTTACGGAAACTACTATGATAATGTTAAATTCTGATTATTGATTAAAAAATTGGGTGATCAGATTAGTAATGGGGGGTAGTAGTAGTACCACTGGTCAGTAATAAGTAAAATACTTACGGTTTACACGTAATGCATATGGGTTCTCTGTATATTGTATACATATCCACATCGTTCGACATATTTTACTGTACACTAAAACAGAAAACAAAATAATAACATTAAAACACAAGCATATTCACTATTATTGTTAGTCAGTGTTATTTGGAGAAGCAATGAAAGATATATAGCCATAATTTGTTGGAATGATAATTGAATGAGTCTTAAAAAGTTTAACTAGCAATTTGGAAAATATCTCAGTTAAAGTGAAATAAAAAGAGCCAGAAATCTATATGTAGATAGATTGAAATATTAAGCATGAAATACATACCAAAGAATTATGTTCAAAATCAATTACCAAAAGGTAATGAACAAAACAAACCCCTTGTATGATGTTTTCAATATGTGAATTTAGTTTATTTTTATGTGAACAATGAACTGAAATGTACCCATATATATGTCTGTGTTTATAAAAACAATGAACTGGAAGTTACTAAAAACAGTGTTAAGTGTTCTGCAACTTTTAAATCAAGATTACAGCATGAACTTAACGAATTTATACATTTATTATTGATTATAATTAGATTAAAAAAGTAAGGTTAGATCAGATGTCAATTTTAAGAATAGAATATTTTATACTTACTCGATGGTTCCAAGGAGAATATCTGTCAAAACATTAATTAATGAATTGGAAGAGAGAATGCTATGATCAGACAGGAAACACCAAATGTTAGATGAATTTGGGCAACATTTCCGCTTTTGTGATTATTGTTGTTGGTTGTTGTTGAAATTCAGATGCGAGAGAGCGTCATTATTGCTTCCCATTTTAAATATAAATATTTTAAAGTATAAATTGTCCAAGGGAAATTCAATTTGCCGCTAAAACAAAGAAGAGACGTTACATCAAGTTTTTAACGTAAGGAAGTACGAGATAAGCAGTAAATATATCAATAATACGTACATTTGAGGATACCCAATACCATTAGCGAGGAAGCCAAGGTTAGAGATTTATTTTATTTAATGTATAGCAGCTCAACCAGACAAATATTTCAATAAAAAGACAGCCCATTCTGTCAAATATCATTTTAAGCAAATGTGTTTATGGGAAATTAAGATTTAAACGCATAAAGTAGAAATCTTATGGGATAATTAAACCATAGTACAACATTGAGAATACAGAGGGAGTGCAGGTCAAGGATCCATATTTATTAATAAGAACAATTGAATGAAAGCCGTAAATTCGGATACTAAATTTAATCATTGTAAATTGATATTAGTTTGATAATTAGAACAACGGATCCGTTTAAAGTTTAGAGTTTAGATTTTAAATTTGAAATTGTGCCAATAAAATTTGTTTAAGAATTTTGAAACGTAATTCTTTGAAAACCCATAATAAGATAATAAGGCTACTATAAATATTTGCAGGCTACTTTCTTCCTATTTTAGCAGAACTCACCACTGAGATAAGTAAGTAAATAAAATATTTGAATATAATTTATTTGACATACATATATGTATCTATAATAGAAGGATAGGCAACCCAAATAACCCTGAGATAGCTTAAATCACAAGAGTCACAAAACATATTTTATTCAGATAAAGTTTCACATTATAAAATATACAGAGTCACCCATAATACATGGTGTAATATCATTATCATTTTTAAATATCATATTTCATATAAATAAAATAAAAATTAATACCTAATATCAGTAAATATAATATAAAATAAATTAATAAAATAAATTCAAAGCCAATATTAATATAATTGACGCACAACAGTGGGGCATTAAATTAAATAAATAACATTAAAATATATAATATAATAATATAAAAAAAAATTCAAAAGCAAATTATAATATATAATATATATATATATATATATATATATATATATATATATATATATATATATATATATATATATATATATATATATATATATATATATATATATATATATATATAACGATAACTCAAAAATAATGGGCCGATTGTGATGAAATTTGGTATGCACCTTCCTTTTGTAAGTGGCTTTGATAAGTTCGTAATCCAGGAAAATTGGACTAGTTTTTCCGCGAAAATTTTTAGTTTACTTTCGGAAAATCTTTTTATCTCCGAAAATAACATAGCTTTGACAACCAAATTTGACATATCCATTTGTACTGTAAAAGTTACCCGGCACACTAAAATTCAGATCTCTAAGTTAAAAGGAAAAGAAGTTATAGGCATTAAAAAAAATTATTGGGTGCCACCGGTGATCAGAGGAAAGCACAAGAACAAAATATTTTGTGTCATTAACAAAGACAATTGAGTATTACATACAACCGTTAAGTTTTCTTGGCGCAAAAAGGTCAAAAAGTAGCAGAAAAAATATTTTGAAGATTTTAAATTTTTTCTTCTTGAAACGTCAAAGTATCGATTTGAAACGTCAAAATTAGCAATTTTCAGACAATGAAGTTGAAGCAAATACGGAATATGTTGAAAAAATTTCGTAATAAGTGTGTTTCACAAAGCCTTGAGTTTTAGCTTCAACCATCATTGTCCTTCATTTTACTTTAATATATTAGGAAAATCCATTTTAATAGACCCTCTTTCTGATGCTTCGGCAGTAGTTTCCGCTATCGAGTTTATGGTTTAATAGTCTATATTTTAGCATATTTTCGTAGAAAAAATTCGTTATTAATAAAACCGCGACTTATGAATTTTAAAAACATTTCTTCAAATGAGCGCGAACTAGAACCACTAAAACCCACATACGGGATCAGTTTCAGTTTTTGCCTGTTTACACATATACAGGGTGACGCATTTCTACGGTAACGCTTAATATATCCGTTATTATACAAGCTATGAGAAAAAAGCATATACGTTAATCATAGGGTGTCTCGAGCTGTATCTTATAAACCTATTTTAACAATTACAGGCTGGCCCATAAGTCGTTGGTGATACACGCTTTATTTTTTTAATAGAACACCCCTTATGTTATTGCATTTCTGTGTTTTGCATCAAATTATAATGCATGTTTGTAAGGAAAAAAATTATATCGTTCATCGTTTTTTAGTTATTTCAGTTGTTTTGCAACTTTTCACGTTTTTGGCACATCTTTCAAACACATATCACAAATTGTGATACGGCGTTTTTATCAATAGATAGCGGAGCCCCATGGTCATTAGCGCAATTCTCCCATTTTTATTTAATAATTACCAATTTTCTAGACAAAGTCAACTTCTCGTTGGCCCGCTCGGGATTCGAACGTGAGACCTCTCGCTTTGCAGGATGACACCCAGGAACATGCGCCACAAAGGCGTCTTTGTGTTTTTATTTAAAGAAATGTCATTTTGATAAAAATTTCAAACATTATGGTGTAGTATATGTTGAAACCATGGCGACGAAAAGAAGGGATTGTCAATTCTGACAAAACAGATGTTCCTGATTATTATTTTTTCCACGTTTCCCAAAGTCGATTATATTTTGCAATGGAGGGCGGTAGTTCCACAGCATAAGGTTTTTTTGCTGTGGTGGTCCTACAAATGAAAAAAATATATAGCCTGTCCTGATACATGTTATGCCAAAGAAATTGTATAGAAGCCGAAGAGATATATTTAATCAAATATCCGCAATACGGGCAACCTGGCAAGTCAATTTTTAGTTCAAAAGAATACGGTTCATTAAAAAAACTTGTGTTTTCCCGACAAAACATTTCAGTCAAGGAAAACAATACAAAATCCTACAATCCGAAAATCCAGAAATATTAACTAGAAGAATTGAAAACCAGACTGGGCCAGCTAAATCCACAGTTCATTTCGTTTTAAGAAACAATCTATTTATAAATTTTGAAGCCGTAGAAAGTCTTGCGAGTATTAGGTATACCAGGGTGTGTGAGCACAACGTAAATTTTCGCTATAAAGTAATTTGATCGGATGAGAGTGTGGTAACCAACAACAGTATCTTCAACAGGCACAACACACTATTGGTCACAACTAAATCCAAATTTTCGAGTAAAAACTTCTTGGAAAATTTTCGTTAAAAATTTTTAACATTACTCAAACCAAATTTTGCAATAAAAAGATGGCCAATTTTCGTGAAGGAAATTGCTCGCAAAATGTCATGTACAGCTTTTTGTGAATACCTAATACTGTACATGGTTTTTGCTACAAAGGTTTATACTATCTATCAAACTTGAAGTTTGTTTTTTTAGTTTAAAGAGACATATTTGACAGAAACACATTTTTATGAAAATTCGCTACCATAATAAACTTGCTGCGTCCAAACTTTTGATGAATTTGCCAGATCAAAATCACAGCTTGTTTAGTACTTTTTACTTGTAATCTAAATTAACTTAGTTATATATGAAAGAAATTGCATAAATACCAACTAAATATTATTTTTAAAATTAAGATAACTAAAACCAACTATACAGATCTGGGTGTATTATCGACAACTAATCATCATATATTTTTCAGCTTTTTGTTTTCGGTTTGCTATTAGTGAATGAGGTTCATTGTTGGCAAGCTCTACCAGAAATACCGTCAGGTAGACGATCACAATACCTTGTTCTCCATGAAAACGGAGGCTACAAATACGGCTACGACACCGGTGATGGTTCTGCAGGGAAACAGGCAGGCGACACTGCCAACCAAGTTCAAGGACAATATGTGTACAAATCACCTTCTGGGCAGAATATTGATATAAAGTATACAGCAGGAGTGCAGGGATTTGTGCCTGAAGGACTAGAAAAAATACAAAGTACGATAAAACCTTTAGGTTATGTATTAAATTAAATTTAAATACTTAATTTTAATGCTTATTCGTAGAGTATTGCAATCATTGTTAATTACAGATGTATCGATTTCTCTTGGGTTCTGCAATCTATTTTCAAGAAACGGTGCGTCATAACTACTTCTAAGCTGACTTAGATGCTTCTTGCTGCAGCTAAACAGCTTCTAAGCTCATCAATCGGTTTAGCCACTACGGCCTACAGAGGCAGAAATGTTGAAAATATAATAACTAAATACAGATGTACATATACTATCTCTGGATTCATAAAATGCTTACTTTCTTCTCTACCACCTTTTCCGCTTTTTACGGCACCGTGAAAAGCGAACATTATTTTATCCAACCGGTTTTACCTTCACGGCATCGTCAGGCAGCAGAAAAATTTCTGAGAGGCGTAAACGATTGCATGGGAAAAAGTTAGGGCAACAACAGTCAATGAATAAGTTCTTTGCTGATTGCTGAGCTAATTTTTGATTTCAGCCTTGTTTGATCTTATTCTGTTTTAATAGTCTGCGTATTTTCGGGGATATAACCAATCACTGGCACTAGGAAGCAGTTTCGCCTCACAAACTTGGAAATCTTGCCAATCCCTTGTCTTTTGTAAGCAAACGGCTTAAAGGCTTCTTCAAAAGCCGTAGGTGGGAAGGCATTTAACCTACTTAGATACCACACCACGGCATAAGTAGTTTTTTTTTTTGGTTTGGTAGTTTTTATTTTTTAGCTTACAGGATGTTCCAGAAGGATATTAATGAGGTCAATATAAGAAAAAAGTCCTATAAATGGGATAACGATAATGCTTTCTTTTCGAGATACAGTATGTCAGAAAAAGAACTAAAAATGCGTACTAAATAAAGATTTAGAGACTTTTTATCTGGCTTCACATGTGTTTGTTTTCTTCCCTGCAACCGTATTCGTCTTTAAAGCATCGTCAGGGTATTTTATTAATGAGCTAAAAAGAGTATTGTTTAGATATATCTAAGATTTAAAATCTTAAATTGAACTTTGGTATGCACTATACTGTCATGAAAACACTCTTTTTCGAGTCACAGAGTTTTAACATCAAACAATTAAATATGTTTGCCGAAAATAATAATATTACATTGCTTTTTAACAAATTATTTGCGCCCTAATATGCAGCGAATTATCAAAATAGGCCTGCTGTAATTTTTTGGTAAGACAAACCGTTTTCAAGTAACAATTAAAAAACATTCCTGCTAGCGTTTTCGGAAATAACTAGTTGAAATTAGTTGTTTTACAAGCTGGCATTAAAAGAAGTGTAAAGAGCTTTCCGACAAATAATGATTGACAGATTGATTTGAAATAAGTAGTAACGTTGTTATTTTTATAAAGTATTAGTGATTAATAGCAAAAGGAAATAATCTTCTTTGCTTTATTACAGTTCGCACCCTCGGTGGTCCGGTGGTAAGACCGCTTGCTTCTGAACCTAGGGGTACTGCGTTCGACTCCCAGTAAGGTCACGTTTTACTTTTTTAGTTAATGACAAGTACACTTGGAGAAACCCAAATCACCACAACACATTTTAAAAATACCTGACGATCGTTTCACTAACCAAGTTAGCGTCATCAGAGGAAGAATAATTCTTAATGTTTCTTCCTCTGATGATGCTAACTTGGTTATTGAAACGATCGTCAGGTCTTTTTAAAATGTGTTGTGGTGATTTGGGTTTCTCCAAGTGTACTTGTCAGTGCTCATCACAGATTCCAATCTTCACTTAGTAGTGTTTTAGTTCATACTGCAAATTAACATCAGCCGAAGTTGTGGCTTGTGTTTGTGTAAGTTGGATATTAGGCACATTAACGATCCTTATCCTTTTTACAAAAAGACAGGGATTCGACAACATTTCCAGTATAGTTGGGTAAAGTTGCTCGGTGATCGGCCATACTCGCGGATATAGGCCGACGTCAATAAAACATTTTAAAATAATTGCTTTATTGTACAATGCCTCAAACGTATAGCCATAGGTAATATGAAAAACATCTTTGTCTAAGGTTACTGCAATGGTAACACAACATAGGCAGTAGACGAATATAAATTCCAATTTCCAAATCAAGTCTTTCCCAACCGAAAATTTTATCAAAACGTATTTTTAAAAGCTTAGTAAACTGGAATGCTTTTTTTCTCCGTTAGGGCCCGTCTGCGATCCGCCCCGATAGCTCGACAGTCTTTGGCTTATTGTGCATGCCCTATGCCTTTTCTACTCCACCCACGATCACTGTGCCTTGAACTAGTCTGCAGAGCAGCTGGTAGGGCGAGATTTTATATTGCTTTGCCTCCGGTCTGGCTGTCCGTAGATCAGCCTTTTGCGGTCCATAGCTTTACAATCGCACAAGATGTGCTGTGTAAATTATGTGAAAACTGTAACCTGTGATGAGCACTGATAAGTACACTTGGAGAACCCAAATCACCACAAAACATATTTTTAAAGACCTTACGCTAGCATCATCAGAAGATGAAAAATTTCTAAACTAAATTAACATCTACAAATATATTTATATGATACCTAGCTAGACGAACTAAACCGTAAAATTTTAGTCTGAGACCCATCGTTTGTCTATTGTGTCTATATTAAACGGACGAGGTTGAAGAACTACTTTAATCTCCTAGTTGACAAATGTTTGAGCTGTAATGTAATTTAAAGGATAATGGGCCTAAAATGTAAGGTGTCGCGTTATTTAAGGAAGCTCACGTTCTTTCTTGTTCCAAAAATTCACTATGTAAATACTGGAGCCTGTGATGAGCAGCTACAAACACATCTGGCGACAAACCAATAACTGCCGCATATCTTTTTTTAAAGCAGAAACGGCCGTTTCGCACATAATGTTAACTTCAACAGAGGATGAATATTCTAACTAAAATTTTACATAAAACAAGTATTTATATTGATTTCTTAGGTACAAAAAGAAAACGAAAGGAGATTTTTAAGTCGAGAACGCAACGTAATGTGCTGGGCTGATTCCTCCCCCTCGCCGCAGAGTCTGTATGCCAGGTCCCCCTCTAACCGCCCCATTTTGTGAAAGTGCTTCTTGACAGCCATGTGTCCCGCCAGGAGCCCTGTTATGTTCATGAGCTGTCATCTGCTAAGGTTTAGCAGCTCCACAGCTCTTTTTAAACGGGGTTTCCAATTACTGGCTTCCCATGTCTGAGCCCTGGACAGTTTGTTCAGTACACCTTATGTTGGTGTCTCACCCAGGACTTGATGGATCCCCTGGTCGTGCTTTTCGCCACGCCTACGACCGGTTCTGGTCCCATCAATAATTCTGCTGATCCTCTTTTCTCGAGACAGCCCCTTCATTTTCTTTGATCCCCCGAGTGACCCAGATGAGGGTAACTTCATTCTGCCCAGCCAGGTCCCTCATCTCGTCTCGGCATTCACCAACCAGCCTGGAGTTTACCCGTTGGCTGCTTAGACCCATTTGGGCTGCCTGGCTGTCCGTGGCTATGAGGATCCGCTTCTTGATGTAGCCCCTCCTCTTGTTTTTCGTACACAGTGCAGGACTTGGTACATTTCGGCCTGAAAAACCGTTGCATAAGCCCTGAGGGATATACTATGACTTACTCTCGGTCATTCCGAATAAACGCTGGCCCCCGTCCCACGCTCCTTGCTGGATCCGTCCGTGAACCAGAAGAGCGCGCCCCGTGATAGGCTCGGCGTGATAGATTCTGCGTTCCTATTGTGGTGGATATATCTTTTTACTTTTCAAATTACCGCATGAAGGTCTATTTCTGTAGATTAGCCCTCAACAGAGGTGCTCTTAAAAAATCTTTCATGGTAGAAACATCTCTTCCACCCTTTCTTTTCAATGTTTATAATAAAAGAACGTTAAATCTGCAGACTTACGAGGAGCGAACTCTGCCTTTGTCCAGGTTATGAAGTCCTAAACACCTCTTTGGCCTCTGAGACCTACCACCACCCAAGGACGGTTGTCTCTCTTTCGGCTCCTCTGCCGGCGAGGAATTCTCTAACGTCTCTTTGTGGAATGTGTTTAGCTTCAGTATTCTTCCGTGTACCTACCTCTGTAAACCTCGATTTAAATTAGTTATACATCGTGAGCCGTCTTGACGCATTCGGTAGAATGTTGAACACACTCAAAAAACAAAAGTTTTTGTAATAACAAAATATGTTATCACAAAAACTTTTGTTTTTTCTAAATAAATTTCAGGGTCTTTTAGGTGGGACACTTAATATTAATATCAATTTATTTAGATTTTTATTGTTTGTTATAATGAATATTTTATTTTTGCTTTTATCCAACGCTAAGTCGTAAATCAGTGTCATGTTGTAGCCGTGCAATATATATTATCATTTTTATTTATCTAACTGAATCCGAAGTAAAACAAGCATAAAGAGAATTATAGAATATGTGTTCATAATTATCACTGTAAAACTTTGCCTATGTTTTATCTTAACCATAAGTATTTTTGTAAACACTCACAAATGCTTTTATACCAGAAAACCTTGGGTTATACTATACTGGTATGATATTTTTAGGTACCAATAAATAAATGCTCCATTTTAAGCTGTTTGTAGCGGGTAGATTATTAAAACAAATATAAATTATATTTTCTAGGTGGCGGTTACTCCTATGCTGCACCACAACTTCAGCTTCCTACACCGACGCAATATTCATCACCCCAAAACGAAATATCAAGTAACGATCAAGCAGGTACTGGAGATGCTTCTTACAGTTTTAGCATTGATACAGATAATTACAAGAGAAAGGAAGCATCAGATTCATTGGGTAACGTTCAGGGTAGCTATTCTTACACTAACGGAGCTGGATTTCACGACCTTCAATATATTGCGGGTGAAAATACCGGCTTTGTAGCTAAATCAGGCTCGCTTTCTGTACCAAACGGCCTTGAAAACCTGCAAGGATTCGGAAAATCGGCTACTCCAGCCTCAACTAGTCTTTTACTCTCACCTCAAACGTATAGTAACAATCCTGTTAACCCTGGAGCTGTTTCTCAAGTCAGTCAGTCAGGTTCAGGCTACATGTTTTCTTATTCCACTGGGGATTCATCTAGACAAGAATCTTCAGACTCAGAAGGAAACGTACAGGGAAGGTACTCTTATCAGAATGGTGCTGGTACTCACGATCTTAATTACGTTGCTGGAGCTCAAACTGGATTTCTGCCTACTGGAGGAAGCTTATCTAAAGCCAATGGCTTGACCAGTATTCCACCTTTTTCTTCGTCTTCCTCTTCATCTTCGTATTCTTTACCATCAATATCTGTTAAATCACAACCTACAGTAGCGTCTCAGGATGGCTCTTACTCATTTGGCTATGATGCTGGTGACCATTCACAACAGGAGTCAGCAGATTCTTCTGGAAACGTGCAAGGAAGATACGCTTATAGTGATCAAGCAGGAAGTCATGATCTAAGTTATCGAGCTGGAGATAGTACTGGTTTTATAGTGACTGGTGGATCTTTATCCCAGCCAAATGGACTCGGTCAAACTGGCCCAGTTTCACCATCCTCTTCTGCATCTGCCAGGCTTGCACAAACTTATCTTCCGCCCTCAAATCTTGCTTCAGTATACTTACCACCACCTACTGGTCTTTCTGGACGGTATCAAGATAATGAAGATAATGATGGTGATGACCAGTCTAATACTGGGGATTCTTCTTACAGTTTTAAAATAGACACACCTGAATATAAAAGGACGGAATCTTCAGATGCAAATGGCAACGTACAAGGCAGCTTTTCTTATACAAACTCAGCAGGAAATAATGATCTAAGTTTTGTAGCCGGCTCAGATACGGGTTTTTTGCCAACCGGAGGCTCACTGAAAACACCGCCAGGTCTATCCGAGACTCAGTTTAGTACCGGTGCATCTAATAGATATCAGCATGCAGAAAAAAGTATATTACCTTACACAAATTTGCCATTAATTCATAGTCCGCCAACTAGCAATTCGATTTTACCATCGACCAAATCATCGTATAGACTAGGAAATACTCTTGTTAATACCTATTTACCTCCAAGTAATGAAAAGGGAAAATTTGGTTATGTCTTTGAGACTACTTAGTACACACTTTTATGCAAGTTGTTTTGAAAAGGTAAATTAGGAAAATCTAGAAAGTATTTTCAAAATAATAAATTTTAGTTTACAGTAGAACGGAAACAAAATTCAGTTCTTAGCTTACTATAGCCATCTTGTATTTTAGATGGACAGTTAGACTTAGCTTAAATATATGGCAGTTTTTGTTATCACTTTACATGTTAAAAAAGAGTTGGCAGCAATTAAATAATGAATGCATGTCTTAAAATGTTTTGTAACAAAACTGAAACTCCCAAACGTGATATTCGGGCTAGTTTATAATAAAGTATTAAATTAAACCTGAAAGTATTTTTTGATTTACCAATTTACTTAAAATGTATGACAAATAATAGTTTGTTAATAATTGTAAATAAATGCATTAAGGGTGTATCAAAAATCTAGCTCGTCTAGTCAAAAAAACAATGAAAATTTACACCTAGGAAGTATTTAATCGTAATAACATTATGTTTTATATAAATTGCATTTTTGTATTCTTTTTTTGTAAATAAAGAAATAATTAGCTATGACTTAAATGTTTATTTTAAACCTGGTTAAGACGATATTATAATTATAAAGTTTGTAGATTTTTAGAATAAAAGCGTAACAAATCAAAATTCAAACTGGCATCGGATATGGATTTAGGAGGGCTTAATTTACGCTCATCTCAACAAAATCTCAGTCGTGATCTCGTATGAAATGAATTTTTCCAGGAAAATTCGCCAAAAGTGTTTTCCACGAAAAACTTTATAGAAATGAGAAAAAACATTGTTGACAAAATCCACTCTTATTTTGTTTTCCCTAAAAACGGCCAAACAAATATTTTTACAAACGTTGGGTAAAAAAATCTGATTAAATATTTTTCACTAAAATTCTCCAGAATAATTTTTTGCACTACAATTCATTAAAACATTATTTTTTACGAATTCCGTTGAACAAGGTTCCATTACAACTTATTGTACACATTTTTACACAAAATTCAAAAAGGAAATCTTTTTAAAAATTAACTAAACATTTTTTGCAAGAAAAGTCGCTATTACAAGAACATTTTGTGCATAACAATTTTCTAATAAAATAAACTAAAAATTATACAATGCAATCTAAATACAGTCGCAGAAATTTTTGCCTGACGATGCCGTAAAAGCGAAACCTGTTATTACAATTATTTTAAAGGTCTTCATATCCTCACTAGTAAAATTTTTCAAATTCCGCTAAAAATAGGGCTGCAAATTGAAGCATAACTTCCATATAGCTGTGATAATCTACTCTCAAAAAGACAGTCTCATGAAATAAATGTGTGGTCCATAACTTGTCCACAAAGAAAATATTCATATTGCTGTACCCATAAGCTTCTTAAAACGTTATATTACTCAAGTTTTAATGAAAAATTTACAATTTTCACCAAATCACCCCTCAGTTATCCCCTACTTCATGAAGCGATCTCACCCAAAAACAATTCAAAACGTTCCTTCGTCGGGTGCTAACTGGATACCAAATTTGAAGATAATATCTCAACTGGTTCGAAAGTTATTGCGCCTACTAATATACAGGCGTAGAGGCAGACAGACGTAAAGTCCGACAGACCGACCGACCGACGGACCGACAGACCGACAGATGAAATTAAAATTCGTTCCAGAATCAAGTTTTCTATATGTTACGAGACTTTTTACGTCGTTTTAGCAAAAAAATCGAAATTTCTGTTACCGATATTCCACCCCCACACATTCAACCCTTAATTTAATTTTACCACAGATAACCAGATGTGCGATGAAATTGAATGTTTCCTAATGACAAACCATAAAACGTTATAATACTGGAGTTTGAACGAAAAAATATTAATTTTCACCACATCATCCCTCAGCTATTTTACCCAAAAACAATCCGAACCGTTCGTTCGTCGGGTGCTAAATGTGTATCAATTTTGTAGACGACATCTTAATTTGTTCTAAAGTTATCGTGGCTACAAACAGACAGTGATACAGACTTCCAGCCCGACAGACGCAAAAAAATTCGTTTCCAAACCATGTTTTCTATATGATTTGACACTTTGTACGTTTAAGCGAATTTTTTTTTTAATTCTGTTGCCGATTCCATACTTCTACACGTATTGGAGATGTAGAAATGTTTATCAAAATTAGTTAACCTGATCAGATAAGGTTAAAATCGAATAAAAGTCTAAAAATATAATTTACAAACATTTAGTTGCCGCTAGAATCTGCATCAGGGTTGTAAGACGATTATTTGCTAACATACTAGACCAATCAATTTAATTCAAAAGGTCACATTATAACAAAGTTACAATAATTTAGACTTTTTATGTATACTACGACTTAAATATAAAGCCTCTGCTAAAATAATATAACTTATTTCTAATTTGATATTTATAAAAGAAAAATTATTTCCTTATATCAATTAATATGTTCTCTATAAGGTTATTATAATTATATTGTCCAAATTGTGTAGTTGTTTATAGGAAAAGTGTTTATCAAAAACCTACTTAAGATAATCGTTATTACTTGCTGTGTTGCAAGCGGATTATATTTGTATAACATACAGCTTTCCAACCATGGCTAATGTGGTTCTCGTACGAAACGGGCATGGGCGTTTTAAATATTTCTAGATTTTGATACGGCGGTCTATCTTTTACTATAAGGACTTTTGTTAAGTCTTATGTCTGTTATTTGTCTGGTCAGTGGATCTATTTTCAATTTGTTCTCGTAAAAGTTTACGAATGTTTTGTTAATATAATCTATGATTGTTAGTGTGTTGGTCATGTCATCTAGTTAAATGTTTAGTTCTTGTGTATCTGTTTCCGTTTAAGCATTTATTTTGGTATATCCGAATGGGTTTAATTATCGTATCCGATTCTGAGCACAACACTGGAGCAGCATGAGATACATCCTGGTCTTATTATAGTGGTATAGATTAATTTTTTGTTTTCACTGTTACGTTTACTGCTTCTTGCCATTAGGGGGTACATGTACATCATCGCGATATGAGCTTTATTTAGAACAGTTTTAATCTGGTGTTTGAAATAAGTCTGCTTTCCAGATGGACTCCTAGATATTTTACTGTTGACGAAGGCTTTATTTTTGTCCCCCACTTTTAGATCGCTAAATATTTTGGAATCGTTTGTTTTTCTAGTAAATACTATGGTCTGCATTTTTTAGGAGTTGTGTGTTATTTTCCAAGTCTTTAGTGAATTATAGTATATTAGGATGAATTTGTAACTGTTTATTTGCAACTTCTGCTGAAAAGGAATGGGCATATATGGCAGGATAATCTGCATAGAGAGCCAGTTTGGTCTTAGAGAGCGTAGATGTATGGTTAATAAAATAGTCCAACAACTTGGGTCTAAGTATGGAGCCCTGCGGCACTCCTGTTTGGATTTGTTTTTTATTTGATGTGCTATTGTAAATTTTGACATTAAAGCACATGCCTGATAAGTATGACATACAGAGTTGGAGACTACTTCTCTGGCTTCACTGTAGCAGGTAAGTATAAGCTTTGGACGCTTATGCTTATGTGAAAGTTGCTCATCGTAGGCGATGGCACTACGGAGAAGAGCATTTGGGTGAGAAGTGGTTTTTGCGAACTGAGTTTGGGATAGTTGAGTTATAAACTCAAGGCATTTCCAGATCAGAGTGAATCTGACTGTTTCTGGCAAACCATGGCGCTCCGGTAACCATTCTCAGAATTTTATTCTGGATGACTTGAAGGGTCTTGATGTGTGTTGCTGCCGCGGTGGCCCATGCAGGGGATGTATAGGTCAAGGCTGGCCGGATGATGACTTTTTACATGAGCAATTTGTTGTTCATGGACAATTTGAAATTTCTATTTAGAACTGGGACCAGCTTCGAGATGAACATCGAGGCTTTTCGTCGGGCGTGTTGCACATGAGGGCGCCATGTTAGGTGTTTGTCGAGGAAAACCCCGAGGTATTTGGCGGAATCTTGTCAGGGAATTAGACTGTTGTCTAATGATACGTGTTCGTGGGGTGTGTGTCTCCTCTTGGAAAATAGGACTGCTGAACATTTATCGGGGTTTATGGCTAGAAGGAATTTCCTATACCAGCCTTGCAGCTCGATTACGGCGGTCTGAAGTCGTCCGGTTATTATCCTCGGCTGTGTGGAGCTGCTGAAGATGGTAGTGTCGTCTGCGTACAGGGCGTATGTCACGTTTAGGGGCACTGTTGGAATGTAGGCCAGGCGTAAATCAACGATTATGATATCGTTTTAAACGTTTATGATAATTTGTTTTACAATAATTGTATTCGCCATTCCTGAGTTTTAAATAAAATAAGAAATTGGTTAGTGTGTCTTTTAACTTAAATATCTCGCTAAAAAGTCCGATCTGGGAAAAACTTAATTTTCATTTTATGCTTAGAATACGTTTTTACATACGATATTTTATTTTGTTTCTTCAGTTACAGAACAATCTGTATATAACACAGTTATATGTTTCTAGATATCTACGATACTTTACAGTTTATGAAAAAATTGGTTAGACGATCCAACCAAGCATCTGATTTTAGAAAAGCAAAAAGTTTATGTTAGAAATTTTGCAACATATTAGTTCTTTCAAAAACTGTCTATAAAATCAGTAAATAGTTACCATTAAACAGAATTACAAATTACGTTGATGATTTATAGGTGATTTTGTAAAGGTAAAACGCATATATAAAAAAACCTTTATTATCTCAAAAACCCCTCTCCCAAGCTATTAAAAACCCACACCCAAACCCACCAATTGTCTAGCATACATCACATTATTTCCTAAACAGACCTTATAAAATTATATGGATATGGTACAGTGTGTGGATATGTGAATGCATATTGGTAACCTGGTGGGAGATAACCATATGCAAATGGTGATACTGGGAAGTAAGATACTTCTTCCATCGGTGCTGCAGCCTTCACTTGAATTTCGGACTGCTGGTGCTTAATATCAGTTTGTCCTTGCTCTTGGCCGAAAATGTTACCACCTTGCCTATGGATGGAACTAATTTGGTGTATAGACTTTACAAGTGGGATATGGGGTTGAATAACTGGAATATTGCCGATTGCCACACCTCGGTTCTCATGTATACTGTACGAATAATCCTTCCCTGCAAAATTATAAAAAAAATTATTTATTACTTGTATGATTAGCAACCAAATACGTAACTTATTTTAAACCAGCAGGAATCTATTATATCATTTATATATATATATATATATATATATATATATATATATATATATATATATATATATATATATATATATATATATATATATATATATATATATATCGCATCGATAACTGAAAAAATAATAGGGAGATTTTGATGAAATTTGGTAGGTACCTTCCTTTTGTAAGTGGTTTGGATACGTTTGTTAACCAGGAAAATTGGACTTGTTTTTCCAAGAAACTTTTTGCTTTTCTTTCTGAAACTCCAAAAATGCAAATAACAGAGCTCTGACAACCAAATTTGGTGCATACGTTTCTACCAAAGTCATCCTAAATGCCGAAATTCAGATCTCTACGTTTAAAGAAAAACAGTTATAGGCATTTAAAGGAAAAAAATTGGGTGCCACTGGTAATCAAAGGAAAGCACAGGAACAAAGTATTTTGTGTGGTTAACAAAACCAATTGAATATGACATACAACGGTTAAGTTTTCTTGACGCAAAAGGGTTAAGAAGTGGCAGAAAAAATATTTTCTAAATTTTGTAATTTTTCTTTATAAAACGTCAAAGTCGCGATTTGAAACGTCAAAATTTCAAATTTTTAGATAAATAATCTGAAACAAATACGGATGGTGTAAAATAAATGTCATAATATGTGTGTTTTACAAAACCTTAAATTTCAGCTGCAACCATTTCAATTGCTAAAATAAAATATTATCAGAAAATCAATTTCAAATAGACCCTCTTTCTGATGTTTCAGCTATAGAGTTTATGGTTTAATACTCTATATTTTAGCAAATTTTTGTAGACTTATGAATTGTGAAAAGATTTCTTCAAATGAGCGCGAACTAGAACCCCTAAAGCCCATATAAGCGGTAAGTTTCAGTTTTTGTCTGTTTACACATATACAGGATGACACATTTCTCAGGTAAAACTCAATATTTTTGTTTATACACAAGATACGAGCATAAACTCTATACGTTAATTACAGGGTATTTTGAACTGCATCTTATAAAATTATTTTGATATACACAGGATGGCCCATAAGTCGTTGTTGATTCATACTTTCTTTTTTTAATAGAACATCCATTATGTTATTGCATGTTTGGATTTTCCATTGAATTATAATGCATGTAAAAAAATTTATATCGTTCATCGTTTTTGAGATATTTCAATTGTTTTGCAACTTTTCACATTTTTGGCACATTGCACAAACACATATCACAAATTGTAAAAAAAGGCATTTGTACCAATATAGAGCTGATCTTCGTAAAAATGACGCATTCAAAGAGCTTTTGGTTTGTATTAATCTTCGAAAAAATCAAGCTGCCGTATACAGGCACTCTCAAATAGTGGCTGAATTTGAAAAGTTTTCGCAGAAATGTTTTTAGTGTTTCCGTAGAAATCATTTTTTGTAACATGTTTGTGTTGGAAATGTTGGTAATTAATAACAAATGTTTAGTAAGTTATTGTAAATAAAAGTTGTCGAATTTTTGTAAAAAATAAGTTTAACATTACTGAAAGCAATTTCTGCCAAGAATGGTGAACTTTTGTCAAAGAAATTTTTGCAAAATTTTATAAAACACTGGTTTTTTACTTGGATCATAAAGCTGTTTGTTAATAATTATATCTTGGGAGGTGTGTAAATATATTGAAGAGATTCGTTGGCCCGGAAAATCGGACCAGTTTTCTCTGGAACTTTTTAAGTTTATTTTCGGAAAATGTTTGTACTTCTTGAGACAACAAAGCTTTTTAATTAAATGTGGTACATTTTTACCACTATATATAACCTATATAGTAGTAACAGTGTACCACATATTATGCAGTCTAACCACTACCAACCAAATATCCTTTAGAAACAATATATGTTTGCCATTAAAAACATTTTTACGAAAATTCGCTACCATAACGCACTGGCTGCCTTCAGACTTCTTTTTTATTTATTTTTACTTGTATTTTTCATATACAATACATAACTCGATTATTTCGTATAAAACATAAATAAACAGCGTGAAACAGCCAAATGAATTAAATTCAATATCTCAATTCCCGAAACACGTAAATTCTAAATTAAATATATGTCTGGACGCAGAAAGTGCGTTATGATATCGAATTTTCACAAAAATATTTTAATGGCAAAAATGTTTTTTGTAATAAAAGGCATCCAATTTGGTTAACAGTATAAACTTTATAGTAGAAACAATGTACAATATTTCAATATTTCACCAAAATCACTTTAATAAGTACAAACATTTTCCGAAAATAAACCGAAAATATTCCCTGATCGGATTTTCCTGGCCAACGAACCTCCTCACGCAGTTTACACACCTGCCAAGATAAAATTATGCACAGCAAGTTTTTTGACATTCAAAAAAATTTTGCATGGAAATTAGCAAACAATTTATTTTACGAAAATTCGCAGTTTTCTCTTTAAATTGGTTCAAGTAATATTACACGAAAATTATATTTTTTAGAAAAATTTGATAAAGAATTTTTTTAAAAGAAAATTCATAAGCATTTTTTTTACAACAACTCATTCAACATAATTATGAATTACTAACATTTCAAAAAAAATTACAAAAAATAATTTCTACGAAAACAAAAAAAAAAGTCTGCGAAACTGAATGTAAATATTTCCAAAACTAGAGAATTTTGGTAGTTAGAATGTTATACAAGGGTTGAAGCAAAGCGCATGCCATTCCTTCTGAAACATAAAATAAGGGATGTTCCATTAAAAAAAATTAGTTACGGTAGTTTGAATTTTTTCAAATTCAGACACTATTTAAGAGCAACGTATATGTATCTCGTTTTTTGGACGATAAGTATAAACAAAAAAACTCGGGACGCAGCAAGTGCGTTATGGTAGTGAATTTTTATTAAATGCTTCAAATTTAAATAACTCAATTTTCTATAAACTTAGAGAGTTTAATTTCAATACGTAGTAAGGTTTTTCCTAAGGCAAGATATCCACAAAATTTCAATAAAATAACTTTGTAATTTTCGGAGAAAAAAATTTTTTTCGAAAGAAAATTTAAAATTTGAATAACTCAATTTTCTCTAAACTTAGAAAGTTGAATTTTTGTAGTTAGTAAGGTTGAGGCAACATATATAGTAAATTTCATTGAAACAGCGTCATGGATTCGGACGACCTCGAGCAAATTCAGAACTGGAATATCGTCATTGAGGATTGGGGTTTTAGAAGACAGGGTTTTCACAACACGGTCGATAGGAAATGCTTGGTTGAGAGTATTACAACAAAGAGTCTCTATGACAAAGATGTATCGCAGAATACCTGTTTTTGGGCTTCGTTCGTATCCACCATTTTTATTCCAAATAGCACTTGGACAACGTGCTGCTGAGCTTGAGTTATGTTACGGCCGATCAAACTCGGATAGTGTATGGAATCGTGTTGTGTTCTCTAAAGAGTCCCCATTTTGCCTTTGGGTCCACGATGGTCGCATAAGAATAAGACGATTACGTGGAGAACGCAGAAATTTAGAATTTGCCGTGGAATGGCATGCAACCATTAGACTGGGAGCGATGGTATGGGGTGCGATAACATACGGTATCACCCCTAGTTTTCATTGACAGAAGTTTGGATGCAATTGATTACATACGAAACGTACTATTGCAGTCTGTTGCACATCCATATCTACTAATTCTACCCATTTTCCAACAAGACAACGTACGTCCTCATACAGCAAGGGTAACTACAAGGTTCTTACAAGAAAATGACGTGACCCTGTTTCCATGGCCTTCTCGCGCCCCAGACTTGTCACCAATCGAACATGTGTGGAATATGATTGGCAGTCGACTGGGTAATTTACCCCAGCCACCACATATCCTTGTTGACCTTCGTCACAGACTTCAAGAAGCCTTGGATGACATTCTTTAGGATACCATAAATCATTTAATTTCAAGCATGCTTCTAAGAGTTATCGAATGCATAAGAAACCGCGGCGTATCCACTCATTATTAAAACATTTTTTATCTTTTATTATTTTAGTTTGTAAATTAAATACTTTTTCAAGTTTGATTAAACACATATTATGTAAAAATTTTAAGAAACTCATCAACTCTAACTAGGGGTTCGAATTTTTCTGAAAGTCAGTACATGTAAGAAGCCTGGACGTAGCAAGTGCGTAGTTATAGTTAATTTTCATAGAAATGATCTGGCACGTAATTATTTTTTTTTCAATGAAATGCCTATAACTTTCTTGTTTTGTGAGACAGCGATCTAAATTTTACTACATAGTTTACTATTTATAACCTTAATCTACGCACTTAATTTGATTACCATAACTTTGTTTTTTTGGGGGATAAAATTTTTTTTAGAAGGGAAACCCAAAAGTTTTCAGGGAAATCTGATCAGATTTGCTTGGCTAACGAACTTAATAAAGCCACTTACAAAAGAAAGACACCTGCCAAATTTCATTCAAAGGAGCCCATGATTTGAGTTATATATATATATATATATATATATATATATATATATATATATATATATATATATATATATATATATATATATATATATATATATATATATATATACATATACATATACATATACATATACATACAGTGCTTTCATTTCAAGACTAGCCACCCTTAATAATTTCTTTATCAAGGAAATCTGGTTAAAAAACAGGTCAATTGGGATTTCGAGGGGGCACGTTCAAAAACAGTATTTTTGTAATTTTACTTTTAACCCCATAAGCCCCAGTCACCCCAACTTTATAATTTTAAATGACACCCCCTAGCTTTAAATGCATCATTTTAAAGGTATTTAAAATCCTAATCCAACGGCGTTTACGAAATTTAAATTCACCGTCAACTTTTGAATTTAGAAGAAGAAAACGTAATCAGATTCGGAATATTTAAAAAATATATATTTCACAGTTTAAGACAAAAACCTACTTTATTAAGTGCTCAAAGTGCCCTCCGTTGTTGGCTAAACAATAAAATAGTCGATCGACGAATTATCGTCTAACGTTTTGAAATGTTTCTGTAGTAATTTGTCGGCAAGCTTGGGTGATCCTATCTTTTAGAACCTGAATATTCTCTGGTGGAGGATTATGGTACACAACAGATTTCAAATAACCCCAAAGGAAAAAGTCCAGTGGTGTTGTTGGGAGATATGGGCGCCTCGTCTGCCTATCCATTTGTCGGGAAATCTTTGATTAAGCCACTCGCGAACACGTAAGGCATAGTGTGGTGGTGCACCGTCCTGTTGATAGTGCAAATTTTGTTCATCCAGCAGTGGGTTGCCTTCTTAATTAAGTTGTTTTTTAAGGACTCTGTTATGAGTGGATCAATACAATTTTCCAAAGCAAATATTCTTTACCAAGTTCCTATCGTCTTGAATTCTGGCAGTCATTAATTCACACAATCCTTCTATCATATTCATCCTCGCTGAGTTTATAGAGAATGGTAAATTTATAAGCAAAGAACTTGTAAAGTTTTAAAACTTTATGTATGGAACCGACGGAAATATTCGTTAATGCAGCGACTGATGGAATTGAAGTCGTAGGTTCAGCGGCAAAACATCCTAAAACCTCAATTTGTGCAGCTTAGTTAAGAACTCGTATTTGCTTATTTGCTTTGTTACATACTGAGCCAGTTTCTTGAAATGTTCGTGCCAGACTTAGCACATATTGGTGTCCCACATTTTTTTCAGGATGCCTTTCGTTGAAAACTCGGGCAGTATTACGAGCATACCTATTCTGAGCACCATACAAGTAAATTATTTCAACTCTTTCTTTTGTAGTGTAAACCATGATTGTTAGTTTTATTTAAATTTAATATTTTAAATTGAAATGATTTAAATGAGTTGGAAGTTTTTAAAATTTAAAAATGTAATCACAACACTATCGGTTTTAACTCGTTGCAGTCGTCAAGAAATCGAACACTAAATACGAATAAGTCACAAAGTTATCAAGAAAGTAAAACTGGCTCATTTTATTTGAAATTTAACTTTAAATTATACATGGGCGTTATCGTTCCCATATCACCTCGTACCAGAAAAATTGATAACCGCAAATGGCACCGGGGAGCTAAATTTGCAACAGCATTACGCTCAGAAAAATCACTGATAGAAACAATTCAAATGTTAGAAAAAAATTCGGCAGTCGACTATTTTATTAAGCTAACAACGGAAGGCACTTTGAGCACTTAATAAAGTAGGTTTTTGTCTTAAACTATTAATTTTTTTTTAATTCCAAATTTGATGACGTTTTTTTCTTCTAAATTCAAAAGTTGGCGGTGGATTTAAATTTCGTGAACGCCGTTGGATTAGGATTTTAATTACCTTTAAATGTTGTATCTCAAGCTAGTGGGTGTCATTTAAAATTATAAAGTTGGGGTGACGGGCTTACGGGAAAGTAAAATTGCGAAAATACTGTTTTTGAACGTGCCCCTCGAAATCCCTATTGACTTGTTTTTTTTTTGAACCAGATGTCCTTGATAAAGAAATTATTAAGGGTGGCTAGTTTTGAAATGAATGCACTGTATATATATATATATATATATATATATATATATATATATATATATATATATATATATATATATATATATATATATATATATAATATACATATATACTGCACCGTAAGAGTACCGCATAACCTAAACTTTCCCCAAAATTTGACTCTGAATATTTGCCCATCCCGTGGTCCGATTAAATCTTTTTACCAAATCGTAGTCGCTTTATTAATGGAGAATTTTCATTAGTCAAGAGATGCCCAAAAGATAAAGTAATATTATTGTACAGGGAGTTTAAGTAATGCCACGTTCACTTTCTGCGGCCAATATCAGGTCACTCAGGCAGATGAAAATTATACAGTGCTATAGCCTCATGTCTTCTTAGTACTTTGTTTTTTTAATCCTCTGTTTATTATTGACCGTTCCAGAGATATTCAATTTTTAAGACATCTTTTTTCTCCATGAAATTTTAAAGAAAGCTGTGGAAACGAATGAGATTACAAGCTGACAGCGTGTTTATTTTGTTGCGTATGTCAGTTAGACTAAAATTTGTAGATATCCAACTCTATTAAGATTGGTCGAAGCGAAAATGGTCTAAAACGTACGTGAGACGACAAATATGTCACCAGATAAAAATGCGGCTGCCATATAACTTGTGGAAGTAGGATTGTCACAAGCTCAGGTAGTATTAAGATTTTGAGTGTCACAATCTCCGGCCTCCAGAGTACTTGCGCGCTATCGTAAGACTGGTATAAACCATATGAGAATTGGTCAAGGATGACGAAGACTGAAAACGAACAAGATTGATTTAGACGGTTACAAGCGTACAAGTACAGCACATTAGCAGGAATTTTCTCGTTGGTATAATTTCCGTATTAGTCAAGATACAATGCAAAGGAGACTGGCAGAAAACAATATTACTCCACACAGGCTGAAACTGCGTCCTTACTTACGTAGTCCATCAAAAGCAACGACTTAAGTTTGCCTAGAAACATCAAAATTGGGAAGACCGTGAATGGGGTAATGTTCTGTTTTCCGACAAAAGATTTTGGAACCCCATTTGGTGCCATATGCCCCATTAATTCGGGTATAAATGTTACTTATCCACGATAATGCTGCTCACATGTAGCTAGTGTAGTACAAAATTACCCCCAGGAATTGGGAATTACAACTTTGCATGGCCAGCAAGAAGTCCTGATAAAACCCCGTCGAATACTTATTGGACAACATGGCGCTGCAGGCCAAAGCGTTACAGCATCCAACTGGTGACCTAAATTAACTCTAATTGAAAGAAATATGGCATCGTATTGACCAAGACGACATCAGAAACCTAATTTAAAATATGCCAAGAAGATGTGAAGCACTAATCATGGCAAGGGGAAGCAATACACGTTATTCATTTTTTTCTTGACAAATAGATCGACATTAAAATGGTAAAGTCTTGTAATGTTTTTAAATAGCGCATGACTAGTAAATAAAGATATAAAACAACACTCTTTTTAAGTTTTTTTTTAATTGAACGGAGAAATACGCAAGATGTTTTAAAAAATTTAATATCTCTGGAACGGTCCAAGATAAAGAGACCATGAAGAAACAAAATACTCAAAAGATATGGCCCTATAGCACTGTACAACTTTAATATCTGCCTGAGTAACCTGATATTGCCCGCAGAAAGTGTCAAACTTTGATGAAGAAAACAGAACATTATTGAAGCACCCTGTACAATATGAATACCTTATTTTTGAGCATCTCTTGACTTTTGGAAATTCTCCTTTAATAGAGCTACTACGAATTGGTAAAAAAATAAAATCGAATCACGGGATGGGAAAATATTCAGAGGAAAAATTTTTGAAATATTCAGGGTTTGCGTTAATTTTTAGGTGCGATATACATACATATATATATATATATATATATATATATATATATATATATATATATATATATATATATATATATATATATATATATATACAAAATCTGGAAAAATGTTCAAAATTTAATTTTTTCAACGAAAATTCACTAAAACAAGAGGACAAATATAAATAATCTAAATTTCCTAATAATTAGCAGATGTTTACCTGATTGTTTTACATTTACTGATGAAGAATCGAGTGGTATAATAGTCGCTGCTTGTGATACCACCAGTATCGTAAAAATTATTGCACATTCCTGTAAGATAAAAAGAACGATTAGAAAATTTGCCAAAAATCAAACTAGCTATTGTTAGTTTTTGCACAAAAGACAGCAAGTTGCCAACTGTTAAAGAATCTGTTATATAAAAAATAACTAAGACTATTAGTAACCCAACATTAAAAATTTTACTTAATTTAGAGACTTCATATAAACTGATTTTCAAATATTTCATAAAACAGATGAATGTAAGATTCACACTAAATTATTATTAAATGGTTGTTGTATCGCCACAATATCGCTTTTAAAAAAGTCGGTACGTATCAAGTGCCTTACGGTGGCAGATTTCCAAAGACAATTTATAACACGAAAAATAACAAAATAACTAATTTAAGAAATAGAAATTTGGCTGAGAATTTTTTTTTTTCGGAATAACCGGTTTGACTGGGTTAGCTAACTAACTCATGCGAGCGAATATCGAAGATGACATTATAAACTGAGGCAGTACCTTTCATTTTGTAATTTCTTAGATAAGTTGGTTGTCAACCTGGGAAAGATTTTTTCGGAATCTATTTATATATTTCAAAATAACAAGGCTAATTAAGTGAATTATGCACACAAGTTACCTTTATATAGACTAGTACATACCAAAGTTTAAGTTTATAGCTGTATAGAAAGTTGAGTAATACGCATTTATTATTATTTTTTCGTCAGGAGATCAAAAGGGGATAAAAGATCAAAAGTTTTTGCATGATAACATATTCAATTCGTTTGATCAAACAAAGAGTCTCAACGATATATCGCTAAAATAAAATTTTCTACAAAAATTCACTAGAAAAGTTTTCTCTTAGACAATTTGATAAATCGTTTTTTCAGGGAAATCCACAAAAAAAACTATAAAAATATACTAAAACGATTTACTATAAGAGTTTATTAGAATTCGTCAAAAAATGTTGCCTCGAAAATTTACTTACGTTGTTTTAACGAAAAGTAATTAAAAAATGTTTGTTTATAAATATTCAATGTTTTTTAAGAAAAATCGCTAAAAAGTATTTTTACACAAATTTAACAAAAACAACGAAAGTTCGACTCAAAATGGATTAAGAAGATTAATATACAATAAAAAATTAAAATAACTGGTAAAATGGCAAATTGAAAACGAAAAACTAGTTCCTCGAAAAATTGCCCTCGTAGAAAATCTTTCTTTGCAGTCGTTTAATAAAAATGAGATCGACTCCCTTGTTTAGTTTTATCGCGCGATTTTAAGTTGTCTTCTATGCCACAAGAGTCTGACTGATAACTACAGTGTATTGTGCGCATGTCCCATCCCTCGAAAGAAGGGTACCTGCAGCAATCAAGCGCTGGACAGATTCTATTCGTTCGTCAACTTCGAAGAGCATGACATCTTAATTATTTATTCGCTTTCAAGTGCTTTGCATCGAGTGCAACACTAATAATTCGTACACGACCCGCGTTTAGTCGTAATCGTGGGTGCCATAGTTTAGGTATGTTAAGCCTATTCATTCTTTAGCTCCGAGAGCTCCATATATTCATATTAATTGCAAGTAATTGTACCGAGTGCAAAACTAATAATTCGTACACGACCCGCGTTTATTCTAAACGCGAGTGACATAGTTTAGGTATGTACATTTCTATTCATTCGTTAGCTCCGAGAGCTCCATATATTCGTTATTCGTTTCCAAGTCATTTGCACCGAGTGCAATAATTCGTATTCGACCACGCGTTTTGGTATTACACGTGTCGCCTATATTAATGTATATAAATAGTATAGTTTATATTACTTTAAATATATAACTAAGTTAAGTGTTTCCAAGTGATTTTATTTTATAACACGATACAGTCCACTTTAATACGTAACCACAATAACTACAATCCACGAACCAGACACACATTAACACTCCTAAACAAGGGGTTGAAATTCGGTCTACAGTCAAAGAAAAAACCGTATAGTAGAAGTAACAGCTAGTATTGAAACAGGAAAAATACCTGAATCTTTAGAAAGCTTTATTAGAGAGGCATGTAAAAATAAAATTTATAAAAACTTCAGGAAAATAAGTCCACTAAAAATCGAAATTTTAATCAGATGAAAATAGTTACGCGTTTGCGAGGAAAATATTGTTTTTATGTTAAAGCCGATAAAGGTTGTGATTTTAGACAAAGACAAATATCAAGATAGAGTTTATAACGCAATAGAGACAGGACCATTTAAAAAACTAAATAGAACCCCCCTACCAAAAATTATTTTGGATGTTCCAAATAGTCTAAAGAGTTGTCACAGATTTATCAAAAAAGACTTAAGAAGGTAGGTACAAGTTGCAAATCCAAAAGTCCCCAAAAAATTGTCTCCCAGAAATCGATAAAATAGGAAAATCCATGAGACCTATTGTTTCGGCTACAGGTTCCCCGACATACAATCTAGCGGACTGGTTGACGAATGAGTTTAAAGGCTTCCCAAAAAGGTGAATTTATTAGTACAGTTGAAGATGTTAAATTGGTTGAAGCCGAGGTTTTGATTTCATTTGATGTAACGTCGTTGTTTCCTAGGGTCCCCACAAATATAACGTTAATGTAATTTTTTAATTTAACGTCGGCCTATTTCCGTGACTATGGCCAATCAGCGACGCCAGCGAGCAGTTTGACCTTACTATCCTGGAACTTTTGCCGAACCCCTGCCTTTCTGTAAGTAGGGTAGATATATTTAACGTGCCTAACATCGCATGGACACGGGACAGGCGGCTTTACGCCCCCTGCGAAGTGCGGAACGAGCAACCATTCAACTGGCTCAAATCCTGGGAATCGAACCCAGTACCCTTCGGTTGAGAGGCACACGTTCTTACCCCTGAACACCTAGACTCTATTAATGTATTTAGAAGAGTTATTAAAAATGCATAACATAAACTAAGAGGTCTTCAAGGAGTATTTAACTTTAACAAATCTTTGCATTAAGCAAAATATTTTCCATTAAACAATGACTTGTTTTAACAAACTGAAGGCACAGAAATTGGCAACCCCCTATCTCCATTTATTGCGGGCCTTTTCATGAGGTGATTTAAAGAATTTTCCTAGAGTATGCTTTTGTTATCTGTTTGATATTTTCGCAGTGTTTAGCTTTTCGCATTGTTTAACATTTGCAAAATAGACGATTTTATTGCCAAATTGAACAGTAAATTTGATTCTGTAAAATGTACCCAAAAATTAGAAATTAATAATAAATTACCCTTTGTAGATGTACTAGTTATCAAAAATAAAGACGCTTTAGAAGTCGATGTCTATCGGAAGTCAACGACCACTTTAAGTTACATTTCCAATGACTCACATCATACGGTCCCACAAAAATGGGTAGTTTCATTTTTTTGGTAAACAGGTCCATTCATTTTCCTTTAAGTATATATATATATATATATATATATATATATATATATATATATATATATATATATATATATATATATATATATATATATATATATATACCAAAGAATTATGGTATATTAAGAACGTAGCTGACTATAACGCATACATTGCTCGCTTAGTGCACAAATTAATTAACAAACAGAACAAAGAAAACGTTAACTGAATCAACTGCGTAAGGCTAGATGCATTCTCACAACAATTAGGCACGTTAGTTCGTGTCTCACCACTCACTTAGTGTTGGAAGGCTGGCTACCATAGCCGTATTATTTTATAGATGTATTTTCGCTGCAATTAGTATGCCGTACTGACGAGCTCTAATTAGAGCGAAACCGGTCTACGGTTCTAATGGTTGTGAGAATGCATCTAGCCTCACATACTTTGTCCCTATATTAGTATGCCGTACTGACGAGCTCTAATTAGAGCGAAACCGGTCTACGGTTCTAATTGTTGTGAGAATGCATCTAGCCTCACATACTTTGTCCCTATATTAGGGTAGAAATGGGCCAGGACTGACAATTTACTAAATTGTTAGTTGGTTGTATACAGTCTCTATTTTTTAACACTTTGTGTTATTTGGAGCTGGCGTGACAACATACTACTTGGTTCCTCAACTAGGTGCGGCACGTTAGTTCGTGTCTCACCACTCACTTAGTGTTGTTGAATCAACTACTTTTAGAATAGAAAAAAACATTGTTTGCTTAGCATTGAACTGCGAATCACAAGGGGTTTAGATAGCATTTTTTTAAGCCAATTTTTAACACCCAGCCGCCGGGTAGCTGCACCGAAATATATACACTGTTGTAGTCGGCAAACATATAGAATTATTCATCCTCTGGTGACGCTAACTTAATTAGTGAACGATCGTCAGTTTTTTTTAATGTGTTGTGGTGATTTGGGCACTCTAAGTGTACAGTATATCTCATAGAGGCCCGACATTTCAGTGACTTTATCTTTATCTTTCGTATTACCTAACAAATTTCTTAAATTATTTGTTATCGAAAAAGTTTGCTGCAAATCGGCTTTCTTAAAAATGCTCTCGAGACCCCTTGTGAGACGCGGTTTAAAAGGTAGGCAAAAGTTTTATTTCTTTCCTGAATGCCGTGCATTCCGCTAACATTTTCTTTTTTCTGTGACTATTTCATTTTTCCACTAAACAATCCGAATATCAGTTATATTTAGCCACGTTTTTAAAGTACACAAAATCTATACCATATCCACTTTTACTTAAGGGAAATTTTATTAATCTATTTACTAACAAATTTAAACCGGCCTTTTTTGTGCAAACGTACGATGTGAGTTATTTGGAATGTAACTTTGAATGGTAGTTTATTTCCTGTAGACATCGAATTCACGAATGTCATTATTTTTAATAACTAGTAGATCTAGAAAAGGAAGTTTACTATTAACTTCTAATTCGTGGATGAATTTTATTGAATCAAATTGACAGTTCGGTCTTTCAATAAAATCATCTACTTTGCATATATTTGTGTTAAACACTGCAAATGTATTGTTCACATAACGAAGCTATACTCTAGGAAAATACTCACTTTCATTTTCTAAATCCGTCTCAAATCTACTAATGACAAGGTCCGCAATGAATGGAAAGACTGTGTTGCCCATTGTCGGGTCTTCAGTTTGGTCGAAAAATTTATTGTTATATTGAAAAAAAAATGTTTTATGCAAAGGTTTTGGTTATCAAACCTTTAGAGTATGACAGATTGAAAGAAAATTGTGTAATATTTTAGATTTCTAATTTTGAAAACCGTCTTTTCTACTTGAAAAAACACAGAAATATCACATACATTTTTAAATTATATTTAAATTCTTACATTTATATCAGCTTAAAAAATACAGATATTGCTAGTTTCTTCTGGTTGCTTGTAAAGAATTTAACTCTTAAATACTGATTAACTGAACACAAAATTGTTAGTAATTCATATTTATTTATATTATAATAACTTGAGTGTTCTATCGCAACGAGTAGCCAAAGACATAACAAATATAAAAATTTGGACGCAGCAAGTGCGTTATGATAGTGAATTTCCATAAAATGTTTTAAATAGCAAATGTGTGTTTTTTTTAGAAAGCAGACATCAAATTTGGTTACCAGTATAACATATATAGTAGAAACAATGTACAATATTTCATTAAAATAACTTTACTGTTTGAAAATGTAGGCAAATTTGTCGAAAATAAACTTAAAATATTCCCGAAAAAAACTAGTTTCCTGGCCAACGAACCTTACAGGTTAATAGCAAATTGATTTATTCAAATTTGAGGCCTTCAATAAAAATTCGCCACCATAACGCACTTGCTGAGTCCCGAATTTATTTTTTTACATAACATGCATTATAATTTTGTGCTCTAAATTCCATACATTTAAGGTCAGCTCAGAACTATACTGACCGTGGGAATCCGTCTGTCTAATTAAAACAAATCATTATTTAATGTATTTCAACTGGGCAGATTTTCCTGGCTAACGAACTTATCCAACCTACTGGCAAAAGAAAGGTACTCACCAAATGTAATCAAAATCGGCCGATTATTTTTTGAGTAATCGGTGTGATATATATATATATATATATATATATATATATATATATATATATATATATATATATATATATATATATATATATATATATAATAGTGCAAGAGAGTTGAATGCAAATTTGTATTGTAAGTGGCAGTACAAAGAATTAATTTGGCAATTATACGTTATAAAAAAGAAAGCTTATCAAAATCGTGTTCAAATACAATCACAAGTATTAGCTTTTTGTATACACATTGAAAAAATTGTACAATAAATAAATGAATAAATAAATATATAAATGAATGAATGAATAAACAAACAAATAAATACATACATAAATTATTAAATAAATAAATTTAAAAAAACGAATTAAAAAAATATCTCTATATCTACGTGCCTGCGTGTGTGTGTGTTTGTGTGTGTGTGAAATACTTGTTTCTCGAGTTGAACAGCGGATAAAGTTTATTAAAGTTCTACGTCTCGGCTCCTGTTTTGAAGTCATTTTCAAAAAATAAGGAAATATGAAAGTAAACGAACTGTAAAGCCTCAATCTGCCTACCACATGGATAATGATAGGTCAGGTTGTTGTCGTTCGATCTCAGGCCTAGGGTTGAATACACTGAGACCTTGGATATGCATGTCTATTGGGATATGGAGAGTAGTCAGATTGAAATTTGTATTTTATTTGGGAAAATATCCGTATCTTTGGAGATAACAAGGATATTATAACCTAATTTGGTATGTAAGTTCCTACTATATAACGTATGGTATGGGCCAAAAGTTCTAGACTAAAAACAACAGCTATAAGCAAAAAAAATGGTCGCACTGGTGTTAAAAGAAAATAGCTAAAAAGGACACAAAATCAAAATCTCTTTAATATTGCAGACAAATATTAGGTGTTTTTGGTGCAAAAATATTAAGAATTACAAAAAAACTTAATGGTTTTTCTTCTAAAAAGGCCATTTTTCTTCTAAAAACGCCAGTGGTCAGTCAACATGTCAAAATTGGTGATTTTCAAACATTTTCTATTACAAATGCGGTTTATGCACAAAATATTAACAAGGTCTTAAATTTTTTCTTTAACAGTTATTTGGCTAAAATATACAATTTTCGTTTGAAAATTAATAAGCTAGTCCCTCAAAATTTTACTTTTTACAGTTGATTAGTTTTGTATTAGAGTGACGAATTATCTTTCGCAGAGTCTAGGTAGCTCAATGGTAAGAACATGTGCCTCTGAACCGAAGGGTACTGGGTTCTATTCCCAGGGTTCCTCTTTCACTTTTTCAGTACATGCCGTAAAATTAACGTGAACCGAGGTTGTGGCATTGTATTTGAGTAAGCTGAATGTCTGCACGTGGCGCCCTTTGGAGGGAGCGGTCGGTCCCGTGTCAACGCGATGTTGGGCACGTTAAACATCCATACCCTCGGTACAGAAAGGCAGGGGTTCGGCAAATATTTACATCTATAAACGCGTACCATGATTTGGTTCAACTTTTCCTTTTTCTTTAATTTTAATTACAGATTAGGTATATAATTTTAATTTATGTATTTTTCCAGCAAATTTTGATAAAAAGTTATTGTGAAAATAAAAGTTTGTGGTGAATTCACGTAAAAAAAGTGTTGGCAAATTTTCATGTTAATATTTTGTTAATTTCTGACAAAAAGCTTTCTGTGAATAATTATATCTTGGCTAGTGTGGTTTTTGTGTAAATTGATTGAGTAAGTAAGTAGGTTCGATGGCCAGGAAAGTCAGACCAGTTTTTAAGGTCTTTTTTTAAATTTATGTTCGGGAAATGTTTGCACTTTTTCCCACAAAAAAATATTTTGATTATTAACATTTCTATGAAAATTCGCTATCATATCACACTTGCTGTGTCCAGACTCTTTATTTACATAGATATGATACAACATTTTTCTTCCTTAGAGTAAAATATCTACAAATTTTAATTGAGTTTGTTAAATTTCAAGAATTTCTTCTAATCATAACTTTGATCCATTTAATTATCATCTTACATAAGTAATCCATAATTTTCAAAAGTTACTCACCTGTATCATTGTTGCAATTGTCTAGTATTTACCTCTCACCATCAACAACAATAACTAACGTAACGGAAGACAAAGGGGCTACATTTATATATCACGATATAAAAATCACGATGTCAGTAATGGCAGTTGTTGCATGGACATAAAGATGGGTCGTCTTTTTATGTCTTATCCACATCCAGACATGGTTACATTATTCCCTTCTCGGACTCCACGCAATGATAGACCAACTTCTTCGATAATCTAAAAACAAAGTAACTGAAGAGCCTTTTATTTACACCAAGGTAGAAATACGACTAGTCATTGGATATAAATGCGAGTTTGTGTATACATATAATCTTAGATTAATAGAAGCTAACATCTAATATTTATTTTAAAATGTGCTAAGGCAGTAAGTGTGTTATGGTAGCGAACTTTTCTTAAAAAATTAAAATATCTATTAGTTAGCTTTGCGTTTACTTAAAAATATGAAATTGGATATACTTACAGTGAGCAAAACTATGGAATAGTTTCATTAAAGTTTGCGCGATTCGTGTTTTGACGAAATGCGCGGACATTTCAACCCTAGTTTACAAAAATACAAATTTTTGCATAAATTACGTTTCTCCTACTCCTGCTTCTCAAAGATGACGTCATCGACATTTTTTTTCAAATGACAAACCTCTTTTTTATTTTGATAGATCTTTGAATTGTCTACACGGTACTATCAAAATTGTGATACTTCACATTGTTAAATTTTCGAAAGAAAGTCATTTAAAGATTGAAAACACAAACTCTATTCATAAGAACAATCAGAAGATAAAGGCTCAGGAAATTAAAGTATTGCTACCTTTAAATATAATGTTCGAAATGCTATCCACCGACTTCTTTACAATAAGCAAATGTGTTGATACATTCCTTTTGTACATTGCGAATGACGTCAGTCATAATTCGACTCATTGCATACCTATTTCGATTTTTCAAATCTCCTAGGTTATCTAGTTTGGTAACATAAATTGTTGATATTAAATACCTCCCTAAAAATCTAGGGGCGTAAGATCTGACCACCTAGGCGGTCACTCTATTGATCTTCGCCTACCAATCCACTTGCCAGGAGAGCAGTCGCTTAAAAACTAGCGAACAGGACGTGCAAAGTGCGGAGGTGCACCATCTTACTGCAACCAAATATCGCCACTTGTTAAATCAGATTCATCTTCATTTGGAAAACTTGCAGCAAGAGCAGGAGTAAGCTTATTCCTTAGAAAATTATGATATCGCTGTCAAGTGAGAGTTTCTTCGAAGAACAAAGATTATATCGTGGATTATTCCTGCCCACGAGCTATTGTTTGTATTGTGTATGTGATTCAGTCATCCAGTAAGAATTCTCTCTACTCCGATACCTGTAATTTTGTTTATTCACTGTTCCATTTATCCAAGATAATGATTCGTCCGAAAAAATAATTTGGCGAATAAAATGTGGATTACGGTTGCATAAATTTTGCATTATTTCACAAAATGCATTCGTCGGTCAGGGTCATCTTAATGAGGTTAGTGTTGCAGCTGTATTTTGCAAGGATGGTAATTTTCTAATTTTAATACACGTCATGCTGTTCGCTGATAAATTTCATGGTCTTGCAACATATCGAGATGCAACATGAGGATTATCACTCACACTTAATAAAATATCAAGTCTTCATCAATTTTTTTAGGACGCCCTGCACTTGACAAGTGTTTAACATGTCTAGTTTCTCTGAATTTCTTCTAGATTTTACTCACAGTTGATTAGCTGATATGTCTATCTGTATATTTCGCTTTAAATAAATTGCACACTTCTTGCATTGTTCTGGTTTTATCACCGCATCCAACAAGAATTAAAATTCTATACGCAGGGTTTCACTTAAATGTGCCATACGTATTTATCTTTTAAAATAGATTTATGTTTTTAAGAATATCGGTTCATTTGACAATGACGCACACCTGATTCTTCTATATTATTTATTGGTACCCACTTGTGGGTACAATTTGGAGATTTTATTTAGAGGAAATAATCTTATCTTATTCATTAACTTTTGATTGTTGTTTGGACTAGAGTTTATCCACTCTTTAAATGATGTTCATTCAAAAATTTGTCAATGCGAGGTACCAAAATTTTGATAGTACCGTGTAGATAATTCAATGATCTATCAAAATAAAAAAACAGGGGTTGTCATTTGACGTCATATTTGAAAAGCAAAGAGTGGGAGACGTAAATTGTATGCAAAAATGTGTATTTTCGACAACTAAAGTCGACTTGTGCGAGCCTCTCGTCAAAACACAAATCGCTTAAATTGTAATGAATCTATTCCCTAATTTTGCCGCTCACTGTACAATACATCCCTTATAGTGAAAACTTTGTACCAATTGGCAATAAAATAACTTTGTTGCTCACTAGATATAGACAAGAATCTAAAAACTGTCATATTTTTATTTTTTAAATATTTAAAAAGCCATTTTTCAAAAGTTTTAATTGAATGCAAAGTTATAGTCTGGTTGTCATAGTGATTTCAAAATATATTTGGACTTATACGTATATGGGCTAAGATCGTAAACTTTTTTTCTATGTCCACCATGATAAAAGGTTTTCTCCTACTCGTGGCACTGTGTCACTCAAGGTTATTTTACTTTTATTTATATGAAATAAACGAAAATCAAGCAAAATAGTGAGTAAGGCGTAGATTTCTCATATAATTGAAACAAAATGTTTTCTGCTGTAATATTTAAGTAGTAGTAAAATAAAAATACTGCTGAGGGTTAAGGTCTGACGCTTAACAATAATCATTTATTGCGAAAACGTATAAACGAGTGTAAACGTATTCAACAAATAAAATATTCGGGACGCAGCAAGTGCGTTATTGTAGTGAATTTTCATAAGAATAATATATTATAGTGATTTAGCCTTATATTAAAAGTTATAAAACATTACTTTATTTACTTAGGAACAGTAAAAAAATGAGGTAAAGAAAGGCAAGCAAAAACATGATCTCTATCATAAATATTTATACAATAATTTGCGGGTAATTTGGATACAAATATCAAACAATGAAATTGATAAACAGGAAATACACCAGAAAGCTGAACATAAAAAAAATCATGTGGTTCATGCATTGAGGGGGATCGTATGCATGCACAAGGGGAATGAGAACCCCCAGGTCGCAGGGGGTTTCTGCTCCCTCACCCAAAAACACGTGGGGAGTTCTCCTTCCCCTTGTGCATGCATACGACTACCTGCAAAGCATAAACAAACATTTTTTGGCAGCAACCCCCGAAAAAGTTACTGGACCTGGGCGAATACGTGTGCGGTGCGGGGTAGACAGGGTTTAAAGGAGATGTTGCTGCAAAATGTGAAAAACGCACATTTTTTCAAAGTTCGACTAAATATTTTTTTAACATTTCCCGCTCATATTTCCTTCCCGCCCAGCACCCCTATTCATTCTTGGTCCCTTAACTTTCTTGAGGGTTCTTTGCAACAAATTTGCCTTGTGGCTTGTACATTCAAGGAGGGTTCTAAGCATGTTTCTAAAAAAAGATTCTAAAAACCCTCCTTTCAGTAAACTGTAAGTTTACCGAAATTACATTCCACATTGTTGCCTATAATATCTTTTTCAGATAATATCGAATACAGCACTGAAATAAATTAATTCACCTGCTATTTCACTGCTTTTTAATTTTTATATTACATATATAAACACAAGGGAGGTAATTATAATAAAGGGGCCCTTAAGTAACATTGGGGCTACACAAACTTAAAAGTATAGAAAACATTTTGGTCGTGCTAACAGCCATATGATTGATTTCATGTCACAGTAGTCTTATGGTCATAAAAAATACTCCTAACTGTATGCACACAAAAATTAGTAAAAAACATTTATAAAATCTAATAAAAAACAACAGTTATACGATATTATTTTAAATAAACCAATAGAAATACGTTTCGCGGCGATATCGCAATTCGCAAGTGTATGAACCTAGCTTTTGTCTAAGACTGCACTGAAATTCAGTCGAACGCAAGCAAACAGATTGTAAATTAACCTCGACAGGCTTGGACGGTTAACAAACGTAGATATGTCTAATTTTAGGCGAGAGACTGTACCTGTTAGAGACATAAAATATGAAAAATACAGAAATACGCTTTAAGGTGCTATTTATTAAAGAAATATTGACCAATTAACCTGCTAAATCATCGATAATCAAAATGATGGATTTAGTAACTTACCTATCAGTACCCTTCTCATTTTGTAAGCAGGTTTTGTGGCTTGCAAAGAACATTGACGCCCGTGGTACAAAATTTGACCCAACGATCCTAACAGATATTGTCTTCGGCATGGAGACAACCTATAAAAAATGCTGATACTGTTACTATTACTACATAATGCATTAATTATTTCCCCCGGTTATACAATAATTATAATGTCTACGGGGTCCTGTTTTTGTGGCTCAATGATGAAACATTAAAAACCGATTGTTAACACTGCTCTTAGAATATGATTTACTGATATACTGATTTTCTATTTTCCGTAAAATTTTATTGTTTTAAGTCATTAACTCACAATTTTCATTTATAACCATCGTTCAGTATTTATTTTCAATACTGAATATTTATATCGATATTTTATATGTTAGGTTGGTTAAAAGTCATCAACTCACAATTTTCATTCATAACCATCGTCCAATATTTATGTTAAATTCGTAATATTTAGATCCATATTTTAAATATATTAGGTTGGTTAAAAGTCAGTTGTAAACGCTACATAAGAAGACCAAGCCATGAAGCGTAGAAATATTGCACTTGTCAAACTTGCGAGCAGCTTGCTGCTTTTAAAAATCAGCGGTGTCATCTAACGTCAACCAGCTATCAAGCGGCTTGTAGCCGCACACTAGCGCTTTTGAACGCAAACATTGTCCCGGTATTAGGAAAGAAATGAGTCAGGGCTATTGTTAGTTGATTGTATACAGTCTCCATCTATAACATTTTGTGTTAACTAGAGCAGTCGTGACGACATACTATCTGGTTCCATACCGAGATGGCGTCCCTGTCGTACATTTTACAATGTTATACGCACATCTTGCAATGATGATGATGAGACTTCCATTGTTTACATTTTTATCTACCATTTAGTTAAATAGCATAGCAGTGCAGGTAACGTTATCTGTCTTTGTCCAAAATTGTAGATATTGCATTAAATTACATTATTTTCCTTTTATCAAAAAACCTACCACGCTGTAATTGGAAAATTAATTTTATAAGATGCAACTGAAGATAGTCTATAATTAACATATACAATTTTTTCTTGTATCTTGTATATTAACGGATATATTGAGTCGCTAAAAATATAGGCTATTAAACCATAAACTCTAACTAAAACTACTGCCAAAGCATCAGAAAAAGAGTCTGTTTGGAATGAATTTTCTAGAAATATTTTAGTAAAATTCACTAAAGTTTGGACGCAGCAAGAACGTTGTGGTAGCGAATTTTCATAGAACTGTTTTTAATGTTAAATATCTTTTTTTTTAAAGAAAGACATTAAATTTAGTAGATAGTGTAACTTTGATAGTAGAAACTGTACCATATTTCATCAAACTAACTTATTGTTTGTAAAAGTACAAACATTTTCCGAAGATAAATTCAAAATTTATCCAAAAAAAAAATACTAAGACTCTCCTAGCCAGCGAACCTATCCACGTAATTTACCCAAAAGCTACACCAGCCAAGATACACTTATTCACATAAAGCTTTTTGATAGAAATTTAAAAACTGTTCACATGAAATTTGTAAACAATCTGTTTCATGAAAATTCGACGAAGATACAAACATTTTTCGAAATAAAACTCAAAATTTTCCAGGAAAACTGGTCCGATTTTACAAAAGGAATGTACCTACCAAAATTTGATCAAAGTAGGCCCATAATTTTTTGAGTTATCGGTACGATATATATATATATATATATATATATATATATATATATATATATATATATATATATATATATATATATATATATATATATAAACAGAGATCTTCCCATTAAGACAATTCACTAAAAACCAGAAGAAGCCTTAGGTGGCGTAGAAACTTCGCCGCCATATTGTGGCTCGTCTTACTAAGCTGACCAACAAACTTATCCAAACTACAGATTTGCACGGATACAAACGTAAGGCTGAAGCGCGCATGCACGAAAGCAAGCACGCCCCAGGACCGACGCGCATGCCGAGACTGACAGACAAGGCGTGTGCCTGTGCGTATCAGTGTACACACGCACACGCCCATGTTACAAAAATTAACCAAAACCAGCATGCCTGTCGAATTAAGAACCACCACATTTTAAAGGATGTTAGCAACAACCAAGTTTTGGGTTTCAGTTTCTTATACGAACATCTTGCTGCCATTTGTTGGGCCCTTGCATGATTTTAAAAGTAAGGTTATTTATACACTAATAGCTTTATTATTGTAGTACCAAAAAGTGGAGGCATGTCAAAAATGAGATCTCTTTCATTACACATAAGCGAAATTCCAATGTTGTAGGTATAAATATTTTTCTGTCCGCGCTTTGGCTATAGTAATAGTCGTTAGGAATATTTATGCAGCGAATTAAAATTGTTAATAGTATATGTTGAAATATCTAAATAAGTTATTTTTTGTTTTCAAAAGTGAAAAGCCTATGCTGTGCAAATGGCATACGAATTATTAAACGTGTGTGGATTAAATTTAAAAACGAAAGGAAATCGTGGTTTTTTATTTTCACAGGAACTAAACAGATAAATAAACCACAGTTATATACAAATATTTCAGTGCAATAACAAATTAAAGCAAATAGACAGCAAACTGAAAGCAAATTACGAAATGGAAGTAAGAATGCCAATCAAATAAGAAGCACGATAAGAAAATTTTATACCAAACATTTGTAAATGAAAGCAGAACAAACAAACAGGGATCCAGTCAGGAAGTCGAAACTAATATGTAGAGTGGGTGACATAGCCAAATGGGGGAGCGTAGAATATGTTTCTTACATGATCAACTGAAGAATATCAATAAGGACAGTTTAGTTCTACACAGTTTTAAAGATAAATGAGCAAATTGCATTAACCATGAAAGAAGATAACTACTTAATGAGATATAATTAATGAAGACTGAGGTTTATATATCACTGCATGTACAATATTTAATATGACTTGGAAACTTTAGTCCAGTCTTAATTGTGTTTGGCGAATTTTTGTAATAAAAAAATCACTAATAAATAAGTATTCATAGTAAGACTTTCAGAACAATGTTTTTTTTAATAGAAACAATATAAAATAAAAGTTGATCGGTAGACAACTTGACCTAATAGAAAAACTATCATGTACAGGGACATTTTTTTAAGTGTCGCACCCAAATCACTCCGTTTAATATTTCAACGTAATTCCAACACTACCCAACATAAGAGTAATGGAGGAATTCACATTCGTAATTGGAGAAACAATTGCGTGTCGCTTTTTTGAAAATCCATGGTAAGGCATGATATTCTTAAATGAAACAATAGGCTGCTAATGTGTCAAATCGATGGAGATCTGAATCTCGAGTGTAGCGACGTAACTTCACATTATCTAAGTTAATTCGTTCCGGAGGTATGACGTCACAAAATTTTGAAGCGCAGTATAACTATGTAATTAATTAAGATATTAGCGTAATTCCAACGCCTCTCAGCATAAGAGCAGGCGAGGAAATCAAATTCGTCATCAGAGAAACAATTGCGCATTGATTTTTTGAAAATCCATGGCAAGCGAGGATATTTTTAAATGGAACAAAAGGCCGTTACTGTATCAAATCGATGGAAATCCGAATCACGAGTGCAGCGACGTAACGTTACATTATCTATATTAATTCGTTCCGGAGGTATGACGTCACAAAGTTTTGAAGCGTTGTATCTTTTTTTAAGTGTCACCCAAATAACTCCGTAATTATTTCAGATATTAGCGTAGATCTAACACATAAGAGCAGGCGAGGAAATCAAATCCATCATCGGAGAAACAATTACGCATCGATTTTTCGAAAAACCGTTAGAATACATCCTTTTGGCAAAGTCAAATAGATTTAATAATACATTGAGCTGATTGCTTAACTAAACCCAAATGTCTAATCGTAGATATAACAATTCGATGATATTATTATTGTTACTGGTTTTAATCATCTAGACCTTTTCCTTTGCGAGTGTATATCTGATTTTATTGATAATCTGGTATTACTTACAATATTCCGTACAATATTTCGTGCTGCATTTTATATAATCGCGTTGTTCTGTGATCATTGATAAACAGATTCTGATAACTGCTGTCAAATATGAAAGTTAATCCAATCTTACAGTGGTGCTCAAAGTATAGGGATTGTTTTCTTTCCTTTTCGTGTAAATTCCGTTTTTAGTGTTTATGTTAGTTGAGTTTTGAACGTTTCGGTTTCTGTGATTCGTTAATTGGTTTATTTTCTTCAGTCGTATTTAATTTTGTCTGTTGGTAGTGTAATGGCAGCGTTTTACTTAGTGGAATTTTGAGCAGTTCAATTTCTGTTATTCATTAGTTTGTTCTTGTTCAATCGAGTTTTTTTTTTGCAGAAACCTACCAGGTCTGGCTTGAGTACAAACAAGCGATCAAAGAAGCAAAGCTTCGATCGCTGAGGCAAATACATTTTGAAGGAAGCAACCTGGGGGCTGGCACATAAAATCGTTCGGCATCAAGGAAAGGGGCACCGACAACATGTACGACGGTGCAAAACTGGACGAGAAGTTGGGCGCAGGACAGCTGTGAGACAGCGTAGGCACTGATCGATACATACTCTCCAGTGGCGATGACGGGAGTAACTACGAATAACATGGTGTGAAGAAGTCGTAATCTTGAGAAGAAACACGGACCTAAACTTTGCAAAACAGAAACTGTATAAAACGATCAGATTAAGACCCAAACTTCAAGCTCCGGGCGTCGACGGGTTTTTTGTCAGCAGTGCTGCAGCATTTACTAGACACCTCAGGTGAAGAAATTTTAGAAGGTCAAAGATCGGTGCGCTTGTTTTACTTTAATTTCTATAGATTAGTTCTTTGAACAGATGAAGTTTTATTTATATCAGACGTGGTATTATGAATCTGAGAAACCTGCATCTGTGGGAACTACAAAATCCCAAAACAATACGCGCGTGTAGCTTTCAGCATGAATATTTGGTGAACGTTAGGATTGGCTTAATCGATAATTTGCTGGTAAGTCCTTACATTCTTAATATAAGATTAAATGCCAACAATTACCTACAGTTCCTTATGGAAGGTTTGTTACCACTTTTAGAAAACGTTCTACTGATCATAAGAAACATGTGGATTCAAATGGATGGGACACCACCATATTTCGGAGCTGAGGTCGAGAACATAATGAACACAAATTATCAACAATGGATTGGTAAAGGGCACCTATAGATCCCCTGATCGTAATCCTTAAATTATTATTTCTGGGGGCGAATCAAAGATTTAGTATACGCACAGATTTTCAAACACAGACTATTTATTGGAACGCATCCAGCAAGCTGCCCAACAGGTAAGAGAAAACTTGAGTGAAATAAGAATTGGCACTTTATCCATTTGTATACAAGCACAAGCTTGTATTCATCAAGGAGGAGGGTATTTTCAACAGGTGGTGTGTTAAATAAATAAGTTCAGATTTGTTTGGTTTCAGAATTTAAATCTTATAATAGTTTGTAAGACTTGTAACTTTGGAAGGAATAAAAAATCGAACTACCACTTTTGTATGCTCACAAGATTTGAATATAACGATACGGGACACTTGTATATATATATATATATATATATATATATATATATATATATATATATATATATATATATATATATATATATATATATATATATATATATACATATACATATATGTAAAGATTGTATTTGTCAAATTGACGATTTGTCGGATCTCAAGCTTAAAAACAAAGTTTGTTTACAAAAGGCTTCTTATGCTTAGTGAAATTTTCATGTATGTTATCATTTTGAATTAAATTCTCTCTAAATGTGTATTTAGCATTTAATAAAGCCATCTTACAAATAATTACTTATGGCCTAATTTATGCAACATTGCAATCTTGAAGATTTGGGACCGAATTGAATAAAATTTTCCTTGGTGTAAATGACAACAGTAAAACTGGTTGGACAATTTTTATCAGCGGAATAAAATGACCACTGCAAGCGCAGGTTACTTGATATTCCTATACAATCAAACTCCCAAAGCAAAAATCATTTACGTTTTGTTCTTTTGCTTATTATACGTACACATGTTACATTGTGGATATATTATTTCACTTGTAAGACCGGAGGCTACAAATAAAGAAACAAGAATACTACCAGTATTTTTGAGACTTTAAGGAGAAACTGAAACCAGATAGGAAGATAAAAAACACATTAATTCTTTGAAAGGTAATCAATAGTAGATAATTAAACGATAAAAGTTCAAAATTAAAAACGTTTTTCTATCGCATGTGTATGAACTATAGGACTGAGGGAGCAAACGAAACAATAAATATAGTACAGGTTTAGTATTATGATATTTACCTTTTACTAGACTCCAAGAATCAAGAATAGCGAATACCTATATAAATATACATTCTTTTACTTTTTCTTATACATATAATGCCTGGCTTCGTTTCGCTTAGTATTGTCCGCGGATGGTTACATTATTATTTTGCAAACAGCAATCCATTGCGGCATTTTCCAAATCCTGTTAAATTTTTATTTCCAGAAAGCTTGAATTACAGTTACTCAACAAAACTGAATGTGGACACATTGCATATGTAGTTTATTTGCAATATAAGAGTTAAATTTCGTAAAAAGAAATTGAACATTTTCGCGAAGA